>PIJE02000173.1:268052-394201 GCA_002895965.2 Coryphaenoides rupestris | reverse complement strand
TCCTGTTTTTGCTAAGTACTCATTAGTTATGCAAAAATTAAGTGATTAGTGTTTTGAATAAGAACATATTTTAGACTATACTTCAACTGAAATGAATTGTTTATTTGCAATCAAAATATATAGAGTTTTAGCATTGGGTAAGCAATCAACACATGTCATCATACAGTAGCCGGCACAGGATGTTCATTGTGGATGACATAGAAGCATCCCATCCATCATCCATTTGCGTCCGCTTATCGGGGCGGGTGCGGGTGGCAGCCGGCTAGAGGCCCCCAGGCTGTCCTTCACAGAGCTCTCTGGCTGGGGACCCGCGGCGTTCAGCAGAGAGATATTAATCTCTCCGCGGATTCTGGGTCGCCCGGGGTTCCTCCAGTTGGACGGTGCCGGAAATACCCGCCGTTGTATCGCTTCTCATTCTTGGCTCACTACCAAAGCCACATGCGCATGGGCGCACTCCAATAGGTTCGTACGACCTATTCGCTTATCTAACTGTTAAACAAGTTAAGAAAAAGTTAAGAAGAAATTTCTTCTTAACTCACTTACAAGTTCGGACAATTGTGGCATTCTCCTGAAGATGGTTTTCTCACTGGGATTGTTCTTAGCTAAGACAGATTTAAGAACGGGAAAAGCAGTCGTAGGACTATTTGGAGTGTGCCCATGTTGCTTAAGGCTGGAAATTTGTGAGAAATCATGTGGGTGATTGCGTACAATCACATTCTACAGACTATCTCTCGGGATGTAAATAATTATAATAATAATAATACGAGAATACTTGTATCCATTAACAATAACATTTCACATACATCTCATGATTCTACGAGCATACGTTGATGTCCTAAAATAAAATAAAAGCAACACACGAAGATCTGCAAATGGAAGTGAATAAATAAAAAGCATAAACTCAATCGCGTGGATATAAGCCATAGGGGAATAAATTGACAACTCACTTCTGTGATGAACATGTGAATATCCATCACTAAAATATATCAAATATGGGCCTAACATAATAATACATAATATACAATAATATACATAGGGCCGCAAGGGCGTTTTTGTTTTGGACATTGTGGACATACAGATTATTGGGCCAAGATGCCAATTACGCTACCTGTGAGGTCGCATGGGCCTCCGAGTCAGTGTCCTGGGGGGGGGGGGGGGGGGTGCTCTGTTAATTGGCCAGTGTCCCACTCAAATCTACGGCATGATGGCCTATCACGATCCCAAGTAGCCTATCAGGGTTGTAGTCTGGGTTTTCTTTACTGGTTACTGTGATTTTTCCTTCCTACTCCTCGTCCAGATGCGACACATGCTGGGGGCCGACGCGGCGAACCCAATAGGCACACACCTCAGTATGCGAGCATATTAATGAAGTGAAAGCATTTGAAAGACTGGTCATGTATATCAAATGTCATTATTATTTTAAACAATAAATCAGATTAAGAGCCAATACTTCCCTGAGGACATCACAGATTTTCTGTGTAGTTTATGGGCGTTACTCAAACTATTATTGTCATTCCACAGTGGAAGACAATAATAGTTTGAGTAGAGTGGATGATCATCCTTCTCTCAAACGTTTCCGCGCTCCTCCACACACAGCTTCTGCTCTCTGCGTTGTCAAGCTTTAACGGAAACCCAATCGGTCCAAAATGGTCGTGGAGGTGCTCGATTACAACTGTAAGTAAAGTGCGCCAGCAGCTGAGCCATGACAGGCGGCTCCTGCAGCACATTTGTGCACTCACTGCGCATGCTATATGAAAGAGCGTAAGTCAGTGATTTCAACACAGACAGAACATGTTTGTTAGTATGCTCGTGCATTTTTAAGTGGGTTATACGCAATCCTCGACCTTTCCTAGTGGGTATAACGGCGTGATACCTGGCCGTATCAGCTAGATACACCGTGAGCTACTCATGTATTTAACATCAACTGTACAAATTGATCATAAGTTCTCTATTGTTAATATTTTTTCATTGTTTGTCCTATTTTCTTACCCTGCTTATTGTATCATATTGTAAGAGCCAGTCGGAGAAACATTCACGCTCATCTTACTGGTATGATGCATGTGAACAATAAAACCTTGAACTTGCACTGGACTTGAACATCAGTTATGTTCCAGAATGAGGTCCATTGTTACATAATAAATAAATAATATTGTTGGTTGATTCTTCACTGGAGACAATAATTTCTTTCCTTCTTTGCGCTCATGACTTGTGTTTCTTCTTTGGTCCTATCATCTGTTCTGGAGTGAAGCTGTTGATCGAAGGCGGCCGGGTGGTGAATCAGTGACGAGTCGCTGTGTGCTGAGTGATCTAATTGAGGGGGCTAATCATTCAAGTAAGTAGAAGTGCAGCTCAACGTGTCAGTAGAACGTAAGCTGTTATGTGTGCTGTGGTGAGTGAGGACCTCAATCAGTGATAAGCCTGGCAGGTGGTGATTAACCCAAAGACCGGCTTGTTTACATTAAGAAGATGAGTGCAGATAATTGATATTATGAGGGTAAAATGTGACAGGCTCTACATATTAATACAGACTTCTATGAATTAACCGACAAGACCTGAACGAAATTTAATATAGGCAAGTGGCTGGTGAAGTACATAAGAGGCAGACAGGATACATGGTAACATCATAGCAGCTCTATAAGGATAAGACGAGAACATAACCAGTAGAAATACAAAATAGTAATATCCATGAGATGGTAATTCTGATCAGAGAATCAAATCCAGAGGCACTGAGAATTCAATGGCCTGGCAGATGCTGAAACTGCTGTGTGTAACAGTTTGATATTTATAAAGAGGGCATGTCCACATAGCATCTTTATCTGGCAGAACGGCTGGCATATGCGTGCTAGCTGCCATAGCTATCTTGATCATCTCCTTGATATGCTTAAACATTGTAAGAAGGGCCTTCAGAGACGGGGACAAAGACCAGATAGGCGGGTTAAGAAGGAGCCTGAAGGTGGTGATCCAGAAAGGGCAAAGACACCTACAGAAGGAAGCTGGAGAAAAAAGCGCAACACAACACCTGAAGGACGTGTGAGTGGCATGAAGACCATCAACGGCTTCAAAAGGCTGGAAACCCAGGCAGCTGAGGGTGGGCGAGACGGCCCAACGAGTTGAACCAGTTTTTCAACCGATTCGATGTGAGGGTGCCGGGCTGTCCCCCTCCCCGGTCCGCCATAACGGAACCTCTTCACACCATCGGACTGCTACCCCCCCCACAACCCTCTGCCCATTCCACCCATCCCACCACCCCCTCCCCACCACCCTCCCCCTGCTCTACTTCCCCCCCTCGTCCACTCCCTCCACCCCCCCCCCCACCAAACCCTCCACCATCACACCACCGCTCCACAACCCCTCCCAAATCCCCACCTCCCACAACCTCCTCCCCCAACCACCCCCTCAATCACCCCACCCTCCACCAACCTCCGTGTGTGTGTGTGTGTGTTGTTGTGGAAACTAACATTAAATTTAGAGAATTCGTGGAGAAGGAAGAAGTCGAGGAGACGGAAAGTGGCAAAATTGCAAAACATTTAATAACAACCTGATTACAGTCATAAGAAATGGAGGCCGGTCAATTGAATACCCTCCCGAACTCCCCTCAAACAGCTCCTTTTATCAACTTTCCTGGTTTCCTTATCCCGCCCACTTGACACTCCCCTCAACACATGTACACGCCTCTATGGTAATATACTTGTGAAGCTCCTCCTTCTGCGGGTAACTCATAAACTAAAGTATTATTATAAAGAAAGATTAAACAAGCATATTCTAAAATGATAACAGAAATGTGTATACTAAAATGAATACAGGAAATGATGAATAGACAATACAATACAAATTCTAATCCCTCATATATAATATATTGAAATACAAATACATAAGAATATTAAACCAACATATACTGAAATTAATACAGGAAATGATGAATATACTGTTTGTAAATCAAACCCCACAATACAAACTCTGGTATCACATACTGTATATAACATATTGAAAATAAAAATAGCAATGATGAATGAACTACAAAATATATATATTGATAAGTAAACAACTTAAAACTAGAATAAGACATTAATGATAGTAAATAAGACTGTTAAAACTAACATAAGTATATTAAACCCAACATATATTGCAATGAATACAGGAATGTGAAAAAGTCTGCATCCCCCTGCCGCGACCAGCCATTAACATATGAAGTCAAGGTAGGCTTATCAACCCAAGAGTCTCCGTTCTGTCTCAGGAGAACTTTGCTTATCAATAGAGTAAATCTCTTTGATGTAAATGTAGGAAGATGGTTGTGAGATCATGGGTGGAGGGTTAACTTCTCTCCTGTGTCAGCCTCAGGAATCTCCTGCTGTGAATATAGTGGCCAAACAGTCATGTGAAAGTCTGTCGAGGGTTCGCTCTGTGGGAGAGGAGCCTATTGCAAATTACTCCTAACTTAGTATTGTGTTTGCTTTAATTTAGAAATCTCACTTGTTCAAGATGCAATTATTCTATCTGAGAATTGCTACGTCCCTTATTGCCGATTGTCTGGAGGCGTAGCTGTTTCCTTGGCCATTCAGGCTGTGAATTGATTCCCGGTGCCTTACTGTCTGATATTCACGTCTGAGACCTATTGTCCCATATTTGCATATGACCATTTGCTTGTCTTAGTTAATTATTCTATCCTGTTGGGGGTGTGTTCTTGTCTTTGTTCTCTGTCCTCCTGGAGACCCATCGTTTGAGACTCCCACTTCCTATTTGACCCCCACCTCTCTGTCTCCTGCCCTCAATATACTTGACCACCTCTCTCTCTCTCCCAACCCAATCTTTCAACACTTAGTTTTTCTTATAGCACATATTCTTACAAGATGATGCAACTATGTTTCATAATAAAATTCTCCCATACTGTCTGTCTGTCTGTCTGTCTGTTATTGTGTGTGTGTGTGGTCATTATTGTGTGTGTCTGTGGAGAAGAGAATCAGACGTCACCATGGGGGTTTACTCGCAGCAGGGAGCGCGTGACGTGCGTGTCTGTGTGTGTGTGTGCACGTGTGTGTGTGTGTGTCAGAGCAAGGGTCCCTTGCTACTGCAGCGCCCCCTCAGGGTAAACAACTGTCTAGATGTCGCTGTTCAGTCAGCACATTTTGAATCTGATTTTGGGTTATCTTAAAGTGCGTTTGACAACAGCATAGAACGAAAAACAACCTATATAGGCCTATGTGTGTAAAACATATACATGCAGAACAAAACCCATATGCACATCTACCCTCGGCCTAACATAAACCCCAGTCATACACATTATTTTAGATGAAATATAAGCAAAAAAATATATATATATACCTTTCCGTTATTATGATGACTTTCTTTCTTGGATGGATCCTGCATCCCGAATGCTTTTCTGTGGTACGGCCCGGTGCTGACGGGTCCTGCTAGGTACACAGGTAGTTCATCTTCTACTCCCTCCTGCAATCCAACATTGTTGTTTGCAACAGGAAAGATGTCCCCAAAAGATGTCGACACTGTCAACCCTGGCTTGTGGTATTACTGTCAAACTAAGCGTTACGGTGTAGAATCCAGTGAGACGAGGATGCTACCGTGGTCTCGTTACACAACCAGCCACACATCACACACACTCAGTGATAATCCCGCTGCTCCAGCTTCAGATGGGCTGTGGAGAGGAGTGGATATTGTCGGGGTCACCCCCCATCTAGGTCTAACAGTCTATGGAGTGCCCTATTCATGCAAATTCATGATCATTTCATGAAAATATAATAGGGCCAGGGCCGGCTCTAGCCATTTTTGTGCCCTACGGATACGGATTTAGTGCCCCCCCCCAAAATAAAATACTGTGGCGAGCGGAGTAATTTTATGTGACCGGGGGTCACTTCAGACCACACACCCTTCAATAATGGTGGTGCAACATCAACATAACAGATAAAGAACGCGAAAACACACACAAATTACACTACAAATAACACTAAGATCAGAACACGAAAACATGTTTTTTTTGTGGAGAGCACCCCTTGGTGCACTGCACGACCCCCAGACGGATGAGGGTGATGTTGAACCCAGTGTCCACCAGAGCTTGGCAAGCCTGGCCATCCAGCTCACAGTCCACGTAGAGCCCTCTGGCGGCCCACCAGAGTGCGTCGGCCTTGAAGGGGCGATGGGGTCTGCAGCAGGTTTCCCGATGCTTTGGTCGTCTGGGGAACCAAGGGTGGCACCCAGGCTCCCGATCCCCGTTGTCTTCGCCCTCCTCCGCCAGTGCGTGTTCTGCCACTCGTGTGGGCGGGCTGAGCGTCTACGTTGGCTCAGCTGAGGTAGATCGCCTCCGCCTGCTCCGCCTCCTGCAGAGCATCATTGAGCGACTGGGGTGCAGCCAGAACAATATTGATAGCACTTTAAATGCCTCCTCAGAGTTTGGGCTGAAACTAAGACACAATTTTCAACGTTGGATCCAGGAGATGCCTGCACAGACGGAAGAGCTGGTACAGTTCCGACTGCTTGAACAACGCAAAGCGTGTTTCGGCCCACTGGTAGAACCCATCTCTCTTTGGCACCTGTACAAAACAGACGATCATTGTTGGTGTTTTTTGTTTTGTTTTTTTAAGCGTTATAAATACCAACGGACCTCTGACTCAACGTAAAGGCGCGTCTGTCCGAAAACCTTTGGAGAGAAACGGTGGAGAGAATAAGAAAAAACGTTTACTTTGCTTTATAGTCAGACCGATGTGTTGTGATGACGTCACAACACGAACGTTAGAACGTTAAAACATTGGGAAAACCTGGGTTGACTTAATGAGTTGATAACCAACACCGTTTCGCATTTGTTAGGCTCAGTGAAGCCATGTTAGGAGAAGCTATGCTGGGTATATTGCACTTGCATCGTTGGTCTAGTCGGCATCGTTGTCAACACCCAAAACTCTTTGCATTCATATTTTGTCCATGGCATTCAACAATGACACGATACTCCTCCCTGCTTTATTCATCTGGGATGAATAATAATAATAAATATCTTATCAGATATCAGAGGGCCTGGCTTAACAGCTGTGTTTGATTCTGACAACAACAACAACAACAACAACACATATTGAACCCTGGATTGGAACAGTAGCTCACCCTGAGTCGGGGGGGGGGGGGGGGGCATCCAGTTGGGGAGATGGACTTGACGATGCTTTCCATTTTCTGTTGAAGGGCACTGTATCTTCTCTCTGCCTCCAGCCCTACTGATGTCATCCTGTTTGCAGCGTCCACCATCTCCCTGAATCTGTAAGCGCCGCAGTGGTCAAACGCAACAATGTATGTATGACTTATGTACAAATGGTGCCAATGTATGTAAATCCTTCATCGTCTGTGGGAGCACCAGCTGCCTCCACAGTGTCTAGAGGTCATAGAATGAGATGGTATAGGGTGTTGCTTTGGACTATTACATTTATCATATATTGAATTATGTTTACTATTATTATAACATTTATGGCAACTGTTTATTATGAACTTTATCTATGCCCCTGTCGGTATCTCTTAAGGTCGTACTACCACCTTCTAAAAGGATACGTTTTTTGTTTTTTTTCTATTATGCCCTACGACAATTAAATTATTTTGAATATTATTAGAAAATTTTCTTATAAACCCGCTAAACTTAGGTGATAAAGAACTGCGTCACAAGAGACAACTTAATCTGTGGGCACCCACACATTCCCCCCCCCCCCACACATTCCCTAGCCGAATAGACCAAGACCCGTTCTGGGTCCCCTAGTCTGTATCTCCCCACCTTCTAAAAAGAATAAGTTTTATTTTATTTTATTTTATTTATTTATATTTCTTATTTTTTTATTATTATAATTTTTTTATCTTATTTATTTCTTCTCCTCTTCTCCATTTTCCATAGTTCCCCATGATAATTCCTCATGATATGTCCAAAATGTCCTCAAGTGAGACGGCATAGAGTGATGCTTTTGACTATTATGTATCATACATCTAATCATATTACTAGTATTATAATGTGTTTTGCTAACTTTTTGCTATGCATTTCACTGTACCCCTGCTAAATTCCTGCAATAAAAATTATCAAGTAATTGATGAATAGATCCCTGTGGACATTTGATCATGATAACAGTGTTTATGACACATACAGTAATATTTCCTAGCAAATCAACAAGAGCCCGGATCCCAGGGGAGAGCTGCCATGACGAACGTGATCGGGAGCTGTGGCTCAAAGCCAGGGTTATGCTTTGGGCCATGGCACCGAAGCAAGCGGGGTAGACGTTCGGAAGATAAGGTAGTTAGGGGCAAGGCGTGTCTCCCCCACGACCTGTTAACAACCGTTACTGGACAACAGGTTTCGCATCACCTCGTTAGAGGAGGCTAACCGATGGATCTAACACTTGGCGCCCAACGTGGGCCTCGACGAAGGATTCGTTGTGCTCTATGTGCCCAGTGTGAGAATTATTCGGCCCGATAGCCAAAGATTGCAACAATGGCTATATGGGCAGCATAACCACTCCAGTTCTCCTTCTCTCCCTGGACTCAATGCGCGAAGAGCGGCCCAGAGGAGAGAACAACTCGATATGGCAGATGACATGCAGGCACCACAAGAAGCTCCTGGAAACCAGCCAAGTGAAACTCCCCTCGAAGAGAATAACGCACAGGCTGAACAAACAAATGGAAAAGAGCCAGAAGCCTCCCGCACAGGCCCCGAGATAACGAACAGGCCCAGGGCCGACAACCTCGATCTTCCCAGGTGGGCAAAGGAAAATCACATGCAGAATAATGTTCGTTGGCAAAGGATACCAAACGTGGGATGACAGCATAAAAGACAAATTACAGAATGTGAACCCTGGCCAAAAATTGGAGGACATAGAGAAGTGAGTGACCGCCGAGGGATACCATAAGTCCAAAAATCTCCTCGCTGGTGACTGGGTGATGGTGAAGGCAGAAGGAGCAGAGGACCTTAGCAAAGTAAAAGGAGGGGCGAAATGGTTATCTTGGTGGGCCAACCAAGTGGAAACGACGCCAAAAGACTGGGGAAGAATAACGACCTTGATCAGCCCGAGTAGAGAATATGACGGATGGATCAAGATGAGCTAAGCTAAGGAAATGGGTGTGAGAGATGAATGTATAGACCCGAGCACCAAGGCCATCTCTTGCCACGAATCATATCAGAAAAGCCATCATTAAGTCTATACGGAACTGAAAAAGATGAAGAGGATGACGAAGTTCGTGTAAACTCAGAGGTACATAATGCAGCTGACGCTGGGAATGAATCCATCCTAGAGGAGGAGCTAGGAGGAGGACAGCCCAAAGAAGGTAAGTCAGACCAGGAGGAGGAGTTTGTAGAAGGAGGCTCCTCTCCCTCCAGTCTTTCTGAATCAGAGTCACTGGAAGAAGAACGGACAGACACCTGCACACGTCCAAGACATATTCACCATGATCACTCCCGGACCCCCTGACTCTACACCCCCCAGGTTCCACAGAACCACCAAGACCATCCACGGACCCAGAGCTCCTCCCATCTGCTCTCTCTCTCTCTCTCTCTCTCTCTCTCTCTCTCTCTCTCTCTCTCTCTCTCTCGCAGAACATGCAGGATGAAAAGCAGGATAGGGAGGAAGAGGAGGAGGAGAGAAGTCTGGATGAGGCAGAGCTAGAGGAGGTATGGCTAGCGGAGGCGGGGCTGTTGTCCCGGGTTACGGGCTCGGCAACGGAGGACGGGCCTGCCGATGCTCTGCTGTCCACGTTGACCCGGCAACAGGTGGCCACGGTGACAGAGAGGCTGGAAAACTACAAGCAGACTCTGAGGAAGAAGAATGCCACAGACAGAGAGGAAGAACCAACGGTAGCGCGCAAGCAGGAGAAGTCACTGCTGTCCTCGAAGGACTCCTCGAACTAGAAAAAAGACGTGTGAAAAAAGCAAGGGTAAGTATGGATAACCATTATTGTGCACAAGCCCTGAAGGAAGACCTTTCGATCTGGGAAGAAATGGATTTGAAGGAGCAAAAGGGAAACAAATAGCTCATCAAGATCTATGGACAAAGATAGCTGAGCTACGACAAACCATAGACCTGTGCGTGGTTCATCAGAAAGCCCACACCAAGGAGGGGGAGCACTGGCAAGGAAACAATGAAGTGGATCGCTATGTCCAACTAAGAAAAATAGTGTTTGTCAATTTCGAGGAAGGGGGGTCCCAGAGAAGTCTGTGGAAAGGATAGTCCAGGCCGTCCATGAGGGACTGGGCCATGCTGGAACTAAACCTACGTGGAAGGAATTGGAAAAACAGGAACCCTGTATCACCGAAAAGAATGTCCGCCGGGTTTTGAAAGATTGTACCATATGCGGTCAATACAACACCGGTCAAAGAGGACAGAGGGTGGACGGCCTCACCATTAAAAGTACTGTACCATGGGGATCAGTTTGCATGGAAGTGGCCGGCCCCATGGGACTCACCGGGAAGAAAGGTGAAAAGTACATAATAGTGCTTGTGGACTCCATGTCAGGCTATGTAACCACCAGGGCCGTAAGAGCAGCAAATGGAAACAGCGTGGTCAACATGCTGACCCAAGTCTGCAGCGATCTGGGGGTTCCCAAGGAATTATGAAGCGATAACGGCTCCCATTTTCACAACAGCCAGGTAGATCAATGGTGCCACAGCATGGAGTAGCAAGGATCTACTCACCGCCTTACACACCCCAGGCCAACGGGGTGGTGGAACGTGTGATCGGGTTGGTTAAACTATGGATAGGGAAGAATGAAAATACAAAGGATTGGAGCGCCAGAATGGTGGAGATTGGACAGTCATTGAATGATCGACATCGCGCGCAAAGATCCTCCCCCTCTCATGAGTTGAATCAACGCCCCTTCACGTCAGAAGGGATAGGGAGGAGCCAAGACCTGACACCAGTAGTACCTGAACGAACGAGCTCGGGAATCAATGTGACACAAGGCAGTATCACCAGGAATGATTCAAAGTTTATTTAGATACATAGAGCATATATACATTTTGCATGGGAAAATCAGAGGAACATTTACATATAGACACAACAAATCATCTTGCGAAGCAGACGTGGAGACGCCTCTCAGACAGCCATTCAGGGAGCAGGGACAACAAGGCCTTACATGGAGACCCTTCCGTCCCCACCCCCCAAACAGCCAATCCGGAGAAGCCAGGACACCAGGCCCCACGTGGATATGTAACAGACAGACAGACAGTTAACTTGAAGCAAGGATACCACGGCCTCACGTGTCCCACATGGAGATGCACCCGTCCCTATCCCCCAGACCGCCAGCCCAGGAAGCAGGGACAGCAGGGTCTCACGTTGAGACGCTCCCGTTCCCACCTTCCAGACAGCCAGTCCAGACAAAAGAGGCCACATGTTCCCACGTTCGACAACAACAACACCTGCGAGTGCGTCTCAGAGGCCTCCCAGGGCAAACAGATAAGAGTGAAGCTAACTAGTCATGTAGGCCAAACAGCTAACTAGTCACGTAGGCCAAACAGCAGAGTGGAAAGTTACTGGCCCACAAGATTAATACATCCACGCGTCTGGGTGAAAGCAAGGGATCATCCCTCTGGCACGGCGGTTAAACCTAAGTACGACAGTTACAGGACCACAGTGAAGAAAGTAATAGATAGTAATACAGTACTACTAAGGAAAAAGGGGATACAAGGAGTGAGTCAGCCTGAAACCAATTCAAGACTAAGAAGACCAGGAACCAAGATGGCTAGCAATACGAATCTACCGCCCTACATCATACTAGCCAATGTAATTTGGGGCGGTTATCCTTCGAAGAGGCATAGATAGCTCTGCGCGCAGCGCAGAGCACAGTTAGCCTATGCGAAAAATGGCTGTCTGTCAAGTAACACAGAGTCGTTCACCTGGAGGGAAGTGGAGAGTGAATGTGTTCTCTGTAGCAGACCCACGCCACTGTCGATCCAATACAGAGGACCAGGGAAACGGAGACCCAAACAATTCTGAGGAAAAAGAATGAAGGAAATTGAACATATGGACCAAACTCCCGTAAAAGTAATGGATGCTGTTTTCTGCGGGGATGTCGAGGAAGACACGGGTTCACATCTAACCGCTCAAAGAACTGACCCCGGATCGAGGACGAGGTCTCATCACATCCATGTGAGACACACATGGATAAATGAAGATGACTGGCTCCCAAAGCCCCGACCCGACCCAACCAGATGAAGTATACTACACTACTCCCACATTGCGTTGGGCCCAGCCCCGACTAGGCGAAGACCACTTTGACTTATCTACGGTACCGGCAACCCCTACCAGGCCCTCTGCACCCCCACTTAATCAATTAGATAATTGGAGATCCATGTGGGATCGCAGTACGATACTATCTCCATATCAGCGAACCACAGGATTGGAGACAACAATCAACCATTGTTGGCCGAATGACTCTGCATATACGGTGACGCAAGACCCTCCGTTAGGGTCCACCCACCACATGATGGCATTTAGAGTGTACCGAGACCCCGCGTCTCCAGACTACATCTCGGGGCTGAGCCTGCTCCCTGACCATCAGAAGGAAATAGCGACCCAAGGAGGCTGGATTTGGGCCATGGGAACAAGCCTCCTGGGGCACTGATTCAGGAGGTAATCCGAGACCCCTTAGATGAACAACAACGCCACCGTAGTGGAGCTCACTGTTCATCATAGTCGTGGTGCACCTCCAAGGTGTCTACTCCATCGGGGCCTCGGTAGAAGTCATCGAAGACTTACCCGGGACCCCGCAAAACTACCAACAGGACTCCCAAAGCCAAAACGTCCCTCTGGGCTAACCGAAATGGCAGAGGTGGCTGAAGCGAATGACGAACCCGCAGAGAAAAACTCAGTGACCAAGATTCCCCGGAAAAGACGATGACAAGAAACCGACGACCAGAATCTAGACAAGAAAACACAACAGGTTTCGCATCAACCTCCGTTAGAGGAGGCTAAACCGACGGATCTACATGGATGCCGTGTACGTAGGCCACAGTTTCTCCACCAACAGGTAGAATTTGAAATCCCGATCAGGGCCTTGGACCTGCTTGAGGTAGCTCATGAAGTCTTTCTGTGTGCCACGGTCTCTCCATAAGAGCCTCTATGTGGTCTGCTTCTGTACCACGATGCCCCCCGCATCCTACAAAGCAGACGTACCTTGGTCTCCTCGATCCTCGGCTGGCTTCTGAGGTATCTCGGCTGGCTTCTGAGGCAAGTCTAAAAAGTGAAGGACAAAAGGACAAAAGGAATAGTAAACAGACAAATGTATAGGGGCCATAATCCAGCTACACAATGCATTCACAGAAAAAAAATGACTTGTCTTTTACTCATCTTTACCATAAGTTAGTTTGGTGGGGTATTAAGTTAATTCCATGTTTTAATTAGAGTGGACCCTTATTATTATGCCATAATAACATCATAAACAACAAAAATACAACGACAGTTGGGTGACAAATTATTGAGTTACGACATGAAACCATGTAGTAATTAAAACAAATGTTTGTTTTGATAATTTTGATTTTAAATCTATACTTTTTTTCTGGGCATATATACGTTCCACGAAACAGTGATTTGGTTTCACAAAAGAAGATGATAGAAGGTGATGATGACTCATGAAATGTCTACGTCTTTGCCTTTGTCCGATTGTTTTATAAATGTGAATGTTTCAGCTTTTGTTTCATGAAATCATCGTGAAATCATCGTGTCCCCCTCGGTTATCTTCCTGGCCGAGTGGATTGATCGATCCTCCTTGTCGGACGTCCTCCAGGGCCATCGCAGCCCAGTCGCCGAGGCTCAGAGGTTTTACGCCGCTGTAGTAGCAGTAGGTCTGACTAAGCTCCAGGGCATCTCTGATCAGCCTGGCCTGCTGCTCTGCACAATCCGGGCACCGCCGTCTCCCACCCACGACCACTCGCTCGTTGGTGTCTTGTGCTGAACAGAACGCACACAAAGAGTTGCTACAGAGCATGCAGTGGTTTTAAGGTGGAAGTGTGTGCGTGCGTGTGTGTGTCCATATGAGTGCGATCATAGAGAATAATTAGCAGATGGTCGAGGAAATCCTTGTCTTCTTCTTCCAAGAATCGGTAGTAGGAAGGACCCAGAATCTATAGACAAATAAAATAAAACATTCATCCAAGAATGTGGTGCATCAATACACAATTCCACAACAATGCTCGATAGTGGACTTAGTTTCCAACCTGTCAGAGTTCCTTCTTGGCGGGTATGAGCCACCTCAGCACGTCGTTGGGCCATGTGCTCAGAGAGGTCGCACCCCCGTTGTGGACCCCTCTGCAGGTACACCTTCACTATCTGGTTGGCCAGGGCATCCATCAGATCTGTTGCGGGGCGGATGACGACCTTCAGCATGAGCACCATGTTCATGAAGTTGTCCAGCTCCCGCAGGAGCCCCAGGTGGTGGAGCATGGAAGCCTTGACATGAACTTGCAGAAAACTTTCAAACGGACGGCCCGCCAGCGCGTCGGCGGTCGATGCAGACCGTGGGAAAAGGCGTCAGATGGACGCTGTGGCAATGCCCATGGCGCCAGGGGAGACGTCGGTGTCGGCCTCGCCATGCAACTGGGCAAAGGATGACGTTCGTTCAGAGTGTACGAATCTTCTGTTGGCATCGGTAACGTTCCTGTCGCTCACAGCCCTTGGGCATCTCTGCAGCCCAGAGGCGCATCCGGTCGTCGTCGGGGTCTCTGGTAGCCCCTGAAGGGAGCCATCTTCATCAGCCTGGTGCTGTAGGTCTGGATCCCAGTCGCTTTGAACTCCGTGGCTTTGGGACCGAAGCTCCAGCGGTATGATTCCAGATGACGTCCGGATTCAATCCGGAGGAGTGGCACGTCGTCCGAGGCCAAGGCTTGGTATTTCTCGGCAATGGAGGAGCACTTGGAGCGTTAACTTTTACTAGGGCTGGTGCAACACATGGTCATGGTGTTGCAGCTTTCCTGGAGGTGGAAGGCTTTGATGACATCGTAGATGTCTTGGCAGCGAGTCTTCCAAACTGGGAGCCTTTCCCGTTCGTTGTGTAGCAAGCATCTCACCTCAACCAGAAGGTCACCAGGCCTTCTCCTTCATGTTCACATGTATATATTGGCACACACACACACACACACACACGCACACTCACACAAATAACTTTAGACACAAATGTGCTCCGAACTGAGCTTGCTGTAGCTGGTGAGGTTCTGAAGTGCAGAGAGAGAGAGGAGAACAAACCCTGTGTGTCCTGGAGGAGTGACTTGAAGCGTCTAATCCCCCGCACGGAGCCCAGACTGCGATCCAGCAGCCACCGGTCTGCCACTTTACGGAACTCTCACTAAATGACATGATATGTATATAGGTTGTATACATACAGCATATATGTGTGTATATAAATATACATATGTAGCATTGTTGTTTATGTTCATATAATTACACAAAATCGTATTATTAACATTTACATTTACATTTAGGGCATTTGGCAGATGCTTTTATCCAAAGTGACTTACAAAGATTACATTTGTAGAAAGAGAGACAGCAATATATCGCTGTGGTACATAAAGATAAGAATAGAGCAGGTTTCAAGCATGGCTTCTTGCGGAAGCTGGCTATTTATTTTATTTATTATTTTATTTATTTTATTCATTGTATTCTTGTATTAATGTATTTTATTCATTATTTTATTCATTGTATTCTTCTATGAATTTATTTTATTTATTCATCAGGAAACGTTAATTGTAGCTCCTCCTGTTTTTTGATCCATTTCCTGTCCACCTTGCCCCTTAAATGTTGGTCACCTCTCCCTCTTCCCTGGAACGTGTCTGGAAAGAGCTATGTATCCGTCTTCATCAGTCTCATTATTGTTATGTTTTGTTATGTTAACCCTTGTAATTAATGAATTTATCCATTCATAATGTGTCTTATATATAGTCTGTTAATATGTCTGTAATATCGTTTTTATGTAGGAGCTGATGTGGAGGAATGTTTTCCTGATGGACTTTTTTGTGTTATTAATGACGGGTATGTCATTTTATATATATTTTTTACAATCATTGAATTCATGTTATTGTCGATTCTTTCCTGGAACGTGTGTGTGGAAAGAGGAGCTGATGTGGAGGAATGTTTTTCTGATGGACTTTTATGTTAGACAGAATACACAGTCGGAGAACAATGACAGAAGTTGTCCGCCTCTTCTTAAACCAAAAGAAACAACGCAGACTGACACCGGTCACACATATACTGTGACACACTCTGGGGTTTTGATGAGTGTGCACGTGACTGAAAACAATAATTCAAAGTTCCACACCAGTATTTATATGAAATAGGTCTTTTATTGACGGTAATGGGGAGGGAAATATAATATTACTATCAGTCCAGAGTCCGTAATACAAGAGAGTAGTCGTAGTCAATAAGCAGGGCTTATCACACCGGGAAGAAGTCTCATACGGTCCAGGGCAAGGCAGGCGGGAGGGTAGTCAGGTAGGCAAGGGTCATACACAAGACGGGTTCTCAGACAGGCAAAAGGTCAAGGCACACAGCCACTTCTGGTAGTCTCAGAACTTTGTCTCCACTCTTCCTCCTTCTCCTCCTCCTCCTCCTCTTCTTTCTCTCCCACGTCCGTTCCTTCTTCCTCTTCGACTTCTAGCACAACCACCTCCTCTTCCAACTCTCTCTCCTCCACTCTCTTCTTGACTCCCCACACCACCCAGGTCCTCTCTTATTTATTTCCTGTATGCCGGGCCATAAAAACATGTTTTCATGGCTTGCCATTCAGATTCATATGCTTCAATATGGGGTCGTCTGCGGCACCGCACCTTCTCCGGACCCGGCCCTCGAGACCGGACCCCTCTCGACCAAGGACTCTCCTTGGCCGGCCTCCCTCTGCTCCGCGGGCTTGCGGTGCGCGTCCGCCTGCGCCATCATCTCTGTGTTGAGCTTCTCCAGGCGACTGCGCTCTGCGTCTGTCTGCGCCCGGGCCACTGCCTCCCTCTGCTCCGCCTGCTTGTGGTGCTCGACTGCCTGCGCCCTCAGCTCGGCGTTGAGCTTCTCCAGGCGCCTGCACTCTGCGTCAAGGGTCATACACAAGACGGGTTCTCAGACAGGCAACAGGTCAAGGCGCACAGCCACTTCTGGTAGTCTTAGAACTCACACACAGTGTCTTTGTCTCCACTCTTCTTCCTCCTTCTCCTCCTCCTCCTTCTCCTTCTCCTTCTCCTCCTCCTTCTCCTTCTCCTTCTCCTTCTCCTTCTCCTTCTCTCCCACGTCCGTTCCTTCTTCCTCTCCCACTTCCAGCACAACCACCTCCTCTTCCAACTCTCTCACTTCCACTCTCTTCTTGACTCCCCACACCACCCAGGTCCTCTCTTATTTATTTCCTGTATGCCGGGCCATACAAACATGTTTTTATGACTTGCCATTCAGATTCATATGCTTCAATATGTATTTGAGTCTAGCACTACTACTACCTATCGTAACATCATCATCTATCATTACAAGCTGTATTGCTTCTTAGCTAGCTACTACAAAAAAAAACATCTACACACAAAACGGCATTTTAATATTAATATTGGAGGACATAGCTTTATTTTCTTCTTTGTATTCTGGCATTTTTTCCCTCTTTTCTCAGTTTTTGCCCTTGCACACCTGAAGGCTTGGACCTATCTATCTGTTTACATCCCAGATGGGTAAGTAATCACGCATCACACCGTACCCATCGCCCCCCACTTTTGCACACAAGTGCAGTGCATGCAGTGCCGGTTCTAGCTTGAATAGTGCCCTGATAGAACACCACCCCCCCCATCCACCCCGACGAAAAAGCTATGTTTTTGTGTGACCACCGCTCCCCCGTCAAGAAAATAAACCATTTTCCAAGAAGCGTTTTTTACTTGGGACAGAGACCTGGGATAAGTAGTTCTACAGCCTACTGTTGAACATGCTACATACTTTGAACATGCATCAATTGTTTGCTTTTATTTTGGGTGGCTGTGTTTGTGTGTGGTTTTGGGGGGGGTTGATTTCAGAAGGTGAGAGGGCACCGTCTGATATTTTATACATACTGTATACAGTATATACTGTATATATATATATATATATTCAGTACAGCCTGTACATACAAAAGATATAGCGATTATTATTCTATGAATGTATTTTAGTACCACTAAGATGACTGAGAAACATAAATAGGCTATTATTACCTCCACCATAGAGAGTGATTAATATGCATACATTTTTATCTTTTTTTCAACATTAAAGCTTTATTTTGACAACCCCAGTTTGCACGTCAGCGTTTGGTACCACCTCGAGTCAGAAGGAAACTCGACGGAGCGGGTACTAAAATAGGAGGAGGGACCAGGTACCAGGGACCAGTGGAAAGGCGCCCAAGTGAACCGAGTCAAGTCGAGTCGGGCTGGTAGTATGCAGTGGAAAAGTCGCATATCCACATACACATTGATGGAAATCAATCTGTGCACATCCCCATGAACACGAATTAATATTCACCCACAACGCCTCCAACAGTGTCCCAGGCCAAACCAGCTTTTGGTGAATCAGGGTCTGACCACCCCCAAAACCCCCACCCCCAAAACGCCGCCTTTGACTCCGGAAATATGGTGGAATATACGAGAGCCCGCTACGACCTCCGCAAGACCATCGGCTCTGCCAAGCGGGAGTATAAGAACAGGGTGGAGGACAAATTCAAGAGCCACGACGTGAGGGGTGTGTGGAAGGGGCTGCAGACGATCACGGACTTCAGAGGGAGAACCAGCGGTGTAGAGAACTCCTCTACCTCCCTCCCAGACGAGCTAAACCCCTTCTTCGCCCGGTTCGACGTGAACGGCAGCCCGCCGAAGTCAGCGCTGCCTGAGGAGTCCAGCCTGCTGAACATCTCAGAGGCTGACGTGCGCAGAGCCTTCAAGCGGGTGGACATCCGGAAGGCGGCGGGCCCAGACCACATCCCGGGGCGCGTCCTCAGAGCATGCGCAGACCAGCTGGCAGGAGTCTTCGCAGACATCTTCAACCTGTCCCTGTCCCAGGCTGTTGTTCCCGAGGTCTTCAAGATGTCCATCATCGTGCCTGTCCCAAAACACCCCAAGGTAACCTGCCCGAATGACTGGAGACCCGTAGCCCTCACCTCGATTGCCAGTAAATGCTTCGAGAGGCTGGTCAAGGACTTCATTTGTTCCACGTTGCCTGCCACGCTGGACCCATGGCAATTTGCTTACCGTCAAAACAGATCCACCGACGACGCCATTGCCATGGCACTTCACACCGCCCTCTCTCACCTGGAGGGGAAGAACTGTTGTGTGAGAATGCTGTTTGTGGGACTTCAACTCAGCGTTCAACACGATAGTTCCTGCCAAGCTCGACACCAAGCTCAGGAGTCTAGGCCTGCACCCGACCATGTGCAGCTGGATACTGGACTTCCTGTCGGGCCGCCGCCAGGTGGTGAGGATGGGCAGCACCACCTCAGAGCCGCTGACCCTCAACACTGGAGCCCCTCAGGGATGCGTGTTGAGCCCTCTCCTCTACTCCCTGTACACCCACGACTGCATGGCTATGCACAGCTCCAACGTCTTCATCAAGTTTGCTGACGACACGACAGTGTTGGGTCTGATCGCCGACGACGACGAGACAGCCTACAGGGAGGAGGTTGGATCACTGGCACAGTGGTGCCAAGAAAACAACCTCGCCCTCAACGTCAAGAAGACCAAGGAGCTGATCGTGGACTACAGGAAGCGGAGAGGAGAGCACGCCCCCATCTCCATCGACGGTGCTGCAGTAGAGAGGGTCAGCAGCTTCAAGTTCCTCGGCGTGCACATCTCCGAGGACCTCACATGGACCACGCACACCACACACGTGGTGAAAAAGGCCCAACAACGCCTGTATTTCCTCAGGCGACTGAGGAAATTCAACATGTGCCCCCGCATCCTCAGAACATTCTACTCCAGTACCATCGAGAGTGTTCTTACAGGATGCATCACCGTCTGGTACGGGAACTGCACCGCACTGGAGCGTAAAACACTACAGAGGGTGGTGCGGACGGCCCAGTACATCGTTGGAGGTGAGCTTCCCTCCCTCCTGGATATATACACCAGGCGGTGCGTGGCCAAGGCCAAAAGGATTATTAAAGACAATAACCACCCCAGCCATGAACTGTACACACTTCTACCGTCAGGCAGGCGATACCGCAGTATCAAATGCCACACGAGCAGACTCAGAGACAGCTTCCACAGTCAGGCCATCAGGCTGCTGAACAAGTTCGGCATCAATGTCTAAATGTTAATGCTAGTGCTAGTCCTGGTGATAAGTTTTTACTGCTGGAGCTAGCGCTGGTAGCAGTGCTAAGTGTTGGTGCTAGTGCTGTGCTGGTGTTACTGCTAGTGCTGGTCCTGGTGCTAGTGTTACTGCTAGTGCTGGTGCTGGTGTTAGTGCTAGTCCTGGTGCCAACTGCTGGTGCTAGTGTTGTGTTGACTGTCTGGGAAGGTATTCTGTGACATTCTGTGAATGTCAGCATATAACAATGTATATTTTAGTACATTGATTTATATGTGTATTGCTCACTGGATATTTTTACTGTATATTCCATTTCATTTTAGATCTCATTTACTTATTTTACATAGAATTCTATTTATAGTTCTATTTCTATTTTGTAGTTTTACTCTATTTTGTATTCCTTTATAATTATTGTCGGCTGTCGGGCGTTTTGCACAAAAAGTTTTTCACTCACTGCTTATACTCACGTGTAAATTGTGAAGTGACAATAAAAATACTTGAAACTTGAAACTTGAACTCCTGCTGTATGTGGCCGAGCTGACCACAGCGGCAGCTCTCTGCACTATTTATTGATTTTGGGCCCGGACCTGGCAGTCTTGGGCCTGTATACTGTATAATGTTGCTGGGTGCAGTGTCTGGGTCTCGTCTGGGGTGCCAATGCAGCCAAGTCGCTTGCTACTAGTTAAGGGCTTAACGCCACACAGAGAACGTACTGGCCATACTGAACACAGTGAACAGAATGGAAATGAACTATAACTCAATGTGTGCTGATTCATGAACAATAAACAAAGCTAATGTAATGTGTATGAAATAAGTTGCTTCCAGTCCACGTCCTTCAGAGTTTTAGGTCCCAGTCTCACTGGGGAAGAGCTGAACAGTCAATATATACGTTTATTAATCATACTCAATCCCCCACAGCTGCGTCAACCCTAGGAATTAGCGGCCCCGGCCCACTTGTTTGCAACACCAAGCCACGCCCCCCCTACACTCTCACTGGGTAATATGTATGTTGATGTTGTCCAATGTCGACTGTCTTTTTGCCCGGGTGGGAAAGGCCATGGACAGCATTGAAAACCAGCTGCCACTACCATGTGGGAATGATGGGCCGGGGTTGGCCCGTGGAGACATCCCACAGGAGCATGGTGCCAGCATCGTCGAAAGCCACACCTTCCAAATGCAGCCCAGTACCAGCCGACCTGAGCGCCTGCACATCCGGGTCGGCGGCCTGGTCCACTGCCATGCGGGTGTAGTCGAACCCCAAGTGGACGGCCCCCACAATGGCGTGGGATAGGCAGTCTGCGATGAGATTGGCCTGCTGAATGTCCATGGTGAGCTCCCAGATGTAGGAGAGCTGTTGCTGCTGGTGGGCGGACCACACGGCTCAGTCACTCAGGCCATGGCGAACATCAGCGGTTTATGGTCCAAAAACACAGTGAACCGCTGGCCCTTCAGCAGGGAACGGAAGTGGCTTCAAACAGGCGCTGCATAAGTTAAGCAGCAGATAAAGCAATGGTAAAATTTCACCATGGCGAGGAACTCCTGCAGGGACTTGACAGTGAGCAGATGTGGGAAAGTCGGAACCCATCCTTGGTGAAGCACTGGCCAAGAAAATTGATGGTGGTCTGGCCACTTGGCTTTACAATCAGGCCGTGCTGGCTGAGCCGCTCGAAAAGAGTCCAGAGGTGTACCAGGTGTTCCGCTTTGGAGATACTGGCAACCAGTATGTCGTCCAGATACATGAAAAGGAAAGGCAGGTCCCAAAACACCATATCCATCAGCCATTGGAATGTTCTTCAGGCTGAATGGCATG
This sequence comes from Coryphaenoides rupestris, assembly GCA_002895965.2. Taxonomy (NCBI): domain Eukaryota; kingdom Metazoa; phylum Chordata; class Actinopteri; order Gadiformes; family Macrouridae; genus Coryphaenoides; species Coryphaenoides rupestris. The sequence continues at coordinate 372,166 of PIJE02000173.1, read as the reverse complement.
TGCAGGAACTCGAACAGAACTGAAAGGCGTGATCACCGCTGTCTGGGGGACATCCAGCGGGTGGACGGGCACCTGGTGTTATCTGCGGACGAGGCCCACTTTGGAAAAAAATATCTTTCCAGTCATGTGGGCAGAAAAATCATGGACGTGCAGGACTAGGTAGCAGTCTGGTGTCGTTGCATCGTTGAGTCGGCGGTAATCGCCACACAGGCGCCACCCACCGCCAGGCTTCGGGATGATGTCTGGGGTGAAGCCCATGGGCTGTTGGAAAGACAAAGGAAGCAGAGGCGCTCCATGTTTGCAAACTCTGCCCTGGCGACAGTGAGCTTCGCCGGGTCGAGGCACCGGGCCCGGCCATAGAACGCACACACAACCGTAACACTGCATGTAGAATGTCCCAGTCCTCCCAGACTCTATTTTATCATAAGATAAGATAAGATAAGATAGAACTTTATTAATCCCGAAGGAAATTCTTGTGCCAGGTTGCACAGCAATACAGTACAATAAAACAATAGAGAAATCAACAGAATAATAAAAATAAACGAACAGAATAATAAAAATAAACGAACAGATTACAAATGTACAGTCAAAATATAAAAAGATATCGGCAAGATAAGGTATTCAGACGGCGAAAACAATTTGCCATAATTAAAGTGTAATACTGTGATAATAATAATAATAGTTAGGGGACGTATTGCACATGATAGAAAGAATATTAAGAATATTGCACATAATGTTGAAAGGTAATGTCGGTAATGTCGGTAAAGGTAATGTCGGAGAGGATCATGTGATGAGGAAGGCAGAATCTGAATGTCAAGACTGACAAGCTGAGCAGTGAGCACATCTGCAAGACATGCTCGCAGTCACGCCTTTCAAGCATACCACCATACCATACACTGTTATAGATACAGCATGTTTTAAGGCGAGGAGCAGAAGTCGGTTGTCAGTTTTTATTTTATTTTATTGTGCTCAACCTTTAGGTAGAGCATGTAACTCTTTTGTGGGGTAAGTAGTTTGACTCTACTCTATGCGTACAATACAATTACAATACAATAATTAAGCCAGCCATAGATATAAAAAAAAAAAAGGATTTGATTTCAGTTTATTGGATGAATATCTATGCAGATTAAAACTGACTTTTACATATAATGCGATATTGGTATCAAAAAAGGTACAGATGTGTTATAATAGCACATCCCACCTGTGATTTGTTGACAGGGCCAATGAAGTGTTGCCAATGAACGTCGAGTCTATTTTGAGAGGGTGGGCCACTCCTATGGCCAAGAGACTGTCAAGTTGCAGTCAGACAGACAGTGTCTGGTTTCAGGTCGCTGTACATAGCGCAATGGACCCCAGCAAAGAATTCACTTCGGACTTCAACAGGAATGGGTTTATGCCTTGAAGAAGTATTCATGGATAGAAATCAAGTAAGGTTGTTTAATATGTTTTTATTTGTTTGCCAATGTCTGCAAAAGGTTAAAAGTTGAGAATGAACTAAATACTTTACTGCTGAGAGTTAATAATTGTGTTGCCAGGAACGATGAACAATATATTAAATGCTATTGCTTCAAAGCTATTGAAGCTTTGCCAAATGTTGCCATGCGCCGGGGTATTCACCGTATTTTTTGGAGCTTATTTAAATTCCTCCCCGTGATGCAATCATAATAATGCAAACAATAAAAATCTGTTTAAATCCATTGATTTTCATAGGGACATTCTCATCTGTCATATTTTGCTAATTGATCTAGTTACCTACCTTATCACCTTCAGAAGAACTTTGTTACAATACTACAATGCAATGTAGATTACTAGTACTAGGACTTGAAAAAGACATAGTCATAGAGACATAGTGTGTCTCCATTTTATTTCACTTTTGTGACTGGTAGCTGGTATTCGTTTTTTATTTTAATTCCAACCATGATAATGAAGTAATATTTATTACCAGGTTGTCCATGTTGATAGCAAGGAAGGCAAGGAAGTTGACTTTTACAATAGCTATGTCCGAGAATAAGCTACTCACCATTACAGACCCAGGACCCCGGACACCCAGGCCCAGGAAAAAAAGGAGCGTCACCGTGAGAAGAGATGCACGCATTCAACCAAATAACAAACCTTTTGGGCCGTGAGATACAGTGAGACCTGACCTATAGTGAAGCCCCCTGTAGCGGGCTGGAGGCACCGCCCGGCTCTTTCAACTCTGGGGGGAAACAACAACAGTATCAGCACGTAGTATTTGGGGGAAGACAAACAAAAATTAAATATGGTATACAAATTAGGAAAAATAGCATGAACCAAGCATGGGCATCCAAAAAAAACAAGAAAAGAAAAGAACCACAATCGACCTAAACAAAGCAGCAGTGGCGAGATCTCATCGTCCACAAGCTCTCTCACCATTCCCTCGTGTCACACAAGTCAACCCCAGCACAGCAGCGAAACTGAGACCACAAACACACAACAACCCCAATACAGCTTAACGCTTGGTAGACGGCAGGGAGCCAAGTTCCCTCACCATTCCCTCTTGCCCTATGAGTCAACCCCAGCGAAACAGAGAACACTAATACATCGTTGGCAACACCGCCCCAGCTTAAGGGTTCAGGGGGTTGCTTCATGACCAACAACAAGTGGTGAAACCCTAAGAATTTTTAAGACTCTTTCTCGCTCCTGCTTGCCGAACCTGGAGCATCTGATGATCTCTTGCCATTCTATCTTCCCGGGGAGTTCAGTACGGTCATCATTACAGTCGTCTACATCCCAACACAAGCGAACACTGACATGGCACTATCGGACCTACATGATGTGCTACATTGGTACTAGACCCAACGTCCTGGAAAGTCCTAAAGAAAGTCATGCTGAACTTCCATCAGCAAATGGACAGACAGAGTGGAAATGTAGATTGAGCAGCGCAACACCAGACAGCCAGCCACACAACCTCCCTCCATGGACTCCATCTGTAAGAGTACACCTAAACTGAGGTTCATACATGGAACTCAAAGGTGCCCAAGGAAAACTTGAACTGGGTCATCGCGGTATTAGTCTCAAATCTGACTTAAAAGATCATCTAAAGTCTAATGGCAGATGAGCTTAAATCTGTGTGAGCAGGGAGTTTCACTTACTTTCACTTTAAATATGTTTTGACCAATCATGTTCCTGGGGATGGGGCCTATACTGGAAACAACCTGACAGGCAGAACAACAACAAACATGATATGGCTGAACATGATTGCACAGGACTAAAAGAAAACAATATTTATATGTCTGTAGATTAGACTTGACTTGTCATAACAAATTAATAATAGCAAAAAACTTGGACGTGAAACCAGACTACTACAGACTGCGCTTTAGAAGAGGCTTTCATATTTGTTGGCTGTGGTGTCCTTCAGTTGCACCATTTCTGGGTAATGTAAACAATAGTCCATTAGAAGTACATAGTCCTTGCTATGTAGTGAGAAGTGTTCTATTCCCACAATTCTCCAAGGTGTTAAATCCTCTTCTTAACCCAGATTGGTTCTTTGCTTAGCTTATTTCTGCTGTATACCCTCCCTGTCTGTCGGTGACAACATATTAATAATACTATTTTGCTCTAAGATATCTGAACACCTTTATTAGTCAACACCTCCCTCAGACTCATGCATTACTTTGGGTTTAGTTTTAAACCATGAGAATGAGCAGCTTCTAATAGTTTTAGCCTTGCATCTTGTTCTTCAATGGTAGCCCTCCAAATCACTACACCATCAATGCAACTTTAGCGCCTGCCACCTTCTCAAAGTTTTGTTTTATTATCCTATGGAGAACCTTGGGATTAAAGTTCAGACCAAATGGCAGCCTCTTTAAGCTATAACACATTAGTCCGCTCACATTTTTGTTTTCAAGACCTGGTATGATCTGGTATGAACCAACTCCATCCCAGATTGTGTTCTGCTGATAAACATGTATCTTTCGTATATCTCACTTTTCTTAGGTGTGCGGGATATCACATATGGGACATTGAAGTCCATGACTGAACTTCAATCACTCCAAACGTCGTCATCATCTTCATCTTTCTCCTCCCCTCCCTCCACAACCCACTGCACTATTTCACCTTCCTGCTCATCTTCATCTTCAGCCTCTAAAGAAATGGATTCCCCTTCAACATTAGACAAGGACTTTAAAGACATTGAACTCAAGTCTGCCAGTATTCCATCTGAAAGCAAATCTACTTCTGAGTCCACTGCAGTCCCCCTCCCGTCCGTGTCTATCTCCCCAGATCCAAGCAACGCTGCTGGCTGTGAGACTCATGGAGCCGTTGTTGACCTGCCGCCTACAACCACCTGCTTACCTAAAGCCCCCGCCAAGCTGACCTTCGCTGCCATGGCTAAGAAGGTGATCATCCAGGAGAGAATCAGGAAGGCGGAGGAAGAGGATGCAGCAGCTGAAGACGAAGGTGAGAACTTCCTGTTCACCCATTGTGCTCAGGCGACCAGAATTCCTTTTCAAATCTCCTACATAAAAAGGTGACAATTCCTACTTACAGACATAAAAGTGACTGCATGCAAGTTATGGAGTATGGAGTCGAGAGGCATATACAGGTCCAATGCTTAGTAGTTTAAGGGATGCACAGGGCAAGGGAGCATAGGCACGTCGCCAGGGGAGACACATTGCTGGTAGATTTAGGAGGAGTGTAGGGGGAGGAGCACGAGCACATTAGGTTAAAGGACACTGTTGACAAAGTACTTCAACCCTGCACACTATGCTCAGTTATGTTACAAGAACAAGTGTTACAAGCATGTTAATGTTGGGTCATATGGATTTTTAGCACTTATCGCACATATAGCACTCAGGTTTCAAGCATTTCAAGTTAACTCATTCAACAAAAATCAATAAGAATTTAATCTCTTCCTGAAAGTTTTAGCATGCAAATGTTTCAGAATTTCAAACTCTTGCAACGTATGTCCATAGTTTTATTTCATATTATTGATCGTGTCTATGTGCACTGGGTGTCTTTCCTCCAGATGGAGATCCTGATGAAGAGGAGTTAACACTGGAGCAGCTGGAGGAGAAAGCACATGCTGGGGATGCAAGAGCACAGACCCAGGTCTCTCTCACACACACACACACTATATGGTACATTATACCACAGCACGAAGGTCCTCATATACTGGTTTTCTGACTCTTTCCTACACACCCAAGTGGAATACGTATTCATAATAATATGAAGTGAAGGGAAGATGAGAATATACATTCCTGTCCTCTGACTCTGACTTAGTGTGTACGTCATGTTTTTTGGCTTGGCTTGTTCAATAAGTAACCTAATTTTAAACATAGTTGTAAATATAATTAACTGATGAAAATGTTGTCAGACATGTCTGATATGTTAAAAGTATGTTAAAAGTGGATTTGTGACATGCACATACACACACACACACACAGAGAGAAGAGAAGGGGGTCAGTAGTTTGAAATAGAAGTTAATATTAGAAAAGCGTCATCTAATATGCCCCCATGGTAACTGCATCTACTGGGATAGGACAATATCAGGGCACTCAAATGAGGAATTGTGGGTAATGTAGTCTGACCATAGGAAGCACTCAAGAGTCTATTGACATGCTTAATTAGTAGATTATTAGCAGCCTTTTTCAATACAAAATAGAAGGGGAAATAAGCGTCATTTATATTTTATTATCTTTAACTGAAAATGTCTGGTTGTCTGGTTTGCATTTCAGCTGGGTCAGCACTACCTGATTGTAGCTGAAGAGAAGGACAGAGAACTTAACAGCCGTCAGGGAGTGAGTTGGTTACTGAAAGCTGCCAAACAGGGAAGGGTTGGAGCAGCACGTCTCTTGCGCCGCTGTTGGATCCAAAATAAAGGTGTGTATCGTTATATGTTAAGGGATACAAATAAAATATGGGTTACTGCATTCATTTCAAAGTATTATCCAATAATGTGTGCACACACCTGCCTCTTGGTGGATTCTTTATTTTTATAAAATTATTTATTTACTCTTGGTGGGGCCAGTGTACTTCCGGCGCCGTCCCGGGTGGCCGCCAGCCAGAGTTACTCTTTGCGATTTTGTGCCTTTTGTGCTTTTTCAAGAATTTCCTTCGGGATCAATAAATTTGTATCTTTTTTATCTTATCTTAAAACATCTGGGGTCTCATTTATAACCATTAAGTACACACAAAACAAGGCCTGAAAGTTGCGTACGCTACTTCCCACACAAAGGCTGCATTCAGATTGTCATTTTTGCTTAGGACGTTTCCTTACTGAGTGAATGACCTGGAAGTATCTAAGTGGCAACCATGATAAGTTTGGTTCGAATTATCTTCATGCTAAGGAAAGGTGCTTACTTTCTTTTCTCCTTTAGCATAGGGTACACTGGACCATTCTTTATGAAAGGAAAGGAGATGCTGTCCCACAATTCCTTGCGACAGCCCATTCGGTTGTTCATGGGAAAAAAACAATCATCATGTAAACAATAACACTAATTTGGGATTCATGTATGAGCGGACAGGAGGATGAGCGTGAGCAACCTGTCCCAATATGACAAGCATTTTGTTTCACTTTTGTGACTCTGTTACAGACTGTTATACTGGTCGGCTATATTGCTTTTTTATTTCAATTGCAGTGTTGGTAATGAATTAATATATTTCTAATGTAAGATGTGTTTTTTTTCTCATCCATCTTCGGATGATTGTAGTTTCACCACAGCAGACCCACGTCTATAACATGCGCGGTCGCATATTGACGTATCTCAAGTGCAGTCGTATTGTCTTAGCAGCACAGTAGTAGTTATGTAGTCCTTCTGAATTATCCTTCTCATCTTTACTTGACCTCATGATGGGGTTAAGGAAAAGTAGTTTGGAAGCAGCCAAATTGTCTGATTTATAGAAACTTGGCGGGAGAAAGTACGGATCTGGGGCTACAAGGCATTATCCAGATCACCTCGAGCAACCCATCATACAAGCCACCTTCAAGGGGAACTATTGTCACAAGAATTCACAGTGAAAAGGCAAAAAAAGCGGAGGAATTGGCACAACTACATGTATTGCTCTGACTGGAGACTGGGAAGTGCTCTCGAGTTCTGGTTTAATCTGCTAACCTGCCACTTGAAATAGGCCCCTGTTGTTCATTTTGGTGTTGTTGTGTTCAGGCATCACCCAAGACAACGAGCCAGATGTGCGTAAACTGTCAACAGAGAGCAAGTTTGAGCTGGCTGTGCGCAAGGCAGCCATGTTGATGTACTGGAAGCTGAACCCAGACAGGAAGCAGAAGTTGGCCGTGACTGAGATGCTACAAAATGTCAGTCAAGTCAACACCAGGCCAGGTACAGAGAACACACACACACACACACACACACACACACACACACACGTTATATAATTTGTGAAATTCATTTTTCCACGGCACATGCATATACACTGAACAAAAATATAAATGCAACACTTTTATTTTAGCTCCAATTTTTCATGAGTTGAAAGCAAAGATCTAAGACTTTTTCTATGTACACAAAAGGCCTATTTCTCAAAAATTTTGTTCACAAACTTGTTTAAATCTGTGTTAGTGAGCACTTCTCCTTTGCCGAGATAATCCATCCACCTGACAGGTGTGGTGTATCAAGATGCTGATATTGCACAGCATGATTATTGCACAGTTGTGCCTTAGGCTGGTCACAATAAAAGGCCACTCTAAAATGTGCAGTTTTATCTTGAAAAGAGACATTTATAGGCACTGAAGTATGGATTTCACAGATATGCAGGGGGGGTCAGAAAACCAGTTAGTATCTGGTGTGACCACCATTTGCCTCACGCAGTGCAACACATCTCCTTCGCATGGAGTTGATCAGGTTGTTGATTGTGGCCTGTGGAATGTTGGTCCACTCCTCTTCAATGACTGTGCGAAGTTGCTGGATATTGGCAGGAACTGGAACACGCTGTCGTATACGTCGATCCAGAGCATCCCAAACATGCTCAATGGGTGACATGTCCGGCGTGTACGGAGGCCATGCCAGAACTGGGATGTTTTCAGCTTCCAGGAATTGTGTACAGATCCTTGCAACATGGGGCCGTGCATTATCATGCTGCAACATGAGGTGATGGTGGTGGATGAAAGGCACAACAATGGGCCTCAGGATATCGTCACGGTATCTCTGTGCATTCACAATGCCATCAATAAAATGCACCTGTGTTCATTGTCCGTAGCATATGCCTGCCCATACCATAACCCCACCGCCACCATGGACCACTCGAGTCACAACGTTGACATCAGCAAACCGCTCACCCACATGTCTGCCATCTGCCCGGTACAGTGAAAACCGGGATTCATCCGTGAAGAGAACACTTCTCCAAAGTGCCAGATGCCATACAAGGTGAGCATTTGCCCACTAAAGTCGGTTACAACGACGAACTGCAGTCAGGTCAAGACCCCGGTGAGGACGACAAGCATGCAGATGAGCTTCCCTGAGACGGTTTCTGACAGTTTGTGCAGAAATTCTTTGGTTATTTAAACCAATTGTTGCATCAGCTGTCCGGGCGGCTGGTCTCAGACGATCTTGCAGGTGAAGATGCCGGATGTGGAGGTCCTGGGCTAGCGTGGTGACACGTGGTCTGCGGTTGTGAGGCCGGTTGGGTGTACTGCCAAAGTCTCTGAAGCGAATTTGGAGACGGCTTATGGTAGAGAAATGAACATTAAATTCACAGGCAACAGCTCTGGTGGACATTCCTGCAGTCAGCATGCCAATTGCACGCTCCCTCAAAACTTGCGACATCTGTGGCATTGTGCTGTGTGATAAAACTGCACATTTTAGAAGAGTGGCCTTTTATTGTGACCAGCCTAATGCAATAATCATGCTGTCTAATCAGCATCTTGATACACCACACCTGTCAGGTGGATGGATTATCTCGGCAAAGGAGAAGTGCTCACTAACACAGATTTAAACAAGTTTGTGAACAAAATAGAAAAAGTCTTAGATCTTTGCTTTCAACTCATGAAAAATTGGAGCTGAAACAAAAGTGTTGCGTTTATATTTTTGTTCAGTGTATATCACACAAATACATGCACACACACGCAGCCAGACAGACACACACACAAGGAGTAGAATAAAGGTCACACAGACACACATGCACACATACATACTGTACATTCATGCAAAGGGTCACACACACTAAAGTGAAACAGCAAGGAAGACAGAGTGTTCAGTTCGTCATCCAGGTTGCATCTGTATTCAAATTCACAATATAATCGAGGCAAAACATTTCTCTGAGTGTCAGTCTGTTTCAGTGTATAACTGTGGCTTAAGTGCATAAGACATCCCTGAATACATCACATAAAACATTTAGAGTTGTAGCTCTTTTACAATTTTGGTGTACTTCTTACCATTTTCTAATTCCAACAACCTCCTAGTACACATTATCACCTGTGCATAAGTGAATCAGCTTTAATGCTTCTCTAGCTGTAGTGCAAATTACAGCAATACACATCTGTACTTAAATCAAGCAATATATAGTTTGCATGGATTCTGGACATACGGTACATACTTAATTTCAACACACCCCATCACATTGATACATATAATTCTAATATTAATATTGTACGAAAACATAAGGCATTTGACAATATATAAACTTTCGTGAATACATGTGTAGGAGCAAAGTAATTGAACATAAAATGTAGCAACCTGCATACAAAAGAAACACGTAGACTCGCGGTGGCCTGCTCTCCCACCCAGCGATGTGCTGTGAGTTCACAGTTTCTTAAAGTTTGACAGAAATGTGTGAAACAATATAAAAATATCTGTATAACACTCCCCAATAACGCTAAGGGTGGTATTGAAGTGGCAGCCATGATAAGGGCTGTTTGAATTCTGTAAAAGCCAAGGAAAGTTGTTTCAATGTTTCCTTTCTTATCTACTTGAGCATAGGGTACACTGGACCTTCCTTTATGAAAGGATAGGAGATAGTGGCGTCCCACAATTCCTTTCGGCAGCCCCATTCGGCCGTTCATGGAAACAACCGATCATCATGTAAACAATTACACTAATTGGGATTCATGCAGTGGTGGGCTGTCAGGGCCAGCAAAGCCTTCTCTGCTGGCCTAAACACTATCAGAATCACTGACTTATGTTTTAATAATTTTTTTGCCATGAATATGTATTAAATTATTTCCAATAGTCTATTCTCTTCATTTCATAGGCTTTCTCTTGGTTGCGCTGCTTCCACTGGTGTATGTTTATGTTAGAGCTTTTATCCAATCACATTTCAGCCATCATGTGTTGCCAGGGTCAAAGAAATCTGCCTTGACGCCTTCAGAATCGATAGTGCTGGCGTCTGTAGCTTAAAGTAAGTGGCAATGACGCTGTTGCTTTAACCAATCAGATTTCGAGTTGGCAACACCGAGGCCATCTAGCAGGCGTCCCAGTAACGTCGGCATTTTCACGTCCTTTGATTGGATGGTCAGAGAGGTACTAGTCAGAGCCAGCAAAGCATCTATAGCCACCGGCACAAACTAAAATATTTTGCGAGTAGATTTAATAGCTGTTTTAAACAACCTTACTCCAGAAACACGACTGGCCAGACTCGACTTTCAGCATTAGCCTCCATGGCCATAGAAAGGGGACTTATTGTTGGAACTGAAACGCACAGATAAACTGTACAACAGAATAATCGAACTCTTCTTGAGGAATGAAAGGAGGATGGACTTTGCGTACAAATAATCAGTAGTTTTGGTGAGTAATGCATTTTATTTAAACGTTTTAATATTTTTGTTATTTAATTAGGTTAATATTGATGCTTCTGCTAGAGATGATGTATGTATGGCAGCTGTGGCTACAGTGAAAAGAGACTTGTTGAATTGTCCTAATTGGGTTTCTTGCTTTTAGTAATGGCATTCTCTCTTGCTACATGAGATACCTGTTTGTGATGCAACGCCCTGTTATACTGCATTTCTGTGTAATATTGATGGATTCTATAGCCGTGGAGTTATAATGATGGCATTAAGAGGTGGATTAGTTCATGTAGGACACCAGTGAAGGCCTTGGTGTGAAATGCACGGCCCGCCACTGGATTCATGTATGAGGAGAGGATGTGTGTGCGCAACCATTCTCAATTTGCCTATATTGCTTTATTTCAATTCCAATGTTGGTCATGAATTACTATATTTCTAATGTAAGTACTGAGGAAGTGGGTTTTTTTACAATTTGAATGCAGCCATAAGCCCCATTTGAATTGTGAAAATAATACACCCGAAGTCCTTTCCTAACTACTTTACCTTAACCCCATTAAGTAAAGATGGAAAGGAGAATTCATAAGGACTTAGGAAAAGACAACTGCGCTGTTAAGAGAATCCGGCTCCACTTACACTGAGATACATCATTATGCAACGGCTCATGTTATGGACATGGGTCTGCTGTGATGAAACTACAATCATCTGAAGATGGACTAAAAAAAGCACATCTTAGATTCGAAATTTATTAATTAATTAATTAATTAATTTTACATCTTCGTAGAATAGTAGTCCACTCATGGACTACCAGTCACATAAGTGAAACGAAATGCTTATCACATTGAGAAAGGTTGCTCACACTCATCATCCTGTCCACACAACTAAGACAAATGAGGGTAAGCAGCACCCAGGTGGAACTGTTCTCCCATGAACAGTTCCACCTGGGTGCAGCTTACCTCATTTGTCTTCCACCGTGCATATTAAAATAAAATAGTGTGATAGTCACGTACATTATTAGGGATAATATTAAACCCTGGAAATCAAAGAAAATGTTCAGCTAATTAAATTAAATAAACACAAATGTAGTTGCACCATGTGAGTGTACCACACATGTGTGCACACACATACTTACAAATATAACTACATGCAAAGAGTAAAGGTCTCACACATACACAGACACAGACACACACACACACACACACACACACACACACACACACACACACACACACACACACACACACACACACACACACATACATACATAAATACACACATGCACCTACCACCTTTAACTGTAGTATTGTGCAGGTTACCCTTAAGTTGTTATTGGTTGTTTCTTAACAGGTGGCATCCCTGGACCAACCATGGGCCAGACACAACAAGTTTTACAGACCATTGTCAGCAGCAAGTGTAAGTGTGTGTTTGTTTTTGTAGATTATTTTTTTTTTTCATTTCATATCGTCTCTCTGTAACAGGAAGAAAGAACAAGTGGGATGTACACCAGAGGGTATTCATACTTGAATATGTCCTGTTGTGTTCTTAGCTCAGGATCTGGTGAGCCTGGATGACTTTGTGGAGATCACTAAGCAGTTTGCCCAGGGCATCAGCTCCCCAGCCTCCAAGAGCAGCAGACGGGAGGGGGCTGAAGCAGAGCACACCAAAGAGCAGGACAACGAGAGCAAGGTAGCAATCAGGTCATTCTACCGATGAAAAGTACTGAGTATGTTCTCATATTAATTAAAAGAACAACAGCAACAGTCTGGTATGTTCAGAAAATTAAATTACATAACTTTACTCTAATACAGCCTTTAAAACCAGGAAAAGGCAACACTGCCATATCACGATATTAATACCCAAAATCTCAGACAATCTCAAATCGATAATATCGATATAATATTGATATATTGCCCAACCCTAGAATTCACCCACGACTCTCCTCTCCTGATCCTAATCCTTGAGGCAACTTCTATGGAGAGAGATTTGTCTCACAATTATTAATATTGTGTCTTGTAAAAGTTGGCTTGAGTCTTGTAAATTGACATTTGAATGAATGTGCGATGAATGAGTTGCAGAAATTACATATTTATGTCACAGTGCTTTGGGTATGCCATTCTTAACTCATAAATACTGATTGATGTGTGTCTACTGAGGTTTCTTCTCAGGTGATGGAATGGAACTTTGCTCAAGTACCTTGGTTTGACCATAATTTTATTATTGTCGCACACCTGACGCACACAATACTTTCAAGTTTCAAGTATTTTTTTTTATTGTCACTTCACAATTTACACGTGAGTATAAGCAGTGAGTGAAAAACTTTTGTGCAAAAATTTATAGTTCTATTTCTATTTTGCACAGTTCTATTTCTATTTTGTAGTTCTATTCTATTTTGTATTCCTTTATAATTACTGTCGGCTGTCGGGCGTTTTGCACAAAAAGTTTTTCACTCACTGCTTATAGCCGTTGCTAAGGCCTTCATCACAGAAATCATTCCGAGATGGGGAATACAGAGCGAAGGTAGGACTGTCCCCCTATGAGGTCTTGATGGGGCGACCCATGCCAATGGGGACAGGTGCATCACACGACAGCAATATGAGCACAGAACAATTCCATCACAGCATGATTATATTATACAATCATTATTGTACTGTATTAATCTTTCTCGAAGTCTCGAAGGCAAACCATCCACTCACAGGTTAAAGAGGCCTTATCACCATCCAAGGATCCATGACCTACAACCAGGGAATTGGATCGTGGTGAAGGACTATCGGAGGCGAACCTGGCGCTCACCGAGGTGGTTAGGACCATTCCAAGTCCTGCTGGTCACCTCAGCAGCGGTCGAGGGAGCTGAAAGGGCTACCTGGATCACACCACTGTAAACGGGCACCACCGTTGACGACCAACCCGACACCATAAGGTCACGACGGACCTAGCCCTGACAACGGGGCAAGATGGCCCACCAGTTGCCACAGATGCGTCACTCCAGGAAGGAGTACCCCCCAGGCCGGAGGACGACTCTACGTTGGCATCATCCTCCTCTTCGGCATTACTGTGAGGTCCCAGCCTATCCTGACAGACAGCCGGGACAATGGAACAGATTCCCAGTTCCAATTGGAATATACCTTCAAGGGTATCGATAATAGCTTTGATACCCTCCTGAGTGCAGCCAAGGCACATTTTGGTATAAACAAGATAGGCGGAGATGCATTCATTAAAATACTCTTAATTTCTACAAGTATTGTGTTTACTTCAGTTTGAAGATCTCATTGCCCTAGATGCAATTATTGAATTGCCACGACACTAGGCGTGCCAGCCATGACAATGTCCAGAGCCTTCAGCATCTCAGGGCGAATCTCATCTACACCTGGCGCTTGCCACTGAAGAGCTTTTTGACTACTTCAGCGACCTCTGCCAAGGATATGGATGAGGCTTCCCCCGAGTCTTCAGACTCTGCCTCTTCCACAGAGTATGTGCTGGTCGGGTTCAGGAGGTCCTCAAAGTGTTCTTTCCACCGCCCGAAAATATCCTCAGTCTGGGTCAGCAGTTCTCCTCCCCGACTGAGCACAGCCTGAGCCAAGCCCTGCTTTCCCTTCCTGAGTCGCCGGACGGTTTGCCAGAACCTCCTTGAGGCCAACCGAAAGTCCTGCTCCATGGCCTCCCCGAACTCCTCCCACACCCGGGTTTTTGCTTCAGCAACCGCTGAAGCTGCGGTCCTTTTGGCCTCCCGGTACCTGTCTGCTGTTTCAGGAGACCCCTGGGCCAACCAGGCCCGAAAGGCCTCCTTCTTCAGCCTGACGGCTTCCTTCACCGCTGGTGTCCACCAACGGGTTCTTGGGTTGCCGCCACGACAGGCACCGACAGCCTTTTGACCACAGCTCCGAGCTGCAGCCTCTACAATGGAGGCTCTGAACATGGCCCACTCAGGTTCCATGTCCCCAACCTCCCCCGGGATGCACGAGAAGTTCTTCCGGAGGTGGGAGTTAAAGACCCTACGGACAGGGGCTTCCACCAGACGTTCCCAGTTCACCCTCACTACACGTTTGGGTTTACCAGGTCTGTCTGGCAGCCTCCCGCGCCATCTGATCCAACTCACCACCAGGTGGTGATCAGTTGACAGCTCTGCTCCTCTCTTCACCCGAGTGTCCAAAACATGCGGCCGCAGATCTGCTGATACGATTACAAAGTCGATCAGCGACCTTTGGCCTAAGGTGGTCCGGTACAGGTACACTTGTGGGTGGTCCACATCGGGTGGACCACCCGATGTGGACCACCCGAGGACTTGTGAGTATCCCCACACCCGCCTGGCACCTCACACCCTGGGCAACTCCGGAAAAGGAGAGGGTCCAGCCCCTCTCCAGGAGTTTGGTTCCAGAACCGGTGCTGTGAACCCCCAGGGTGGTGACTCCACGTCGTCCTCTCAGGCTTGGCCCGGCCGGGCCCCGTGGATCCAGCCTTGCCACCAGACGCTCGCCGACGAGCTCCCCTCCCAGGTCTGGCTCCAGAAGGGTGCCCCGGTTTCCCTTGTCTGGGCAAGGTGACAAAGTTCTGGTTCTCGACCCCTCTGCTCCACCGCAGCAAAGTCCTCCAAGGACGTGCAGGTGCCTTCACTGGATGGTGGATCTAATGAAAAATGCTGAATGTATGGGGTTAATCCCTATTATGGTGTATGTGCAGCCTGCCTTAGTGTCAGGGCAGTCTGGGAGTCTTTCTCTCGCCCCGAGAGAGAGCATCCCTGTTCATGTGACGTTGGCCATCTTTGTGCATAATATCCCAGTTGAGGGGGTCCGACTCCAAAATCCATCTCCCCGCCTGACAGTCGGATCATCGTCGAGAGCCATGTATTGGAGACCCAACAGTGGATGATCATCCTTAATAATGGTGAACAAGGTTAGGCCAATATAATGCCTAATAATATATTAGGCCAAACTCACAAAGCCCATACCACAGGCCACTGTTCATGGTCAAATGTTGGACCAGTGATTGACCAGTGTTTGATTCAGGGTCTGGCCAGCATATTCCACAAGATGTTCCATCCCCTTTCTCTCTTGTGCCAGCACAGTGCCAACAGCTTCCTTGGAGGCATCTGTGAACACTATAAAAGGCACACTGAAATCTCGTAAGGCCATAATTGGAGCAGATGATGCATTTTCAGATAATTGAAAGATGTTTCACAGTCTAGAGTCCATTCAAAGGCACATTCTCACCGATCAGCCAATTCAGGGCTGCCTGCTTGGCGAAGTTCCACAAAAAGCGTCTGCAATATGAACATATTTGTGCCCGGAGATACAAAAAAACAACAACCTTGAAAAGATCCACACCCTCTCATGGTGTACTTGGGTGTAATGTGCGTAATATGTGAATAGGTGTATATGTGTACTTGTTGGTCATCCCTCACAATATTAGTTAACTACTCCAGCAAATAACGCAAGCTAAACTGCCCGGTACATAGTTAAGCAATATTACACTAAAGGGTTACCCTGGAAATCCAGAGTTCTCGCGAGAGCACAATTAGAATTTGCTCAGCGAGTACTCTGGTAACGAGTAACATGCTCATTAGCTATGCCTGTTGTTTCGAACATCAACCAATCACATCGGTGTATCTGATATAGGCGGGCCAGAGGCGGGCTAAACAGATGACGTCAGCACTGCGACGGATTCAGTCCGGAATCAGTCAGTAAACATTGCAAGATGGCTATCGAAAATGTTGACTGAGTATCTGTACAAACTAGGGATGCACCGATACCACTTTTTTTCAGACCGAGTACTTGCCGATAGCGAATACCGATACGAGTACTTAATAAAACCATTACAGTTCTAATGACTTTGAAAACATGTTATTTTTTGTCTGGGGGGGTGCTCTGTTAATTCGCGGTTCTGATGGGGGGGTGCTCCGTTAATTTGCGGTTCTGATGGGGGGGGGTGCTCCGTTAATTCGCGGTTCTGATGGGGGGGGGGTGCTCCGTTAATTCGCGGTTCTGATGGAGGAGGGGGGGGTGCTCCCGTTAATTTGCGGTTCTGATGGGGGGGGGGGGGGGGGGGGGTGCTCAGTTAATTCGCGGTTCTGATGGAGAGGGGGGGTGCTCCGTTAATTTGCGGTTCTGATGGAGGGGGGGGTGTTCCGTTAATTCGCGGTTCTGATGGGGGGGGGTGCTCTGTTAATTCGCGGTTCTGATGGGGGGGGTGCTCCGTTAATTCGCGGTTCTGATGGGGGGGGGGGTGCTCCGTTAATTTGCGGTTCTGATGGGGGGGTGCTCCGTTAATTGGTGGGGACATGTCCCCAGCGTCCCCACTAAATTCTACGCCCATGCTCGGTACCATGCGCAGTTGCTATTAAACATCCATAAACGACAACTCGGTTGCATCTCTTTATTTCAATATTCCTTGGCTAAGAATATTACAAGGTTAACGTTGTGTTGCCAAAGTGGTATCTCCGTGGTATTTCCATTAGGCTACATTTACGTCTCTCTGTCAAACTATTCTCCAAAACAAACTCGTTTCCGTCCTCTGGATACGTCACCCCGTGTATTCTTCTGATTGGTCGTAGTGTTATCCAATTGCGTGCAGTGATATTTTCAAATGCATTCTTGGTGCCGCCCCTCGAGTTGGGCCATTTTCATTGCTCATTACCAGACCTACAGCTTTCTAGATGTAGGTCTGGATTTCCAGGCTACTAAAGGGTATGATTTATTGTTATTCTTGTAATGGTCAAATCACTAACAGTACAGTGGCAGTGATTGTGTCGGTGAAGAAGAAGCGGAGAGGAGAGCACGCCCCCATCTCCATCGACGGTGCTGCAGTAGAGGGGGTCAGCAGCTTCAAGTTCCTCGGCGTGCACATCTCCGAGGACCTCACATGGACCACGCACACCACACACGTGGTGAAAAAGGCCCAACAACGCCTGTATTTCCTCAGGCAACTGAGGAAATTCAACATGTGCCCCCGCATCCTCAGAACATTCTACTCCTGTACCATCGAGAGTGTTCTTACAGGATGCATCACCGTCTGGTACGGGAACTGCACCGCACTGGAGCGTAAAACACTACAGAGGGTGGTGCGGACGGCCCAGTACATCGTTGGAGGTGAGCTTCCCTGCATCCCTAGTTTGTACAGATACTCAGTCAACATTTTCGATAGCCATCTTGCAATGTTTACTGACTGATTCCGGACTGATTCCGTCGCAGCGCTGACGTCATCTGTTTAGCCCGCCTCTGGCCCGCCTATATCAGATACACCGATGTGATTGGTTGATGTTCGAAACAACGGGCATAGCTAATGAGCATGTTACTCGTTACCAGAGTACTCGCTGAGCAAATTCTAATTGTGCTCTCGCGAGAACTCTGGATTTCCAGGGTAACCCTTTAGTGTAATATTGCTTAACTATGTACCGGGCAGTTTAGCTTGCGTTATTTGCTGGAGTAGTTAACTAATATTGTGAGGGATGACCAACAAGTACACATATACACCTATTCACATATTACGCACATTACACCCAAGTACACCATGAGAGGGTGTGGATCTTTTCAAGGTTGTTGTTTTTTTGTATCTCCGGGCACAAATATGTTCATATTGCAGACGCTTTTTGTGGAACTTCGTCAAGCAGGCAGCCCTGAATTGGCTGATCGGTGAGAATGTGCCTTTTGAATGGACTCTAGACTGTGAAACATCTTTCAATTATCTGAAAAATGCATCATCTGCTCCAATTATGGCCTTACGAGATTTCAGTGTGCCTTTTATAGTGTTCACAGATGCCTCCAAGGAAGCTGTTGGCACTGTGCTGGCACAAGAGAGAAAGGGGATGGAACATCTTGTGGAATATGCTGGCCAGACCCTGAATCAAACACTGGTCAATCACTGGTCCACATTTGACCATGAACAGTGGCCTGTGGTATGGGCTTTGTGAGTTTGGCCTAATATATTATTAGGCATTATATTGGCCTAACCTTGTTCACCATTATTAAGGATGATCATCCGCTGTTGGGTCTCCAATACATGGCTCTCGACGATGATCCGACTGTCAGGCGGGGAGATGGATTTTGGAGTCGGACCCCCTCAACTGGGATATTATGCACAAAGATGGCCAACGTCACATGAACAGGGATGCTCTCTCTCAGGGGCGAGAGAAAGACTCCCAGACTGCCCTGACACTAAGGCAGGCTGCACATACACCATAATAGGGATTAACCCCATACATTCAGCATTTTTCATTAGATCCACCATCCAGTGAAGGCACCTGCACGTCCTTGGAGGACTTTGCTGCGGTGGAGCAGAGGGGTCGAGAACCAGAACTTTGTCACCTTGCCCAGACATGGGAAACCGGGGCCCCCTTCTGGAGCCAGACCTGGGATGGGAGCTCGTCGGCGAGCGTCTGGTGGTCAGGCCTGGATCCATGGGGCCCGGCCGGGCCAAGCCTGAGAGGACGACGTGGAGTCACCACCCTGGGGGTTCACAGCACCGGTTCTGGAACCAAATTCCTGGAGAGGGGCTGGACCCTCTCCTTTTCTGGAGTTGCCCAGGGTGTGAGGTGCAAGGCGGGTGTGGGGATACTCACAAGTCCTCGGGTGGTCCACATCGGGTGGTCCACCCGATGTGGACCACCCACAAGTGTACCTTTACCGGACCACCTTAGGCCAAAGATCGCTGATCGACTTTGTAATCATATCAGCTGATCTGCGGCCATATGTTTTGGACACTCGGGTGAAGAGAGGAGCAGAACTGTCAACTGATCACCACCTGGTGGTAAGTTGGATCAGATGGTGGGGGAAGCTGCCGGACAGACCTGGTAAACCCAAACGTGTAGTGAGGGTGAACTGGGAACGTCTGGTGGAAGCCCCTGTCTGTGAGGTCTTTAACTCCTACCTCCGGAAGAACTTCTCGTGCATCCCGGGGTAGGTTGGGGACATGGAACCTGAGTGGGCCATGTTCAGAGCCTCCATTGTAGAGGCTGCAGCTTGGAGCTGTTGTCAAAAAGCTGTCGGCGCCTGTCGTGGCAGCAACCAAAGTACCCATTCGTGAACACCAACGGTGAAGGAAGCCGTCAGGCTGAAGAAGGAGGCCTTTCGGGCTTGGTTGGCCCAGAGGTCTCCAGGTACCGGGAGGCCAGAAGGACGGCGGCTTCAGCGGTTGCTGAAGCAAAAATCTGGGTGTGGGAGGAGTTCGGGGAGGCCATGGAGAAGGACTTTCGGTTGACCTCAAGGAGGTTCTGGCAAACCGTCCGGCGACTCAGGAAGAGAAAGCAGGGCTTGGCCCAGGCTGTGCTCAGTCGGGGAGGAGAACTGCTGACCCAGACTGAGGATATTCTCGGGCGGTGGAAAACACTTTGAGGAACTCCTGAACCCGACCAGCACGTCCTCTGAGGAAGAGGCAGAGTCTGAAGACTTGGGGGAAGCCTCAATCATATCCTTGGTAGAGGTCGCTGAAGTAGTCAAAAGGCTTTTCAGTGGCAAGTCGCCAGGTGTAGATGAGATTCGCCCTGAGATGCTGAAGGCTCTGGACATTGTCATGGCTGGCACGCCTAGTGTCGTGGCAATTCAATAATTGCATCTAGGGCAATGAGATCTTCAAACTGAAGTAAACACAATACTTGTAGAAATTAAGAGTATTTTAATGAATGCATTCACCAGACTCCTCTCTAGCAAAATGTGCCTTGGCTGCACTCAGGAGGGTATCAAAGCTATTATCGATACCCTTGAAGGTATATTCCAATTGGAACTGGGAATCTGTTCCATTGTCCCGGCCGTCTGTCAGGATAGGCTGGGACCTCACAGTAATGCCGAAGAGGAGGATGATGCCAACGTAGAGTCGTCCTCCGGCCTGGGGGGTACTCCTTCCTGGAGTGACGCGTCGGTGGCAACTGGTGGGCCATCTTGCCCCATTGTCAGGGCTAGGTCCGTCGTGACCTTATGGTGTCGGGTTGGTCGTCAACGGTGGTGCCCGTTTACAGTGGTGTGATCCAGGTAGCCCTTTCAGCTCCCTCGACCGCTGCTGAGGTGACCAGCAGGACTTGGAATGGTCCTAACCACCTCGGTGAGCGCCAGGTTCGCCTCCGATAGTCCTTCACCACGATCCAATTCCCTGGTTGTAGGTCATGGATCCTTGGATGGTGATAAGGCCTCTTTAACCTGTGAGTGGATGGTTTGCCTTCGAGACTTCGAGAAAGATTAATACAGTACAATAATGATTGTATAATATAATCATGCTGTGATGGAATTGTTCTGTGCTCATATTGCTGTCGTGTGATGCACCTGTCCCCATTGGCATGGGTTGCCCCATCAAGACCTCATAGGGGGACAGTCCTATCTTTGCTCTGTATTCCCCATCTCGGAATTATTTCTGTGTTGAAGGCCTTAGCAACGGCTGCAGAGTCAGCCGCCCTGCTGGGAAATACTTCAATCCATTTGGACAACATGTCTACCATTACTAAACAATATCTCTTTCCCTCACATGATTTGGCACAAACATTTTTCTTTTTTTGTGCATAATTTGAAAATCCTTGTGTGTACCAATGCCGATTGATGCTATCTACCATTCCCCCCTTTGACACATGGCCGCCCATTCGGCCATACCACAATCCATTGCGATACTCTGCCCCAGCCGATTTCCATGACTGGCGCTCTGCGGGCACGGCCCTAGTTTGAGCTCTTGCCAATTCCTCAATCGTGACCGAGGTCCTTAGTTGTGCCATCTGCATGGTGGAGGCGAGTGGGGCCTTAGCAGCCGCTTTAGCCCCTTCATCTGCCATCGCGTTCCCTCTAGACACCAGGTCCTTGGCCCCTGTGTGCGCTTCACATTGACATACAGAAATGGCAGCAGGTAAGAGTATAACATCTAGCAGGTTAGCAACCAATTGTGCATGATTAATCCGTTTCCCTGTGGATGTGAGGAACCCTCGCATCTTCCACAAGGTGCTGAAATCATGAACGACTCCAAAAGCATACTGTCTGTATAGATGGTAACTCGTTTACCCTCCGATAGTATGCATGCTCTGGTTAGGGCAAACAGTTCAGCTGCTTGTGCTGATAGGTGAGGAGGTAGCCTAGCAGATTCCACCACGCAGACCTGCGTGGCAATGGCATAGCCCACTTCGTTAACACCTGTTGTTGGGTCTTTCCGGCTAGAACCATCAACATACAACACATCCGTCACCGGTGGCAGTGGTGTAGCTGTTAAGTCCACACGTGGTGTGCATAGTTCATTAATGGTGGCCACACAGTCGTGTAGCTCCCCATCTTCGGGAGTAGGCAGCAGGGTGGCCGGGTTCAACACTGTACACCTCTGCAACAAAATGTTAGGCATAGACAGCAACATATGGTGATATGACAGGAATCGTGATGCTGTTAGGTGTGATGTTTTCTGAGTTAGCATAATAGATGAAACCTCGTGGGGTACAAGCAACGTTAATGGCATGTAACCCACTAGCCCCCTACTGGCGGCAACCGCCATTGCCACCGCTGCCACTGCCTTCATACAGTGTGGTAAACCAGCCACCACCGGGTCTAGCTTGGATGAAAAATAGGCAATAGGACTTGCCCCCATGCCTCTGTAGTAGTACTGACGTCATATACCCATCCCGTTCCCCCACGGTCTGTGTGAAGGGCTGTATGGTCTGGTAGACCTGAAGTAGTCAGGGTCATAAGGTCTCATTTAAGTCATATGAACACAGCATCTGCTGCTGGTGTCCACGTCACGGAGTCAGTCGGAGTCAAGTCGTGGCCATGTGTGACGTCTTTGAGTGGCTGTACTAAATTTGCATGATCGGGTATCCACTGTCTGCAGTAGCCCATCATTCCCAAGAATCCTATCATTCGTTTCTTTGTAATAAGGTTTGCTTGTACCTTTTGTGTTACAACCTGTCGCTTAGTTAAACTGGCCTTGTGGCCCTGGCTGGCTAATTACCTTAACAACATAATGGTGTCCTGTGCACACCTTCATGATCTGGAGAACACACCAGGAGGTCATCTATATACTAAATTAGTGTGCTCCCCCCTTCGGGAGGATTAGATGAGCCAAATTGTAATGCAGCGCTGCAGAAAATATAGTTAGTGATTCACAATAATCCTGTGGCATTCTAGTCCACGTATATGATTTCCCATAAATTTAAAAAACAAACCAATTTCAGTTTGCTGGATCCACCGGTATGCTAAAGAACGCGTTTGCTAAGTCGACTGTAAACCATTTGTAATTCTCAGGTACCTGTGTTAATAGGGTGTGTGGATCTGGTACAATGGGTGTTCTTGGATGCACTGCATCATTTACCTTTTTGCAAATCTTGGACAAACCAAACCATGAGTTTGTCCTGCAACGGGTGCCTTTTCCACAGGGAATATTGGGATACTACATGGTGAATTTGGACATGGAACTATCACACCGGCTTCCAACAATGAGTTGAATACAGGTGTGATACCATCAATTGCCTCTTGGCGTAACCTGTACTGGGGTTGTCTGGGCCAGTAAGCTGATTTGGGAGTTACCACCAGGGGCTCTACACCTTTTATGCGACCCACATCATATTTATTTTCAGTCCACAGGTTGGACGGGACCCCAGCCAATCGTGGTCCTCCAACGTCATCTGTGGGAGCATCAACTCCTCCCTACTGTTGCCCATTTGGTGTATTGAGTGCTGGGCTTCGAATGCTCCACCCCACTCCTTACACCTCAATCCCGTTGTGGGAGAGAAGTATTGTCCTTCTGGGCCATCTGCTATCCAATCACATGTGTTCCCCCCTTTTACAGCCCATGACCCCAATTCAGCCCATGTCATGTCAGGGGTTTTTGCTCGGGACACATGTGGTTCTGCTCCAGCAACCCCATAAAACACTTTTTAACATGCTACATTTCTCATACCAAAGCAAGAGTTCTCCTTTTAACATTGGCGTTGTATTTGCCTCATTAAACCATAATTCTTAAAATTCTGGTAACCGCCCCTCATAAGATATTCGGGCAGTAATATGCAAATCATTTGTGGACATATATTGTACCTCTAACTGACCCTGCATGCAGTGATGTGTATCTGTTATCAGTATGTCAGCTGTTCCTCTGATCTCTCGGTCAACAAGTCCCACGTGTAAGAACACTCTGGCGCGCATCTCGCCGGGCTTGCATCGGAGGTGATCGTGAGGCCTGTCAGTGTAAATAACACTCAGTCCTAATCTACACATTAGATCTCATCCTTATTTTCCATTTTGTTTGTGTTGTGTGTGTGGTGTGTGTGTGTGTGTGTCAGTGCTCATACGGCCTTCTTGGACCGGATCAGCTCCCCAACACCGTCAGTACGAATGCATCCGTCCACCTCTACCTCTCCCCCTCGGATTGTTCACAGTCACACCACGGGGTGCGTGTTGCCAGCCGCCCGCTTCATTGTATCTCTCCTCGTCATAGTCTCTGTATCTACAATCTCTGACCCAATGATCCATAGCTCCACAGTGGTAGCAGCCGTCGGGGTTCTTATATCCTCGACCCCCACTCCTTCGCATCCCATCTGGCGCCCCCCCGGGCCTTTCCTCTCCCCCTTGACTTGTCCCGATTTTGATCTTGTTTCTGGTGGGTAGGCGCGGGGTTTTTAGTGCTTCTAGTTGGGCACATTGAAGCTTTGCAGTCTACCGCTTCTTTCTTTTGGCTGTTCTTATCCATGTGTTTCTCTCGTAGATCTTCTGCATGACTGGCGTGACTCACTATCACAGCGAGCCTGGCGGTACGCCAGCCAATACAGTGAGTCTTTACAAACGTAGATAAGTTCTCATCCAACGCGTCCAACAGCGCGTGCGTGATGGCGTCCTCGTACGGAGTCTGGTCTCGTCTGTCCGTCGGCACGGCCATCCCTCCATGAGTCCGAAACACTTTTTCCAGTCTGTCTAGGAGGTCGACTACCTTCTGGGCGGGTTTGTCTTCCTTCAGGTCTGGATACATTCTGGGGGCCTGCTGCTGCTGCTGCGTAGGCGGGTGGTGGCGGAGGTAGCGCAGGTGTCGGAGCATTCGCAGGCGTGGGGCAGTCTAGGTCCAAGTCCAGATCTGTAGTACGGGTGACAGACAGATTAAAGTTCCCTACACTCTCTACACTCGCTGGCCCTTTCTGATTTTTCTCTCTTAACTCACCCTCTCTTTTCCACAAATGAAATGCATACCAACACGTTTTTACACTCTTCTTTTTCTTTTCCGACTCTAATAACACATCCTCTAATTCCTTCAATTTCTCCAAACATAAACTCCCCATTTCTGGGAAACCCTTTTCTCTCCAATATTGTAACCCTTCTAGTGCCATTTCACCATGTTTCTCCAACATTACCTCTGCAGCCCCGGTTATTCCCGAATTCTTATTTCCCATTTTAGATCCGGGTACCCTACTAATTATTATTATTACACCCCTGCTATTAAAATGATTTTCCCTCTTTGAGCGCTTTTATCTTTATTATATATTAGTTATCTTCTATTAGTTATCAAGGCCTCGCAGTACCTCAATCCCGGTACGGCTCACTTAGTTACATTCCCATCGGATCCCGCTCGCTTTACCGTACTGTTACCTCGATCCTAGTAACCTACGGGATACCCTATCTTTATTCGATTAATGTTTCCAAAACTATTAATAAACCCGTCGGTCCTTTAGCGAATAATACGAGTCTTCGTCTGGCCCTGGTCAGCCTTTTCCCACAAACTATTTTCGTAAAAATAGCGAACCAGTTCTAATCCACAAATAGCGAACCTTAATTTACACAAGTATTGATCTCATTCGCCGTATTCTTTTTCCCTCAGGATTTCTTATTGAAATGTCCTCAGTCCATCTCCCAGGCACCCTCGTCTCACTCCAGTATGCTGGTTACAGTCACTGGCAGGAGGTAGAGCTCCGGAGACTCACCGGCCGTGCACGGTTCACCGGGGAGACGAGGCTGAAAAAAAATCCCGGACGAGCCCCCAAACTGTCGTGGCAATTCAATAATTGCATCTAGGGCAATGAGATCTTCAAACTGAAGTAAACACAATACTTGTAGAAATGAAGAGTATTTTAATGAATGCATTCACCAGACTCCTCTCTAGCAGAGAGAACAGATATTCACCTGTCCCTTTTAAACACACTTTTCACCCCACTCATGGTATAGGAGAAGTGAGGGGGTTTAACGGTCAACCAACCCTCACCCCAGCTGCTTATCTTTATGACTGGTCAAAGAAGAAGTCAAAGGCAAACTTCATGGCTTGCAGCGTGTTGCGTCTCCAGTTCCTCTCAATCTTCACCTGCCTTCCTCCGTTCAGTGGTGAAGCAGCACAGTCCAGGCAGTGGATGGCTTTCAGCTCAAACATGGGAGCCTTGGCACCCAAGCGGCCCTCCAGCTTGGTGCTGAACTCCACCACATTCCCAGGCTGCAGGTTGAGAATGACCTGCTTGAACTCGTGGCTGGCCTGCAGTATGATGTCATTGCCCGGGTCCTCTGCCCCGTCTCCCTCCCCCTGGATCATCCCCACCGTCACCTCGAAGCGGAGGCTGTCGAAGCGCTTGACGTGACACGAGTGCTTGGCCACGGCCTTTATCTGACACAGCTCCTCCTCTTCCTGCATGCCTAAGATTAACGGCATCGTGCCCGACAGCAGTGTGGAGTTGACCAGCGTGGCATTCGTCACCTCGCACTTGGGGTAGGTTTCGCCATAGAGGCAACGCAGCCAGTCCCCCATGAAGACAGGCAGGATGTTGATGACAGACTGGGCTCCGTTCTCCGTGTCGGCCAGGCGGATGTGCTTGAAGCGCCCGTTCCAAGTGACCCGGTGCCCCTCCAGGTGGCTGCAGAACATCTGGGTCTGGGCCATGCCTTTGGTCTGCCAGGCGGGGGGCCCACACAGCTGGCCATACTGGTTCCAGGTCATGGTGGAATTGTACACCTTCAAGCCCTCGGAGTGGTACACATACATCCAGAAAAACAGAACCACCATGGAGACGCAGAAGAGGATGAGCTTGACCACGCCACCATGTGTCAGCGAGCGCAGGACGTCCAGGATGGAGAGGCTGAAGCGTGTCCAGAGCCGCAGGGTGACAGGGATGGCGCACAGGGCCAGCGTCACCACCATCTTGGTCACCTCCAGCTCCAGGAACCACTTGACCAGCTGGATGAGGAGCATCAGGGCCAGGCCTAAGGCCAGCACAGGGAGGGCAAAGAGCAGGAGGAAGTAGGCCACACAGGTGCGGATCAGACCCACAGCGGAGGAGTTCTGGAGCAGCACTACGGAGAACTCCCACCACATGAAGCACACAAGATAGGGCACCAGGAAGCAGTAGGTGCCCCGGAATCCACGGCTCCTTGCCATGCTGAGGGGTGCAACATCATATCATCATCATTCCGATTCTGAAACATGTACTTCTAAAGTTGCTGCTATTTAGCTGGATGACACCTTTCATGTCATCCAGATGTCACATTTGCAAAGATAAGCAACACATTTCACTGAGATTAAGACTTTCATGTTTTGTATATTATCTAGCAATATATGCATGGAAATCCAGAAAGTGTTTCTCTATAATTATATATACACAGACACAATGTGCATTCAGATACAACAATGCACTCAACAAATTGCTCTGCTCACCTGAAGAACAGGTAGAATAGATAAACATACAACACGCAGGGCAGACTGAGCTTCAGCACCACAGACTCCCCTAGTGGCAGAGTAGCAAACGTGCGCCCCAAAATGCGAAGGGCCATCCTCTCTGGCAGGAATCTTGTCAGGTCGCACAGAGATGATGCTACCTGGCAGGAAAATGTTTCCAAGCACAATTTATTGAGGAATATGCTTCACACAATAGCATGAATTAATGGAAAATAATGAATGAATATGTATTTGCCAAATATACCACCCAAGCATCACAGGATCAATGTTTTCTTTAACAGGAAAATTATGGAGTATTTGTTTTCTGTGACTTACCCACCTTTAACCTTTGTATAGCCAAGACAATGAATATAGCAAACGGGGAGGTCATTATTTTTGTTATTGTTATTGTTATTTGTTATTGCATTATTTTTTATATTTAGATTGGTAATGGACATCTATTCTTATCTTTATGAACCACAGCGATATATTGTCTCTTTCAACAAATGTACTCGCTTTGGATAAAAGTGTCTGCCAAATGCCTTAAATGTAAATGTAAATGCAATCTAATGCTTATAGCTCAACTGCTAATGGCTAAAAAGTGTTCAAATTTGTCGAAGACAAATGAAGACTTTTGTCACTGGCTGAGATATGGACATTTGAAAATAAAAACACCCTAGAAATACAATAGGTATCCACAGATACTGGGTGGATTCAACAATACCCAATTAATTAATAATTATAATTACCCAAAACCCTACAAAAACAATAGGTATCTATCCACAGATAATCTGTAATTAACAATGATGTATGAACTCTGACCTCTATGACCATGGCTCGCCGTGCGTAGGTGCCCGCCACGGGACTGAGGCTCATGTAGCTGATGACGAAGAAGAAGATGGCCACGGTGGACAGCTCTGAACAAGGGATCCACATCTTGTCCGCTACAGGGAAGGAGAAAATTACGAAGAAGACAGAGAGGATGAAATACAGGTGTGGTTCTAGATTGTTCCAGCCAAAGTTACTCTCCGCCTGCTCCACGTCCAGCCCCGGTTCAAAGCGGGTGAGGAGGGCTGTGAGGACACTGAAGTTCTCCCAAGTCTGTAAAAAACACAAGAAGAGAAAAGATAAACAAAAGGGGCGGACATTAGTTTACATTTCAGAGAAAGAAGTGAGACCAAATAGAATATTTCAATTGCCAATCGAACATCTGCTGTGGGAATTTTAGCCCAAAGCATAAGCATTTATCTATTTCTTGAAGCCTATGGGTTGCATCTAAAATACTAACCTTGCTACTTTGGAACGCCCGCAGAGTGCAGAAGATCATGGAGATGAAGGACAGGTAGAAGACCAGCAGGGGGATGACGAAGGCAAACAGGTCCACGGTCAGGTTACTGATGATGAAGAAGAAGATGAGGGCATTGACGTGCTGCGTGGGGATGATAGTGCTCAACCACTGGACACCAGCACGTGACGCCCAGTCCACCAGGTGCTCCTTCACATCCACTATGATGTGGAGGGGGTACTGCAGCATCTGGACATGCATGTGCAAAAAAGAGGAATACAGCACAATACAACATTTCAGGAAGATCTATGGAAAAATATCAGCAAAGTGACCGATTTAGCTGGAATTAAGGAGCTGTGTAATGTAAGAGTATCTTGTGTTGTACATCTCAGCATTTACAAGATTCCTGAAGAAATCTAAGGGTTGAGTGATATAAAAATATGCATGTTAGTCTGCATATTGTGATTTATCATGTCAATAACTTTTGTGAGTCTGACTGAACAAACATGATTTAGTTCATCTAGCTTTTGACCTTGGCATATACAAAGGTTCAGAAAAGAAAAACAAATGAACAAAGCTGTACATATTGTAACAATGAGCACACACAGCTGTACAAGGAACCAGTATGAGCATTACCATGAGGTGTGACTTCATGGCCATGGCTCTCTTCAGCGCTCCACTTGGATTGGTGTCCAGCAGCATCCCTCCCTGGCCCAGACCCCAGGAACCCTTACGGGCCTTTCTACCTGGTATCAGGACTGAGCTCTGCTTTAACACACACACACACACACACACACACACACACACACACACACACACACACACACACACACACACACACACACACACACACACACACACACACACACACACACACACACACACACACACACACACACACACACACACACCCTCAGCTTTCAGCTCACCCATATCACAGCGAATGCAGCAAATGCTATACTGCCCCCATGGGAAATGGGAAAATGTCTTTTTTAAATATGTTATTCACATAAATTATTAGATCTTTTCTAATTAGAAAAAAAACAATTCTAAGCCCTCATTTTAAAGGACTTTAAAGGCCTTAATGGCCTTAATGTGACATCCACATCTGTCCCAGGGAGCATGTGGATCCTGGGGGTAGAGGATCCTATCACTTAACCTAACCTATCACCAGTGAAATCCAGACCCCTTGGGCTTAAGGGGCAAAGCAGGTACCTCAGCAGCACTTTGATATCTTCGATACCAGACCATGGATGGATGGATGGATGGATGGAACTGGAATGGGTCTAAGGAGTCGGGAATAATGCTGTTTATGTGTGTCATGACCAACTTCTCCAGGCACTTCATGGATATAGGTGTTAGCCATTGGACGATAGTCATTGAGGCCTGTTACCATGGTCTTCTTTGGTAACGGCACAATGGTTGTCTCTTTGAAGCACACTGGGATGACAGACGGCAGACAGATGTCCGTGAACACGGCAGCCAGCTGGTCCGCGCAGGTCTGCTGCCTTCCCAGCTGTCACCCTCCTGAAGGTTTTCATGGCTCCTGCAGTTTTGATGGTCTTCCTGAGGTCATAATAGGTTTTCTTGTAGAGATTAGAGTCACTTGATTTAAAAGCGGTACTCCATTCCCTTAGTTTAATTCTGATGTTAGGGTTCATCCATGCTTTGTTGTTTTAAGTTGCAGTGGCCAGAGATTGAACATTGGCCCGGGGAATGCTCGACAGGGCTAGTTTCCATCCCCTTCGTTGTGACCTAATTAGTGAGCCTCCTCACGATCCCTGCCTGTGGGGTCATTTACTCCTTGCTTACTGCTTCCCGGAGCTTGATGGCTCTGCTCAGGGGATGGGCACCCCTGCCCTCTGTAGGGAGTGAAACAAGTGCTGGCATGCACAGATGTATTGTACATCCTATCTCTAGATACTTCCTTCGCTTCCTTCGCTTCCTCCTTCGCTTGAGGCAGCAACTCACTCCCAACCCGGAGGGAACACTCCACCGTTTTCCGGCAGAGAACCATGGCCTCAGACTTGGAGGTTCTGACTCTCATCCCGACCGCTTCACACTCGGCTGCAAACCGCCCCAGTGCATGCTGGAGGTCACGGTCTGATGTAACCAACAGAACCACATCGTCTGCAAAGAGCAGAGATGCAATTCTGAGGTCACCAAACCGGACACCTTGGCTGCACCTTGAGATTCTGTCCATGAAGATCATTGGTGAGCAGTGTGATACCCAGATAATTGGAGCACACCCTCCGGTCCCCTTTTTTGAAAATGGGGACCATCACCCCGGTCTGCCATTCCACAGGTACTGTCCCTGACCTCCACGCAACATTGACTAGTGTAATGGGAAAAGTCCATATAAGGCCTTTCTTTCAGCTGGCATTATGTTCCTTGAATAGATTGTCATTATGACAGACAAACTGTCCACAACTGGCATTAGCGTGACTTCTTCTTTGACCAGTCATAAAGATAAGCAGCTGGGGTGAGGGTTGGTTGACCGTTAAACCCCCTCACTTCTCCTATACCATGAGTGGGGTGAAAAGTGTAATTGCATCTAGGGCAATGAGATCTTCAAACTGAAGTAAACACAATACTTGTAGAAATGAAGAGTATTTTAATGAATGCATTCACCAGACTCCTCTCTAGCAGAGAGAACAGATATTCACCTGTCCCTTTTAAACACACTTTTCACCCCACTCATGGTATAGGAGAAGTGAGGGGGTTTAACGGTCAACCAACCCTCACCCCAGCTGCTTATCTTTATGACTGGTCAAAGAAGAAGTCACGCTAATGCCAGTTGTGGACAGTTTGTCTGTCATAATGACAATCTATTCAAGGAACATAATGCCAGCTGAAAGAAAGGCCTTATATGGACTTTTCCCATTACACTAGTCAATGTTGCGTGGAGGTCAGGGACAGTACCTGTGGAATGGCAGACCGGGGTGATGGTCCCCATTTTCAAAAAAGGAGACCGGAGGGTGTGCTCCAATTATCTGGGTATCACACTGCTCACCAATTCTGTTCGTGATCTTCATGGACAGAATCTCAAGGTGCAGCCAAGGTGTCCGGTTTGGTGACCTCAGAATTGCATCTCTGCTCTTTGCAGACGATGTGGTTCTGTTGGTTACATCAGACCGTGACCTCCAGCATGCACTGGGGCGGTTTGCAGCCGAGTGTGAAGCGGTCGGGATGAGAGTCAGAACCTCCAAGTCTGAGGCCATGGTTCTCTGCCGGAAAACGGTGGAGTGTTCCCTCCGGGTTGGGAGTGAGTTGCTGCCTCAAGCGAAGGAGGAAGCGAAGGAAGCGAAGGAAGTATCTAGAGATAGGATGTACAATACATCTGTGCATGCCAGCACTTGTTTCACTCCCTACAGAGGGCAGGGGTGCCCATCCCCTGAGCAGAGCCATCAAGCTCCGGGAAGCAGTAAGCAAGGAGTAAATGACCCCACAGGCAGGGATCGTGAGGAGGCTCACTAATTAGGTCACAACGAAGGGGATGGAAACTAGCCCTGTCGAGCATTCCCCGGGCCAATGTTCAATCTCTGGCCACTGCAACTTAAAACAACAAAGCATGGATGAACCCTAACATCAGAATTAAACTAAGGGAATGGAGTACCGCTTTTAAATCAAGTGACTCTAATCTCTACAAGAAAACCTATTATGACCTCAGGAAGGCCATCAAAACTGCAGGAGCCATGAAAACCTTCAGGAGGGTGACAGCTGGGAAGGCAGCAGACCTGCGCGGACCAGCTGGCTGCCGTGTTCACGGACATCTGTCTGCCGTCTGTCATCCCAGTGTGCTTCAAAGAGACAACCATTGTGCCGTTACCAAAGAAGACCATGGTAACAGGCCTCAATGACTATCGTCCAATGGCTAACACCTATATCCATGAAGTGCCTGGAGAAGTTGGTCATGACACACATAAACAGCATTATTCCCGACTCCTTAGACCCATTCCAGTTCCATCCATCCATCCATCCATCCATGGTCTGGTATCGAAGATATCAAAGTGCTGCTGTGGTACCTGCTTTGCCCCTTAAGCCCAAGGGGTCTGGATTTCACTGGTGATAGGTTAGGTTAAGTGATAGGATCCTCTACCCCCAGGATCCACATGCTCCCTGGGACAGATGTGGATGTCACATTAAGGTCATTAAGGCCTTTAAAGTCCTTTAAAATGAGGGCTTAGAATTGTTTTTTTTCTAATTAGAAAAGATCTAATAATTTATGTGAATAACATATTTAAAAAAAGACATTTTCCCATTTCCCATGGGGGCAGTATAGCATTTGCTGCATTCGCTGTGATATGGGTGAGCTGAAAGCTGAGGGTGTGTGTGTGTGTGTGTGTGTGTGTGTGTGTGTGTGTGTGTGTGTGTGTGTGTGTGTGTGTGTGTGTGTGTGTGTGTGTGTGTGTGTGTGTGTGTGTGTGTGTGTGTGTGTGTGTGTGTGTGTGTGTGTGTGTTAAAGCAGAGCTCAGTCCTGATACCAGGTAGAAAGGCCTGTAAGGGTTCCTGGGGTCTGGGCCAGGGAGGGATGCTGCTGGACACCAATCCAAGTGGAGCGCTGAAGAGAGCCATGGCCATGAAGTCACACCTCATGGTAATGCTCATACTGGTTCCTTGTACAGCTGTGTGTGCTCATTGTTACAATATGTACAGCTTTGTTCATTTGTTTTTCTTTTCTGAACCTTTGTATATGCCAAGGTCAAAAGCTAGATGAACTAAATCATGTTTGTTCAGTCAGACTCACAAAAGTTATTGACATGATAAATCACAATATGCAGACTAACATGCATATTTTTATATCACTCAACCCTTAGATTTCTTCAGGAATCTTGTAAATGCTGAGATGTACAACACAAGATACTCTTACATTACACAGCTCCTTAATTCCAGCTAAATCGGTCACTTTTCTGATATTTTTCCATAGATCTTCCTGAAATGTTGTATTGTGCTGTATTCCTCTTTTTTGCACATGCATGTCCAGATGCTGCAGTACCCCCTCCACATCATAGTGGATGTGAAGGAGCACCTGGTGGACTGGGCGTCACGTGCTGGTGTCCAGTGGTTGAGCACTATCATCCCCACGCAGCACGTCAATGCCCTCATCTTCTTCTTCATCATCAGTAACCTGACCGTGGACCTGTTTGCCTTCGTCATCCCCCTGCTGGTCTTCTACCTGTCCTTCATCTCCATGATCTTCTGCACTCTGCGGGCGTTCCAAAGTAGCAAGGTTAGTATTTTAGATGCAACCCATAGGCTTCAAGAAATAGATAAATGCTTATGCTTTGGGCTAAAATTCCCACAGCAGATGTTCGATTGGCAATTGAAATATTCTATTTGGTCTCACTTCTTTCTCTGAAATGTAAACTAATGTCCGCCCCTTTTGTTTATCTTTTCTCTTCTTGTGTTTTTTACAGACTTGGGAGAACTTCAGTGTCCTCACAGCCCTCCTCACCCGCTTTGAACCGGGGCTGGACGTGGAGCAGGCGGAGAGTAACTTTGGCTGGAACAATCTAGAACCACACCTGTATTTCATCCTCTCTGTCTTCTTCGTAATTTTCTCCTTCCCTGTAGCGGACAAGATGTGGATCCCTTGTTCAGAGCTGTCCACCGTGGCCATCTTCTTCTTCGTCATCAGCTACATGAGCCTCAGTCCCGTGGCGGGCACCTACGCACGGCGAGCCATGGTCATAGAGGTCAGAGTTCATACATCATTGTTAATTACAGATTATCTGTGGATAGATACCTATTGTTTTTGTAGGGTTTTGGGTAATTATAATTATTAATTAATTGGGTATTGTTGAATCCACCCAGTATCTGTGGATACCTATTGTATTTCTAGGGTGTTTTTTATTTTCAAATGTCCATATCTCAGCCAGTGACAAAAGTCTTCATTTGTCTTCGACAAATTTGAACACTTTTTAGCCATTAGCAGTTGAGCTATAAGCATTAGATTGCATTTACATTTACATTTAAGGCATTTGGCAGACACTTTTATCCAAAGCGAGTACATTTGTTGAAAGAGACAATATATCGCTGTGGTTCATAAAGATAAGAATAGATGTCCATTACCAATCTAAATATAAAAAATAATGCAATAACAAATAACAATAACAATAACAAAAATAATGACCTCCCCGTTTGCTATATTCATTGTCTTGGCTATACAAAGGTTAAAGGTGGGTAAGTCACAGAAAACAAATACTCCATAATTTTCCTGTTAAAGAAAACATTGATCCTGTGATGCTTGGGTGGTATATTTGGCAAATACATATTCATTCATTATTTTCCATTAATTCATGCTATTGTGTGAAGCATATTCCTCAATAAATTGTGCTTGGAAACATTTTCCTGCCAGGTAGCATCATCTCTGTGCGACCTGACAAGATTCCTGCCAGAGAGGATGGCCCTTCGCATTTTGGGGCGCACGTTTGCTACTCTGCCACTAGGGGAGTCTGTGGTGCTGAAGCTCAGTCTGCCCTGCGTGTTGTATGTTTATCTATTCTACCTGTTCTTCAGGTGAGCAGAGCAATTTGTTGAGTGCATTGTTGTATCTGAATGCACATTGTGTCTGTGTATATATAATTATAGAGAAACACTTTCTGGATTTCCATGCATATATTGCTAGATAATATACAAAACATGAAAGTCTTAATCTCAGTGAAATGTGTTGCTTATCTTTGCAAATGTGACATCTGGATGACATGAAAGGTGTCATCCAGCTAAATAGCAGCAACTTTAGAAGTACATGTTTCAGAATCGGAATGATGATGATATGATGTTGCACCCCTCAGCATGGCAAGGAGCCGTGGATTCCGGGGCACCTACTGCTTCCTGGTGCCCTATCTTGTGTGCTTCATGTGGTGGGAGTTCTCCGTAGTGCTGCTCCAGAACTCCTCCGCTGTGGGTCTGATCCGCACCTGTGTGGCCTACTTCCTCCTGCTCTTTGCCCTCCCTGTGCTGGCCTTAGGCCTGGCCCTGATGCTCCTCATCCAGCTGGTCAAGTGGTTCCTGGAGCTGGAGGTGACCAAGATGGTGGTGACGCTGGCCCTGTGGCGCCATCCCTGTCACCCTGCGGCTCTGGACACGCTTCAGCCTCTCCATCCTGGACGTCCTGCGCTCGCTGACACATGGTGGCGTGGTCAAGCTCATCCTCTTCTGCGTCTCCATGGTGGTTCTGTTTTTCTGGATGTATGTGTACCACACCGAGGGCTTGAAGGTGTACAATTCCACCATGACCTGGAACCAGTATGGCCAGCTGTGTGGCCCCCCGCCTGGCAGACCAAAGGCATGGCCCAGACCCAGATGTTCTGCAGCCACCTGGAGGGGCACCGGGTCACTTGGAACGGGCGCTTCAAGCACGTCCGCCTGGCCGACACGGAGAACGGAGCCCAGTCTGTCATCAAACATCCTGCCTGTCTTCATGGGGGACTGGCTGCGTTGCCTCTATGGCGAAACCTACCCCAAGTGCGAGGTGACGAATGCCACGCTGGTCAACTCCACACTGCTGTCGGGCACGATGCCGTTAATCTTAGGCATGCAGGAAGAGGAGGAGCTGTGTCAGATAAAGGCCGTGGCCAAGCACTCGTGTCACGTCAAGCGCTTCGACAGCTTCCGCTTCGAGGTGACGGTGGGGATGATCCAGGGGGAGGGAGACGGGGCAGAGGACCCGGGCAATGACATCATACTGCAGGCCAGCCACGAGTTCAAGCAGGTCATTCTCAACCTGCAGCCTGGGAATGTGGTGGAGTTCAGCACCAAGCTGGAGGGCCGCTTGGGTGCCAAGGCTCCCATGTTTGAGCTGAAAGCCATCCACTGCCTGGACTGTGCTGCTTCACCACTGAACGGAGGAAGGCAGGTGAAGATTGAGAGGAACTGGAGACGCAACACGCTGCAAGCCATGAAGTTTGCCTTTGAGTTCTTCTTTTCACCATTCTTGTTTGCAAATATCAATGTCTGATAGAAGCGACCAATACAGATGGCAGAGAGAAAGATTTGTGTGTGTGGGAGTGTGGGTGTGGGAGTGTTTGTGTGCATGGGTGTGGTTGTGCGAGTGGGTATGTGTGCGCACACACGAGTGCATCGTTGTGTAAACATGTGTGTATTGCTTTCCTTTTCTTTCGTCTTAATATTTTGTGGTCTATATAGATGTATTTATTAATGACTTGAATGAATGTCAATAGATTTTCTTAGGGTTTCCAACTTGCCTTAAAAATGATTGTCCCACAAATCTGAAAACTGCAATTATTTGAGCGCCTTATAGATTAAAGTCCTTTCATTCACTTAAAGCCTCAGTGAAACATTGTAGATCATGTTTTTTCCAGTGATTTATTTTCCGGATTTCTATATTTTTCTTTGTATTTTCTAATGGAAGCTTAATCACTTTGATTATTCCCTTGGTAGTGTATGAAAGTAGCTGAGAAAAGTTCCTCCACATTCAGTAGAATTTGTTAATTCCATTAATGAAACTACACATATTTTACTTTTCTGTTCACTTCTACATGGTTTGTGCCTTGACACAGATCATTTATTTAACTTTATGACCAAATAATTTTCATACAATTTGTGCTGCTAGATGGAATTAAAAACATATGCAACTTCAGTAATAATCATAATATGAAGAAACCAATAAGATGTCTGTTCATCATATATTTTATTAATGCACCTTCATTTCATCCAACTCATTTGACTGAGCCATTATTGTTTAGTTCGTTTTTTTTTCTTATTTCAAAGTAATGATAGATATACACGCTAGTAGCATTGAGTAATAGCAACATGCAACTGCTGCTGTGCTCCTCAACACAAGTTGTCCCATAGGTTGGTAAAGTTGTGTGGTGGTATGTGATGACAGCCCAGCTGCTCTGGACCCTAGCCTACTGGTAGAGGGGCAGAGCCCTGCAAGCCATATTGACGCATGGATCAGCTGTGTTGTGGTGGTTGCTGTGTATGTTGTTGTTTTTACCAGTATCATGTAGCAATAATGTTTTCTCGTGATTTTTTTAAAGTGTGTTGTGTAGTATGGACATTACAGATGAAATTACAGATACACACATGTAGGAAAAACAGTTCGACCAGTGATACAGCAGTGATAACAGTCAACATGTAATCATTTTACATGGACCATTGGTCTATGGTGCATGGTACATTTTAGTGTTTCCAAACATCATTTATCAATGCAAATGGTAATTTGCAGTATTTTTGTCCAACATTCTATGGACGCCTAACTACAGATTAAGATCTTTTTAACAGGACCAAGGGCACTTGGAAAAACAAATTGTATCACTGTAAACAATGTGATTTATCTCATTATCCCAATCCCTTCAGACCGATACAGACATCTCCTTGTTGATGTGCATTCAAAAGCTGGCAGCACCTTGTCTGGAGCACTGCACGGCTATGTGTGCTCGTGGTGTGACATTTACATGACA
The DNA here is from genome assembly GCA_002895965.2 of Coryphaenoides rupestris. Lineage (NCBI taxonomy): Eukaryota > Metazoa > Chordata > Actinopteri > Gadiformes > Macrouridae > Coryphaenoides > Coryphaenoides rupestris. Next base: position 334,206 of record PIJE02000173.1, on the reverse strand, counting down.
TAACATGTTTCAAAGTAAAAGTTACTACTGGGCAACAATACCTAATGTAGCTACATTCCTGACAACCGAACACATCCGTAAACAGCAGCAACTTGAATAGCTGAATCAGGGTCTTACCAATCATTTATAAAACTGGGCTATGGGCTGCAATCAATCTTCAACTTGATTGTTAGACTCCTTCTCAATGTGTGCTTCAACACATGGCTTTAACTCCCACTTTGTCTCGTAGGTAGCTCAGAACCTGCTGTAAATCCCTTTTAGGGGCAGGTCACATTATAAAATAACTGGAATCATCACCTTCAACACACTAAACATCTTCGATAGAGCAACATGTCCATACTGGTCAAGTGTAAAGCAGATACTTGATGTGCTGTACACTTATTCTTTCTTATTTAGAACCATACAGACCTTGCACCCATAATAAAAACTTCCACTTTTTTTACAGTTTAGACTCAGTATATTGCTGTCCCAGTATAACTGCTTGATAAATGAGATCCCAGCAGCATGGGCACTACATTAATAGCCTCATCTACGAGCCAGCTCGCCTGAGCCAAACTTGGTAACAGTTAGAAAAAAACAACACAAAATATTTACAGTTAATGTGATGTGGGATTGCATTTATATCTGTGGAAGGGATACTTGTGTTTTGGAGCAACAAATTAATAAATCAACTGCAGCATTCATGTTTTTAGATGTGCGATTATTATTGCAAATTGAATATGGCCTGTATTATCAGCGATATGCATGACTTCCCCGAGAGCACTGCTCTAAAAAGGAGATACATAGCAATGGGTACGATACTGTTGCCACTCAGAGCTGCACAGTAGGACCACTTCAAACATTCTACCATTGTGGAAAAAAAATACATTTAAGACTTTTTACTACTTGGATTTGCCTCCTGCATTCACATTGGAAGCGGGCTGCATTGTCAGGTCTAACGGTTGTAAGCCTCCTTCGTTGCTATCCAATACATCCTCCAGTTTATGACAAGAGTTTCCAAAACAATTCAGTGGGGTCGGTGCTCCTCTGCTGTTCGTTCATTGTTATTTATAATCGATTCCTCAATGTCTGTCGGCAGAGTGGATAGTGGATGTTAAGATCTGTGTTATCTGTTTAGGATTAGAATTGGTTAATACTTAAATAAACGTGTGTGTGTGTGTGCCTCACTCGGCCAGTCTTTTCCCCCTCATCCTCTCTTTTAGACTGAGGACTTCATCCCTTTAAGCCAGAGCAGACCGGTTCAGTCCAGATCTTCAAGTCACTTGTTATTGTGACATCCAATTATCCTCCCCTGCCCACAGGTCGCGGTTCATTGGTCCATCTCTTGTGTCACTGTGTGTGTGTGTCTGGGCTGACGCGGTCCTGAAAGATGTACAAGTTGTTGGTGGCAGCGATGGCGATGATGTTCTCAGACGGGTGCCACGCCATGTGGAGGATCTTCTTGGTGAAGTCCAGGCTGTCCACGCCTACGTCACCACGGCGCCGCTTGCCGCCGGTGTAGACACGCCTTGTGCGCAGCACGGCCCGCGGCTTGCTGCTCTCACGCCACGCCTCCAAGGTCACGCCCCTCCCCGTCTCCCGGTCCAACATCCGGAAGAAGCTGTTGTACGCCCCTGTCATGATCACACTGAGGGAGGGAGGAGAGGAGATGAAGAGGGGAGAGGATGAGGGGGAAGGAGAGCAGGAGGTGGGAGGAGCAGAGAAAGAGGAGAAAGGGTACAAAAAGGAGGAGAGGATGAGAGGGGAGGGGCAGAGAAAAGAGGAGGTGAGGTTGTCTCTTGGGCATGTATGCATCAGGAGATTTGGGGTTGAAGAATACAATACAACACACAGGTTGTCCCACATCCCTACCTTTACAGGCTTACCTATCAGAACTATTCCAGACACACTCAAACTTGTCAAAGATGCAGTCATTCTCATAGAGGGAACACAGCTTACTCCTCAGGTACTCATGGACCTAAATAACAAACAAAGGTTTGGTTACATTTTGGTATCCATTTATGTAAGTAACCTAAAGAAACACACATTTGACTCACAGATGTTTACAGATGTAAACTATTTAGTCTATTCAGACTTATTAAAGAGCAGGGAGGGTCTAATATTCACATGTATAGAAGCATGTAATATGTTTTACTTGAACAGTTATATTAGTTGTATTGGCTATGTTAGAACGCTGTTTTGAGATTGTGATGTTTTACATCCTTGCCTTAATTTGAGTTATTTTTGAAACCTTTAAGCATGTAGAAGCATACGTCTCAGAGTTCAGAAATAAAGCATTAAAGTCGTTGCCATTAGTAATATATCTATTCTATTCTGGCCAGAGAGTATATCTATACACGCAAAATATATCTATAGTTTGTGTGTTGAAGAAAGGCCAACACGCATTATGAAAGCTATGTTAGCATCAAGAGCTAATTGGTTAGGAGATATCTAGAACTACAGCTCATTGGTTAGGTGACGTCTAGAACTTGACTTAAAGGTAAACTGTAAACATGTATGTCCTTTGTTCATTTGCTTAACAATGCACATAAAGGAACATCTTTCTGAAATAAAAACATTCCTAGGTCTGTAAACTCGCTATATCATTATATGTGGTGATCGCGGCTAGCATTAGCATCGCAGTCTTTTAATCAATGGATGTTGTCTAAAGGAATACTATTTAGCATACATGGTGAACAACATGTCATTTGTGTTCTTATAACACATAAACCAGACTGAGTTTAACGGGCGATTCTTAATGTGCTACTCCATATACGGCTCTGGGGGGAAACTGAACTTTGGTTCCACACACACAGAAAATAGACTATTTTCATTGGTTAAAACAACAATGCATTTGTTCAGTACACACGCGCACCGAATTAAACAACGCCACACGCCTAGTTGTAGTTACTTCCTCTGCCATATTTTGTCTTTACAGCTGGCTCGCAAGACTCCGGTCATGCACAATGACAGTGCATGAGCAGAGTGTGCGCAAGTGGGCAGGAAGTTAAGTAGACAGGCAGGTAGGCCATCCAATACATTTCAGTGTGACGTGTGAAATACTTTTTAGAGCCCTTGCAGCTGCTACAAATGACATATTTTTTGTTGTTATCAGAGCATTTAATTAATTCATTGCTATCGGGATGTAAAGCAAATTTCTAGAGAACAAAAAAGTGGCTTCTGAAATGGATCGCCTACCCTGCCTTTAATGTTTTGGTGATATCTAAAGCAAGACCGAATTGGTTAGGCCATATATAGAACTAGAGCTAATTGGTTAGGTGATATATACAGGGGTATAAAAAGTACCCAGAAATTATACTGAAGTGAAAGTATGGGTACCGTCTCAAAATCTTACTCAAGTAAAAGTCAGAGTATCTGGCTAAAAACACACTTGAGTAAAAGTCAAAAAGTTTCTACTTTTAAATGTACATAAGTACTAAAAAGTAAAAGTAAAAACTTTTTTTTATTGCAAGGGATAGACCAGGGGTCTCAAACTCATTCCATCGTGGGCCAAGTTTTCATTTTAACTACACATTGCACCAGGTGAGTTAATTGAAGAGGTGAGCCAATTAGTGAAATCATCAGCTGGTGTTTAGGCAAGGCTGGAATGAAACCAAGCATACACTCGGCCCACAATGAAATGTGTTCTGCGATAGACAATGCTGAGGGAGAGTGAGTTAACCCAACAGTATTAGATTAGTGTACTTAGCTAGCTAGCTAACGTGTGTTATCATATGGGCGGCTAGTAGGGTCTAGCCAACTTTGCTAGCTAACATTAGCAAGGACAAATCATGAAAATGTCATCCTGCTAACTAAGCTAACGTTAGCTAGAATTAGATTTGCTGGTTAGCCAAGTTACTTCTTAATGACGTTAACATTACTGGAATCAATAACTTTATCTACGTTAGCAAAACTAACTTAGTGCTGTGCTAGCTACATTAGTAAAGAAAAATAAAGCAGCTAACGTTAGCTAGCTAGCAAATTTACCTCGACATGTTTCTTCAAATTCGATGGAGAATTTTTGAAGGCAGAAATTTCATGGGATCGGGGGAGGCAAAGGAGACACTTCATTCTATAAGAATCAGTGTTGACTGCGGCCAAAGAGAACATTTCATGGAGATAGGGCCATGGGTGATCGTCTTGTCCGTCCACGCCGACCGTTTCGTCCTCTTCATCACTCGTACTATCGTTTGTGGCCATCTTCTGTAGCTTGTCACTCTGACTGTCTATTCTTCTGATAGCAGGTGTTTAATCAAAGATCCCCGCTTTCTAGTCTTGCACAAGGACCAATCAGCATGGGTATGGGCGGGTTAATTTTCCATTGATGGGGATTTGATTGGCTGTTTTTAAATAAAGTGCGGCCGCAGGATTAATAACGTTAACGTTAGTTCGGCCAGAGAAACAAATATACTCATTAAAATTGTTGGACCTGCGAGATTTGTACTTTGTACTTTGTAGGTCTGCATTTTAAATGTAAGGAGTAAAAAGTATTTTTTTTTCTTTGAAATGTAATTGAGTAAAAGTACAAGTATACAAACCTAATAATACTCGAGTAAAGTACAAATCCCCAAAAACATTACTTAAGTATTGTAACGAAGTACAATTACTCAAGTACTTTACACCCCTGGATATATAGAACTACACTGAATTGGTTGGGTGAAATCTAGGACTTGAGATAATTGGTTTGGTGATATATAGAACTAGAGCTAATTGGTTAGGTGATATCTAGAACTAGACCTAATTGGTTAGGTGATATCTAGAACTTGAGCTAATTGGTTAGGTGATATCTAGAACTAGACCTAATTGGTTAGGTGATATCTAAAACAAGAGCTAACTGGTAAGGTGAAGTCTCAGTGATGTGAGCTGACCTGGTAGGTCTCCACAGGGCCCTTGTCCATGTTCAGGTCCCACACCTTGGCGGTCAGGTAGTCCCTGGTCAGCAGGTAGCGCCCGTTGTGGCTAAACTTCACGTCCGACACAGAGGAGATGATCTCGGAGAAGAAGCTTCTGCTACCTGGATCCTCGGGTTCCTCAAACACTACAACAAGACCACATTCAGCTAAGTAACAAGTCACTTTACCTTTAATAGTTGGCAAGAAAAACTAAGAATTCATAGACAATTACATTTTCTGTATCTCTTCTCAATGATATACTTAACTTATCTTACTGTAGACAATAATGCTGCTATGATGTTAGATATGAGTTACAGTCAAAACTCACACAAATGAAGGAAACACCTGACTATCCTGTTTTCACATGAGAAAGAGTGGCTATGTTCACTGTACAATACACATATACTCGCTCACGTTTGGTGTGCTTGTCGCAGAGTGCCGAGGCCCTCATGTCACACAGGCGCAGTGTTCCCTTACTGCTGCTGTACACCAGCATGTGGCAGTGGTGCGGGTGGAACTCTGCTGACGTGATCACCTCCGTCAGCTCCTCCATGTTGGCTGGCTTAATGTCCACTATGTCTGGGAGGGATGGCCGGTCAAGGAGCCATTTTATGAGTCACAATGACAATGCAACAAGTATATTGTATTTAATGGTTGCTCCAATGAGTCCACTTGAAGCTTTGGGAGAACTAGGGAGTGTTATCTATTGCTCTATAAACTAGGTTCTGGGGCGTGTTATGCACTACTATTAATGCTAGGTTCCGTGGGTGTTATGTACTGCTCTATATGCTAGGTTCAGTGGGTGTTATGTACAGCTCTATATGCTAGGTTCTGTGGGTGTTATGTACTGCTCTATATGCTAGGTTCTAGGGGGTGTTATGTACTGCTCTATATGCTAGGTCTGTGGGTGTAAATGTACTGCTCTATATGCCTAGGTTCGTGGGTGTTATGTACAGCTCTATATGCTAGGTTCTGTGGGTGTTATGGACTGCTCTATATGCTAGGTTCAGTGGGTGTTATGTACTGCTCTATATGCTAGGTTATGTGGGTGTTATGTACTGCTCTATATGCTAGGTTCAGTGGGTGTTATGTACTGCTCTATATGCTAGGTTCTGGGGGGTGTTGTATACTGCTCTATATTCTAGGTTCTGATGCGTATTATGTACACAAAGTATGATAATACCGTTTATCATTATAATGGTTCTCTTATGTCGTTAAAATTTATAATAGACCTTTATAACCTGCATAATAAAAAAATGCTAGTATGCTGACATTTCTCAGATTTTTTGCTGACATCCGCAAAAGAATGCTGTCGTATGAAGGGGGGGCGTGGTTTAACGTTGGCAGGTGAAACAAGCTGAGATTGACGCAGCTGTTGGGGATGAACTTGATTAAAAGCATATATATTTGACAGTACTACGAACCTCTCCCTCTACTGGTGTGAGTGTTTCTATTTACAGCTGTGTCCCGTGTGCTTCCACGGAGAGCGCTGCTGCTGTCAGTGAATTATTGAGGCTTTTCTTCCATAGATGTTCCCCTCTGTTTCTAGGTCAGCCTCCATTTACACGCTGGAGAAACTACAGAGTGTGCGCACGCTTGCATCATAGAAAACTTCCTGTCCTGTCCTGGATGCTCAGGCTCAGACAGGAACACACGACCGCTAGCCTACGCACAGGGACACGGGTACATTACATATACATGACATCAAAATTAAAGAGTTGGCCTAAGCCGCCATATGAGGCATATATTATCAATCTCATTGACTCTGCCTGCGGTTACATGTGTTTGTGAAGAATGGTATACATTGATTCTATAAAAGCATGAATGATACATATAATACGTGTGGTCACACGGTGTGGTTTCAAGGCAAACCAGCTCCCATGTATCCATAAGCAATGACTGAAATGCTGCTCAGAAGAAAACCTAAACCCTGCATGGGGGAGAGGGGAGTACATTTCTGATTCATTGTACTGTATATGTTTGCATGCAGGAAATATGGCTCTTTTAAATGTGTGTGCAATCAATCATGAACAGGATTATATCTAGTCATGTTCAAAAACGTAAAAAAAGAAGTTAACATTTTGTAAACAAATATCCTAAAAAAACGAAGACTTCGCAACCTCAGACCAAAAGTCAGAGTTGGCCTTGACAACAGATTCATCACAGTTCTGCCAGACCTCTGAGTCCAGGGGAAGGATACTGAAGCTCCGGTCCGTGATACCCAGGTTCCACATGTTGATGCGGAGGTCGTCAGCCGACAGGTACGTCTCACCGTCGCTGTTGACCGAGATAGAGTTGACGTGGTACGTGTGTCCATTGGCGAACACTCGCCTGGGGCGCACCTCCACCATCAAGTCTGTGGGTTTGAGCACGGGAACCTACCAGTGGACATCATCGTGTAGAGATGTATTAACATGCAGCTGGGTGTTGAAGGATGAGATGTGCTACACAGGAAAGGCTTCATAGAGATAAGGCTAAATGAAATAAGAGATAAGCCCATGTTGACCCAGCTTGACTAGATTTGACTGTCTGTGTGTGTGTGTGTGTGTGTGTGTGTGTGTGTGTGTGTGTGTGTGTGTGTGTGTGTGTGTGTGTGTGTGTGTGCGTGCGTGCGTGCGTGCGTGTGTGATTGTACCTGTAAGGAGGTGACAGTAGAGATGTCCTTGCGTCTCCCCTCCTCATCTTTCAGATTATAACCTTCAGGCCTCTTGTCTCGCTCACTGACCTTCCACAGTTTAATGGTCTTATCTGTGACACACCGCAGAGAGCATGCAGGTTGATGACGTCAGCACCACAGTACAACATGGGCTACCTTATTCAACCCATCCTGTGGAGCAATTTTATCGGGGTGCTTGTCAATAACTTATACTTTAAGAAGTATTAATATCATGTGATAAGTATTATAATACTAAGCTGGCAATGGCTCAAGAAGTGGAGAAGTTGTGTGGCAACTGGAAGGTTGCTGGTACGATCCCCGGTTAGCTAAGAGTCAAGATGTCCCTGAGCAAGAGACCTTACTCGTTTGGACCTGTAGCCCTGCCACAAATTGTGTTGAAGATCTAGCTTATATACCAACATTTCATTGGTGAGCGTATTCGTAGCTCCTCACCGTTGGTGGAGAGGAGGAAGTGGGCAGCATTCTGCTGAGGTAGCCATCTGATCTTGTTGATCTTCTCCTCAATCTCCAGGCTCTTTAGGTAGTCAAAGTCTGGCTCATGGCTCTGGAAGGTGCTGTACACGTTATACTCTCCAGAGTCACCACTGTCGCCCGACTCCTCCAGCTCTCCTTTAGACTGCAGCACACACAGTGGCAGGATAACACATTTAGTCAGCAGATACTTTTATCCAAAGTAAATTGAAGGGACGTTTTTTTTGCACGTCATTAAAAAGGCTTTGGGAAGGCAAGCAGGGACACATGTGCAATGTGGAAGACTTCTGCTCTGATATCGGTTCCATCCATCCATCCATCCATCCATTTTCTTCCACTTATCCGGGGCCGGGTCGCGGTGGCAGCAGGCTAAGCAGGGCCTCCCACACTTCCTTCTACCCAGCAACACTGGGTGTCCCAGTCGGACATGCCCGGAAAACCTCTAAGGGGAGGCACCCGGGAGGCATCCTAATTATATGGCCGAACCACCTCCTTTCAATGCGGAGGAGCAGCAGCTCTACTCCGAGCTCCCTCCGGATATCTGAGCTCCTCACCCTATCTCTAAGGCTGAGCCCAGCCACCCTGCAGAGGAAACTCATTCCAGCCACTTGTATCCGCAATCTGGTTTTTTTGGTGACTACCCAAAGCTTGTGACCGTAGGTGAGGGTTGGAACGTAGATGGACCTGTAAATCGAGAGATTCGCCTTCCGGCTCCCTCTTCACCACAAGCGCCTGCATTACCGTAGACGCCGCACCCATCCGTCTGTCCATCTCCCACTCCATTTTACCCTCACTTGGGAACAAGACCCTGAGATACTTGAACTCACTCCCAACACGGAGGAGGGAACACTCCAATGTTTTCTGGCAGACTTGGAGGTGCTGACTCTCATGCCGACCGCTTCACACTCGGCTGCAAACCGCCCCAGTGCGTGCTGGAGGTCACGGTCTGATGTAACCAACAGAACCACATCGTCTGCAAAGAGCAGAGATGCAATTCTGAGGTCCCCAAACCGGACACTCTCCTCACCTTGGCTGCACCTTGAGATTCTGTCCATGATAATCACAAACAGAATCAGTGACAATGAACAACCAGCCGACCAGGTGACAATAATCCATACTCCCGCAGTACCCCCCGCAGGATTCCCAGAGGGAAACAGTCATAAGCCTTCTCCAAGTTCACAAAGCATATGTAGACCGGATGGGTAAACTCCCATGACCCCACCCCAACCCTGCAAGGGTAAAGAGCTGGTCCACCGTTTCACGGCCAGGATGGAATCCACATTGTTCCTCTTTCCACCTTTCCAACACCCTGGAATAAACTTTCCCGGGGAGGCTGAGCAGTGTGATTCCCTGATAATTGGAGCACACACTCTGGTCCCCATTTGGGGACAACCACCACGGTTGAAAATGGGGACAACCACCACGGTTTGCCACTCCACATGTACTGTCCCTGACCTCCATGCGACACTGAATAGGCGTGTCAGCCAAGACAGCCCAACAATGTCCAGAGCCTTCAACATCTCGGGGTCAATCTCATTCACACCTGGTGCCTTGCCACTGAAGAGCTTTTACACTACTTCAGCGACCTCTGTCGGGCTTCCCCCGAGTCCTCAGACTCTGCATCTTCCTCAGAGGATGTGTTGGTCGGGTTCAGGAGTTCCTCAAAATGTTCTTTCCACCGCCCGACAATATCCTCAGTCTGGGTCAGCAGTTCTCCTCCCCAACTGAGCACAGCCTGAGCCAAGCCCTGCTTTCCCTTCCGGAGTCGCCAAACGGTTCGCCAGAACTTCCTTGAGGCCTCTTTCTTCAGCCTGACAGCTACTTCACTGCTGGTGACCACCAGCTGGTTCTTAGGTTGCCACGACTACAGGCACCGACAGCCTTCTGACCAAAGCTCCTAGCAGCTGCCTCTACAATGGAGGCTTTTAACATGGGCCACTCGGATTGCATGTCTCCAACCTCCCTCGGGATGCGTTAAAGACGCTGACCTCCGGAAGAACTTCTCGTGCTCACGGACAGGGGCCTCCAACAGACTTTCCCAGTTCACCCTCACTACAAGTTTGGTTTAACCAGGTCTGTCCGGGGGCCTCCCCCGCCATTTGATCCAACTAACCACCAGGTGGTGATCGGTTGACAGCTCTGCTCCTCTCTTCACCCGAGTGTCCAAAACATGAGGCCGCAGATCTGCTGATATGATGACAAATTCGATCATCCATCTTTGGCCTAAGGTGTTCCGGAACCAGGTACACTTATGAACCACCCTATGCTTGAACATTTGTTATGGCCAGTGCATGACTAGCACAGAAGTCCAACAACAAAGCACCACTCTGGTTCTTTCCAGGATGCCACCCCGAGACTCCAAGAAGGCTGGATACTCTGAACTGCTGCTCAGGGCATAAGCACACACAACAGTCAGAGCCTTCCCCCCAGCAACTTGCAGTCGGATGGAGGCAACCCTCTCATTCACCTGGGAGAACTCCAACACAGGAGCGCTCAGCCGGGGACTTGTGAGTATCCCCACATATGCCTGGCGCCTCACACCCTGGGCAACTCCAGAAAAGGAAAGAGTCCATCCCCTCTCCAGGAGTTTGGTTCCAGAACAGGTGGTGTGCATGGAGGTGAGCCCAACCCTATCTAGTTGGTACCGATCCACCTCCCGCACCAGCTCTGGCTCTTTCCCTGCAAGAAAGGTGACGCTCCAAATCCCTAGAACCAGTCAGTGATGCCAGGGATCCACCCAGGACCCCAACTTTGCCTACCGCCCAGTTTGCAATCCACAGGGAGTCCACAGGGAGGATATCTGTTCCAATGGAACAGACTATATCTGTTCCAATGGAATAGAATAGAAGACAATACATTCATGAGCAGATAACATTATGAATAAGCTAATACATAACAATAAGATTAAGGTTTTAAGAAGTAGTTTAAAGATCACCTTTGAATTTGAGTCTATACTTAAGGAAATTAAATAGCCCTGCTATGCACTGGCTAGCATGTCAGATATATAACTGGCTAGTAACGTGCTAGCATGTCAGCTATATAACTGCCTGGTAAGTGGCTATTAGCATGTCAGATGTGTAATTGGCTCGCAAGGTGCTATCATGTCAGACATATAACTGGTTTATAAGAGGCTAGGATGTCAGATATATAACTGGTTTATAAGAGGCTAGGATGTCAGATATATAAGGGCCTAGCATGTCAGCTATACAACTGGCTCATAAGGGGATAGCATATCAGATGTATAACTGGTTTATAAGGGACGAGCATGTCAGATATATATCTGGCTCATATGGGGCTAGCATGTTGGATATATAACGGACTTATAAGGGACTAGCATCTCAGATATATAACTGGCAAACCAGCCAATAGTCAGAATTGGGTGTGCTGTAACAGTGATCATTAAAATTTCACTTGACTAAAATCTATGATATATTCAACAAGAAGGCAGCTGCTGCATTTTTGACTAGTCAGAGGCAAGAAGGCTGAAGGCTGAGAGCAGTGTTACAATAGGCCAGTCTGGCCAAGAAATAGTGAATAGTACATATAATTCATTGTGTTCCACAAGATATATAACATACACATTTCAACTCAATGCAATTAGACATATAACCATTAGGCTTACATACTGTAGGTATAAATAGATAAAGTGGACTGACCTCACTCTCTCTTTGAAAGATGACCACACGCCCCCCCTTGTCTCCTGTAGCCAGCAGCTCTCCTGTCTGGTTGAATTCCACTGTGGAGATGACGTCAGCTAGAAGAGAGGGGAGAATATGGTAAACAACAGATTAAAAAATGTCTGATGGGGGAAATGGGGAGATGAAGGAAAGCATAGAGAAAAGGGCTGAGGGACCACAGAGAGACAGAGGTAGAGAGAGAGAGGGATAGATCGATCGATACAATGTATTCATTTCAAAAACACAAGAATAACTCTGACTACGGATGACCCATGCCCGATTTAGATCCAAACTCAGTGAGAAAGGAGGTTAATGGAGGCGTCCGGATGCATTGTTATTCCAGGCCCAAATAATCATGAAATAGTAACATCAAGCTCATGATCACGCTGAAATGAACCGGAAAGACAACAAAAGAAGAACAAAATAAGTCATTTCAGGAGCATTTATGAATTGGGCACTAACACGTTAATAATACTAATCATTTTAATAGTAATAACAATTCTAAACAGTCACAACAATACTAACATAACTAACCCTTCTGATAACGATTATAATAATACTTACTATCAATACTAACTCTAACTTCTAACTTCTAACAACTACTGCAACTACTACTGCATACCACTACTGCTACTACTACTACTAATACTACTACTACTACTACTATTACTACTACTACGACTATTACTAATACTACCACTACTACTACTACTACTGCTACTACTATTACTACTCCTACTACTACTACTATGCCTACTTCTACTATTACTACTACTACTAATACTACTACTACTACTACAACTTCTAATCATCCTCATCATCACCATCATAATGTTCCACAGCATCGCCATGACCATCAGTCACCATGACATGACACCAGCACGCCGTGGGTGGTACCTTCGGTGACATAGTCTCGCAGGAAGCTGTGGTTGATCTGGGGGCTCTCAGTGTCTTCGGCCATCTGAAGGAGAGGTGGCGTCGCGTCTCGTCAGCACCCCCGTCCTGTGCCTGCTCTCTCTGCCCGCCCAGCCTCCGCCCATGCTGCTCACGCCTAGCGGGACGGCATGAAGCAAGGCATTCTGGGACAGCAGCCAAACCCCACAGAGACAGACCAAGAGAGGGGGAGACAGACGGAGAGGGGGAAAGGGGGAGGCATACAGACAGAAAACGGGGAGACGGAGAGGGGAAAAGGGAGAGACAGAGAGGGGCAATGGGGGGGGGAGAAGAGAGATAGATAAAGGTGAAGGAGGTGACTGATGATATGGGGCAGAAGGTGGTGGAGGTCAAATAGAGAAAAGGGGCACGGCTGTGCAAGAGATGGGGGACGGGTGCACAAGACATGCTGACCGGAAGTACTCAGGAAAAAGAGTTGATGTTTGCGAAGGGGAATGAAAGACACACACACACATACACACACACAGGATAGATGTTTAACAAGAACAGACCAGGTTTACATGCATGCAGTACACAGATAGATGAGGAAACATGTGTCCGCAGGGGTCCATGCAACACAGCAACAACCACAGCATGTAAATCCTACACAGGATGACAGCTTCTAATGCCAGAGGCCTCCGTCTGTAGCTGTAGCCTGTCCCAGGGTGTGGTGGTGGTGTTGGTAGGGGTGGTGATAGACAACCCTCCCCTCTACCCTCCCCTCTACCCTCCACCCCACTCGCACCCGTCTCACAAGGACACTCAACACTGCTGAGGTAGACGTTAGTCCTCGATGGAACAGAATGCATGCTGGCACAGAGAGGGAGCGGAGAGTGAGGCCACGAGCACACCTACCAGTCTGCCTCTGCTGCTGCTGCTGCTACTGCTGCGTGGATGTCCTCTACTGCAGTCGGTCTGAGGAGACGAGCAGGGTTCTTCAAGGAGGAGAGAGGAAGAAAAGAAGGAGAGGGGAGGGGAGAGAGGCTGGGGTAGTGAAGGCAGAGAAGCAGATGGGAATTAAAAGCAGAAAGCAAGAGAGAGAGAGGAAAAGCAAGGAGGATGGAGCACTGATGGATGCTGATGCTGTCGAAGTGGCTCTGTGCAGCTGGCTCTGTCATGGCAGCCTTCTCCTCCATCGGCCAATCACAGCACAGCTTTCACCAGTGGAACCACCCACTGCAGGCTGAGAGGGAAGGAACACAGTGGCCAACAGAGGGTGCTCTTGAAAACTATTACAAATATTATATATAATATATATTTCCGCACACACTCACACTGACACTATTAAATACACTGTGAGCTGCGTCCATTTATGACACACTTTATCGCCTTTCAAATCTTTGATAAACAAAACAAAGGCACCGATGAGTATGTGTCATTAAATTCTACCCTCATAAAAATGTAACAACAAGATACAATGAAGAATCTAACACACTCATTATCTACCTCTATCCTGCACAAAGCTTTGTCTCACTTCTGTACAAATGTTCCCCCCAGCTACAAATGTTACCAATAAGATGACCTTGGAAATAAATGATTTGTTACTTTGTTTATTTTTCCTTGATTGTTATGTGCCCAAGACGTCCGGTTGCTTGGCCTCTGGTATTGCTGCTTGCAGCTTTCTCAAGAACCGCTCACCAAAACAACTTCACTCTTGACAATCCACTGCCAAGCCCTCAGCAATACATCCTCCAAGTGTGAAGTCAAACACATGAACATTTGTTGAGAAAATGACACCACGCACACACACGTACATACAAGTCAAGGGATAGTCCAGAAGATGGCGGTAACGCAACATGTATCGATGCCGACTTCTACAAAACCCAACAGAAGAAAAACGGACAGGCCCGACTGAGAGAAGCTCTTTTTTCTGAATCTGTCCTCTTTCTAGCCATTCATGAAAAACGTAGATTGTTTCAAAGCAGAAGTGTTTACCAACTGATCGTTTTTGGTCGTGTTATTTTAATAAAGCAAAATGCAAAACTATAATAGCAAAAAGGATCGGTGACTTTCAGATGCACTCGGTTACAGCAGTTTATGTAGTCAAAACCCTACTAATAAATATCACAAAGCAAATGAGTTTGAACATTGTGCAATGTGTTGAGGAGTAGTGTTGTTCACCCAGAGAAATCACGGAGGCCATTGTGCATGACAGATCACCATAAAAGGACACACATTGCGGCCTGTTCCATCTGTTTTTTAATGACAAACCCGTTATTATGAGTAGGTAGGAGCTTTTTGTATCTGTTTGCCTTCATTTAAACATTTAAATAGCTGCAATACGTTAATTTTGAAAAACCCTTCTAAATGCATTAACCACCCGCTTGCCACACAACTGACTACTGGGAGCCACCATGGAAAAGTAAATCCTGGGAATATTAAGTAAATATGATAATGCCACCAGGTGTGACCGTTATTACCCATTCCAAGCGGTTTCAAACATTGGTTGGAATGGCCCCACTTGACATCACAAGTAGGAGTGTCCACTTAGAAGTATGGTAGATAGATCAGCCTACCAGTCGCTACAGTCCACTGGGTAGGCTGGTAGGCTGATCCAGCATACTTCTAGGTGGACACTCCCACTTGTGGGGCCATTCCAACCAATGTTTGAAACCGCTTGGAATGGGTAATCACACTCACACCTGGGTCCTATTTCAAGACGCTGGATTTCCGTGTTAACCCAATAAGTTAAAGGAGACATATTATACCACCAGGTGTGAGCGTGATTAGCCATTCCAAGCAGTTTCAAAAACCGGTTTCATCTCCGGTTTTTGACATCACAAGTGGGAGTGTCCACCCAGATATATACTGGATAGATCAGCCTACCAGCCTACCCAGTTGACTGGATGTAGCAACTGGTAGACTGATCTATCCAGTCTAGCCGAAGTTGTTGAGCAGAGTGCTCGGGCTGGGGCGTAGGGTCTAACTAATGCTTGGAGGTAGGTAGGGGCAGTTCCACTGACAGCCTTGTAGGCCAGTACCAGTGTCTTGAATCTAATGCAAGTGATTACCGGGAGCCAGTGGAGGTCGCAGAAGAGGGGGGGTTACATAAGATAATTTTGCGCTGCTGCGTTCTGAATGTGTTTTATGGGTTTGATTGCAGAGGCAGGGAGTCCAGAAAGTTGCAGTAGTCGAGGTGAGTGATGACGAGCGCGTGGACCAAGATCTGTGCAGCTTCACGTGTGAGGAAGGGCCGGATCTTGCAATTCTACAAGATCGAGCCACAGAGGTGATGTTAGCGTTGCAGTACAGCTGGTCGTCCAGTACCACGCCAAGGTTCCTTGCAGTGGGTGCAGGGGAGACTTCGATGTCCTCAATGGTGACAAGTAGGTCCATCTGGGGGCAGCCTTTTCCCAGCATGAAGAGAAGCTCAGTCTTGTCTAGCTTGAGCTTCAGGTGGTTGGCAGTCGGCCATTTGCTGATGTCAGCCAGGCATTTAGATATGCATGTTGCGATTTGGGTGACAGAGGGGGGGAAGGAAAGGAACAGAAGATTACCCCTTATACCTGTAACCCCCCTCCCTGTGTCTGACCACCATTTTGTCACTTTCTCCCTCCCCCAAAAATGTCCCACCTCCCTCCTCAATACTCCTCACATCGTCACCTCCCGCAGAAACTTTGAAACTCCCTGTCCCTCTACCCTCTCCACAACTGTCCTCTCCTCACTACCACCCCCCCCAACGGTTCTCCCTCCTGTCAGTAGAGGAAGCTTCCTCCACACTGACATCCCCTCTCTCCTCATTCTTGGACGTCCACTCACCTCCAGACCAGCACAACCCTCTCCTCCCCCTCCGTGGCTGTCTGTGGGCTCATTGAGCAGAGCTGCGGGCAGCTGAGAGAAAGGAAATCAGACTCTGCTGATGATCTCTCTCACTACCTCCACATCCTCTCTGATTTCACCTCTATGGTATCCATAGCCACTTCTGCCTCGAAGGAAAAAATAAATACAGTATATTCATCAACTACAAAATGGGACAAAGACAACTAAACTAACTAAGACCAATGTTTCCCTTACATGCATTCACCAGAGGTGCAGCGCACACACAGACCCAGACCCCCCCCCCCCCCCCACACACACACACACACACACACACACACACACACTGACAGACAGGCAAGTGAGCAATACGTGTGTGCCTGCAGTGTAATGTAATAAGTCCAATATGTGAGTCCTCCTGGCTTTGGTTGTTCCTTGTCGTTTCTACTGTATGCATTATTTTGATTTATTGGTGAACCTCCAAACCTGTGGGTGGCAGCAATGCGATGGGCGGCATCTGGGACGCATTTACACTTAAATGAAGAAGAAGAAGCAGCAGAAGAAGCAGCAGCAGCAGCAGCTCGTTGACTGACGGACAGGAGGAAGAATATGACGAAAAGAAAATCCAAATCTGTGAAGGTAATTTGCGTCACGTTGACGTTATCGCGGTGCACAGACACGACGCGTGTTAAGTTTCATCGGCGCGAAATACGAGTCGTTTGGAGGAAGCGCGCGGGTTGTGTAGGTAACGACGCGAGCGTGCAGCATGGCAGCGGTGTTCATGTGTTCAGATACCGCTCACTGGGTTTTTAGTTGAGATTGTATTCCTTCTTACATGCGTCTTTCATTTGCAATGAAACACCGCACATCAACAACAGCCGCTTCTCCTGTGGGTCTATTGGAAAACGTCCAGTGGTTAGTTAAATGGGCCGTACTGCACAATCCATTCATTTAGCGAGCGTGATTGATTGATTGATTGATATATGGACATTCGTCGCACGGTATCGTCCGCTTGCCAGGGCGTCGTGTTGTATGATTTTCTCCATGGCTAGTCCCTCTGAGTGACTAAATTACGAGTTATTTGTTTTTCTCTTGAAGGAGTCTGCGTCAGGCACCGGTCCTCCCAAGAAAGCATGCCCTGGTGGCTCCAAGTCGGTACCTTCAGCAAAGGTGAGCTCGGAGCTACGAGAACAGATTGTTCAACTATACAAGCTTCAAATGCCAGAAGATCTTTTCCATTTTTGGGACTTTTGTCAAGGGCTTTGTCCAGATAACCCCAGAGGTATGACTTTTTGTGATATATGTCTATATCGTTCTACCTTTTGATATCTCACTCTAACCATGCACATATACGATACGTATAACAATATAGTAAGCATATGTCTATATGCTAGAACAATATTTTAAACTCCAGAGTTGTCTCCCCCCCTTGCATATTCACTTAATATCACAAACCCTGTGTCACACGATGCATTTAAATGTAATTTCATCTTGCATGATAAAGTGACCATACCTGTATCACTTGTCAACAGACAATGTCCCTGGGCATGTGTGTGCTTTCCACATTAAGTGTGCTGTGTTGATCTCTGCAGATGCATTGATGGACACACTGGGCTTGCGGTTGGTAGGTCCGTTTGACGTCTTGGCTGGGGCGCATACAGCTTCCCAGAATCCTCAGCAAAACCTCCACCTGCACTGGAGGTACTTCTACGACCCCCCGGAGTTCCACAGCATCCTGCAGGGCTGTGCAGACACCCAGCATCACATGGGATACTACAGGTATACAACTGCGCCGAAGTATATTTGGTCGCTTTTCCTTTATGAATAGCCTACACAGCTAATTTGGACATTGGAGTGACAGACGGCTTGTTTAATCTCATCGCGCATTTGAAAGGTGCATGGATTCAGTCATGTAGTCATGCATGTATTATTTCGGATATCAATTACAATCAGAAGTCACGTTCGTCTCCTTCGGGATTAATAAAGTTTGATCTTATCTGTTATCTAGTGATGTAGATATTGTATTACGTTTTTCGTTTGAGGGATTACACAAGGGGAGGCCTACATTGTTAGGAGATAGGGTAAATAATAATGGAAACTGACGTTAACCTTTTCAATTATATTTGTTTAATTATATGTTTTATATGAATGACACAACACACGCAATTTTTTGTTTTATAGGATACATTGTAAAATTTGATCATTTGAGGGACAAGTCAACACAAGTTTTATAATTAAATGAACAACAGAACCAAGCGGTGGAGAACTCTGGTCTTTGTATGGCGATGTGTGTCCAACACACACGCGCTTATTATATTTAGTTTTAAATTATAACCTGTCGTAAAATGTGATTAGAGTGTGATTTGAGTTTGTTTCAGACAGACGAATCCTACACATGCATTATATCTGCGATGAAGAATTTGGTGTCGTCCACTGTCCTTTTTTTCAGCAAGCTATTTTAGCAAGCGAATATCGTCAAACTAAAATCACGGTGTGCACTTTTATATAAACCTTCATCTATCCTGTAGGCCTATATCGTAATAAGAACAAACGGTAATGAATCAAGCTGTTGAGAACGCCATACTGTGCGTGCATGGTGAGGCATCACGGACACCTTTCTATGTGGGCACTTCATCAGACTTTTGTTTTTATCTTGGCGGGTGGAGGCTCGCCTCTTTTTGTCACTTGGATGGGTACTTTTGTTGATTTTCCCCTCCCCCCACCCCTGCCTGGGGTGGACCAGCCTTCTACTGTCTTTCTCTCATTACTATAGTGTGGATAATGTTATAATAGTCTGGAACTTGCGTACCGTTTTAATTGCTATACATTTTTCAATGTTTTGCTTGGCATTTAACCTGTGAGTCAATCACCAACATAGGATTGAACTATCTGACTACTTGGAGGCTGTGTTCACAAAGACTACTGTGGCCTCAATAAGTCATCATAGCTTAGAGCAGACGTCATTGGTTATACAAAGGTCGATGTAATATGCCAGTATTACATTATATATATTATCTTTTTTTTCCCCTCTTCATATAAACGATTAGAGACACTCCTGACTCTCTTCCTTCGTTTGTTGGGGAAAATGAAGCCAAGAAAGGCTGTGGCATAACACAGCTGGGAGACAACGTCTTCGCTGCTGTCCTGTAAGTTAACAGTGTTTCTGTTTTTTAAGTCTCTTTTAGCTGTCACTTCAGATCCTCTACAGAAACATGACATTCTTCTCTTATGTGTTAATTCTGCCTCTGTTTTGTGTCCAGCCTGTTCCTTATTAGGAAGAGGAAAGAGAGGGGCGGTCAGAAAGTGAAAGGAGACTCCTTGGAGAACCTGGAGAGCAAGTTGCGAGGCAGGGCGGATACTCTGGGCCTCTCGCTGGAGCAGAAAACCAAAGACATGAAGCTGAGAGACAAGAAGGTATTGAGCACAGCTCACAGGGGGAACAGTTTCCAAGAAAGGAGCAAGCAACTGTGTAGCATTTACCCTAAAATTTGAAAAGTCAAATCATTCTGATCCAAATTCTCTGTCAAACAGTCATTAGTTAAAAACTAAAAGTGCAATATATGACATCCCAAAAAACGCTCCCTCCTTCCCCAAGTTTCTCTGCCATTGAGAAGTGTTGCATTCTTGCACCTGTGAGAGGAATCTTGAGACCTACAACTAAAATGTTTGATTTTTCTTAGCCTTCCACAAAAAAAAAACTTATGTAAAATGAGCTGTACATGTTAGCTCTATATTCACGCTCCGTAATAAAACATGCAAAATGTCAAATCAAATACGCAGTTTGAACTGAAATGCTGAAACAACAACGTTAATTTAAAGCAGCACAAAAAGAGAGGCAATCCCCCGTCAGTTTCCAGCAGTTCCACCCGCGGTGACCTGGACTGCTGTGTCCGCCATTCACTCTCCGCTTAGAGCGCTTTATTGAAGAGCAGACTTTGTGTGCTTTAAGGACATTAGCTGCCAAAAAAATATGAATCATAACAGGCAGGGATTACGCACACACGCTGGTGAAATCTATTTTATCTGTCATGCAATTTCACTTCTACATCCGCTTTAACGATGGTGTTATAGTCATGATTGGATGTCAATAGGCCTACCTTGAGTAATCAGACAAAAGGGAGCAGGACAAGGAGTATGATTATCATACAAGGCTAAGAATCTATATACAGCATATTTATATACAGGTGCACAGTGTCGTCATATTGTGAATAGTTGGCAGAGGCGCCAACTCGTTTAGTGGAGGTGATGTGCTTCACCAATAGACAACAGTGGGAAAGCCTGCAAATATAGTACTTGTGCTATGGTCAATAGAGGACTCCTACATATCTTACTGCTTTTCACCTTTAACCCTGTGTGTGATCCGTTGCACCCGAGGTGGTGACCAAGACATTCCACGGTGCTGGTATCGTCGTTCCTGTAGACAAGAATGATGTTGGATATAGAGAACTGCCAGAGACAGACGGTGGGTCCCGAGATACAGGTTTTCTGCAACTGGAACATTAAGGAAGTATTTGTTTTCTGTTACTTCATCATCTCTCTTTTTGAAGTATGTACAGCCAAGACAATTAATGAAGCACATGGAGAAGTCATTGTTACATTATCGTTAACAAGCTTGTTGCAGAAATGACTCTTCAATTGCTGTCTAATCTATTCTGTGATATGAAGCACACTGTCGGGCATCAAATGCTGTTTTATATATTTTTTTTTCACATTTTCATATTCAGAATGGTTAAACAATGTTAGTGAATATTGTAATATTCTAAATTCTAATATCATTTGAAATATTTCAAGTGAAATACGGTAGGCAGTTGGCATTTGACATAGTTTTAGGTAATGAGTGTGTGTCTAAATAGAGTTTCCTATAGTCTTTTGAAAACCTTATATTCCTATAGTCTGGTGAACCCATTTGAGCAGAGGCCTTGGGGGATCTATTTCGCCACCTTCATTCTGTGTTTCATGTTTTTTCTCAAGCTGGCTTGAAGAGGATCTGCAAAGCGATTGCTGAGGCGCGGAGCGACGAGGAAAGGGTGAAGGCCTTCGGACCGCTGCAGGAGATGATCACCTTTGTCCAGTTTGCCAACGACGAGTGTGACTACGGCATGGGCTACGAGCTGGGGATAGACCTGTTCTGCTACGGCTCTCATGTGAGATGATTCACAACATTCACGTCTATTACTAAACACCTTCATGTCTGCCAAATTTCAACAGAGCAATGCTAATGAGACGGTCTTGCATTTACTTTTCACAAATCCAACCATCAGTGAATAATTTATCTGTGCTCAATATTAGGGGTGACCGTGAATCTTCAGTGATTACAATTTTTGATAGGAAGATGCTTGGTTGACTTTGTGTTTAGATAGTTGAATTGTGCGTGTGTGTAACAGCAGGGCAGTCCATTTGCACAACCACCACATTGCTTGCCTTATAGAAGGAAAAGCCTATAAGTTATACAATGTTTTTTGTGGGATGGGAATTGACAGGTGTTCAATTTGCTGTTTTATGGTTTGCTTTCAATAACTGTCTGTTAGATAACCTTTGTGTAATGACAGTGGCACTATTCAATCTTTTTATTTTTTTTGAATCACATCAGAACATTCTAGGCCGTTATCTAGTAGGTTTCACAATGTCAGGAAAATGATTCTGTATATAATTGTTTGGTCAACCGTTAAACCACACAAAAGTCAAAATGAGGCAACATTGAGCAACATGTATGCAAAAATATATCGGATATATGATTCAACAATTAGACGATTGGTCAGGCCTGACAAATCACATTCGACCATCGAGACCCCTAATCGTATATTAAACCACTTCAAAGCCTGGCCCATCGATCATGCTCACACACACACACTTACTTCTTGGCTAGAGTGGAGGAAATTAAACTTTCAACAGCGATCTGTTATCGATCGCTCTCCCAATTCCCCACCCAAATCATTGTGGCTTGCCCAAACATATGGGAATAGTCTTTTACTGACAATTTTTCAAAGATTAAATTAACTTCTTCCTCAAGATTGAAATCAGCTGTTATTGAAACAAAAATGTGTGACAGTGCAGGGAAACACTTGCAGAGTTGTGGTTTAAGCTTAAATATATGCTAACCTGCTACTTGAAATGGACCACTGGTCAGGGAGTTCAGTGAGCATCTCTAACATTTACTTTCTCCCCAACAGTATTTCTACAAGGTGATCAGGCAGCTGCTCCCTATGGCCTACAACTTGTTAAAGAGGAACCTATTTGGTGAAATCCTGGAGGCCCACCTTGCCAGTCGTTCCCATGACAACCTGGATCAACTCTCCGCCCAGTAGCAGCTTTGTGGTCTACTTATGCTAAGCTATTTCTGTTGGTTTGTTTTGCCCAGTGTCAATGTTGTTGGCATCAGTGGTGATGCCTTTGTTCTGCCAACTGAATTGTTGTGTTGTGTTAAAAGTAGATGTTTAATAAAGTATTCATTTTATATTTTTAAAATTCTCTGATTTTTATGCTTTATGAAATTAATGATTTAGCGTACAGCAGTGTGATATTTAAAATTTTATTTTTCCTATTTTGCTTGTCTTCATGTCATATTTATTAAAACATTCAGAGTATAAAAAAGTGGACATAGGGTGTCATTTTAACCAAAGGCATTTATTTAGGTGAGCTGGAGGCCAGTGTTTGAATGGAAATGAAATAAGTTCTACCTTTTTAGAAAATGTGTAATAGAGTGTCAGGTGTGTCGAATTCTGAACCACAGTTCTTCGTGTCTCTTCCTGCGGTTACCAGTCTGGTGGTACAGCTTAACCCACTTTGTCGGACGTGTTGCGTATTTATCTTCTGCATTATTTTGACACAACTTTCAACATTTCAATCACATTACATTTGCAAATAGGTAGGGTAGACTGATTAAGATTAAATACTGGAGTCATTATGCAGATGTATTTAAGGGTGGGAAAGGATTTAAAGATATCCCCAATCAATTACAAATCAGCCATTCCACTGTCCCCAAAATAATCTACAAGTGGAGAACATTTAAAACAAGAGTTTGGTGGAAACCGAAGAGCACAAGAACCTCATTCCAACAGTGAAGCATGGGGGTGGAAATGTCAGGGTTTGGGGCTGCTTTGCCACAGCAGGGCCTGGCCAGCTCACCATCATCGAATCCACTATGAATTGTGAATGTATGAATGTATTGAGGAAAATGTCTGACCATCTGTCCGAAAATTTAAGCTGAAGCGGATGTGGACCATGCAACATGACAATGACCCAAAACATTCCAGCAAATCCATCATGGAATGGCTCAAAAGAAAGAAATTGAGATCTTGGGGTGATTGGGCTGTGCATGCAAGAAACCCCTCTAACATCACACAGAAGAAAAAAGTCTGAGTGTCAGAGACTGGTAGACAGTTGTAGGAAACATCTAATTGAGGTTATTTCAGCCAAAGGGGGAAATGCCATAGGGCATAGTGTATCCTAATTTTTTCCTCAGTCGGATTTGGCATTTGTTCATTTTTTTGTTAAATAATTTAACTTCATTAATTTGATTGTTGCAATGGTAATGCATTTACACAAGTATAATGCCCATAATATCCTATTCTAAAACAGCTTACCGACTGACTGACAGTCTTGAAATTCACCTCAACAGAAAAAGGAAATTTGAACAGTAAATCTAGAAAATCTGTTTGAAACCTAGCTTTTGTTTTGGGGGGGGGGCTATGTAAATAGACCAAGCACAGCTGTGGGAAGTCGCTCCTTGATGCTATGGATGCTGGGTGCCCTGGTGGAATATAAGTTGCGATGTAGATGGAAAGTAACAAGCAAACGCACTGCGCAGACTGAGTGGATTAGTGAAAGAAATTACTGTATTCTGACTATTGTCTTTCCGCATTGCAGATATTTTGTTATTTTAATCACTTCATCTATTATTTCTTTGCTAATAAAGCCGTAGCATTTCCATGGTTTTCTGTTCCTTTTGCACACTACATTGTCATTCTGTTTTGGGATAAAATCTGTTTCACAGTAAAAAATATATATATTTATATATATATATACACTATGGCCAAAAGTCAGTGGACACCCCTACTAATTATTGAGTTCAGGTGTTTCAGCCACACCCATTGCTAACAGGTGCATAAAATCAAGCACATAGCCATGAAATCTCCACAGACAAACATTTACAATTCACAATGGTTCGTAAAGAGCTCAGTGACTTTGAACGCGGCACTGTCATAGGATGCCATCTTTGCCACAAGTCAATTTGTGAAATTTCTCCCCTACTAGATGTGCCCCGGTCAACCGTAAGTGCTATTATTGTGAAATGGAAGCGCCTAGGAGCAACAACAGCTTGGCCACGAAGTGGTAGACCACGTAAACTCACAGAGCGGGGCTGATAAGTGCTGAAGCGTGCAGCGCGTAAAAATCGCCTATCATCTGCTGTATCACTCACTACGGAGTACCGAACTGCCTCTGGAAGCACCATCAGCACAAGAACTGTGCGTCGGGAGCTTCATGGAATGGGTTTCCATGGCCGATCAGCTGCACACAAGCCTCACATCAACATGTGCAATGCCAAGCGTTGGTTGGAGTGGTGTAAAGCACGCCGCCACTGGACTCTGGAGCAGTGGAAATGTGTTCTTTGGAGTGATGAATCACGCTTCACTTTCTGGCAGTCTGATGGACGAATCTGGGTTTGGCGGATGCCAGGAGAATGTTACCTTTTGGAATGCATAGTGCCTACTGTAAAGTTTGGTGGAGGAGGGATAATGGTCTGGGGCTGTTTCTCAGGGTTTGGGCTAGGCTCCTTAGTTACAGTGAAGGGTATGCTTAATGCGACAGGATATGAAGACATCTTAGCCAATTGGGCGCTTCCAACTTTGTGGCAACAGTTTGGGGAAGGCTCTTTGCTGTTCCAGCATGACTGTGCCCCTGTGCACAAAGCAAGGTCCATAAAGACATGGTGAGACGAGATTGATGTGGAGAAACTCGACTGGCCTGCACAGAGCCCTGACCTCAAACCCATTGAACACCTTTGGGAGGAATTAGAACGCTGATTGCGAGCCAGGCCTTCTCGTCCAACATCAGTGCCTGACCTCACAAATGCTATTTTGGCTGAATGGGCACAAATTCCCACAGACACACTCCAAAATCTTGTGGAAAGCCTTCCCAGAAGAGTGGCAGCTGGGGGTCCAACTCCATATTAATGCCCATATTAATTAATAAGGGTCGTCGACCAGCGTGGGCAGAAGTGCCTGCTGCGGGTCCGGAGGTAAAAGCCTGCCATGCTCAGTGTAGCAACCTCGACCTCCACGACGGGGTGGTGCACTAATGGTGGCAGGCCCTTGGCGGGGGACCAACCTGCTCCAGCTGCTGGTGCCTCACCTGCTCCGTCCCCAGGTCCTCCAGCTGGTCCACGGGGCTGCGGGGACAGGCCACTTTGGGAATTATAAGACCCTGCACCATCTCTGCGGACGGTTCTACTGGCCCGGGTGTTCACAGGACGTGGAGCTGCATGTCCACTGCTGCGACCTCTGTACCACCAACAAGGGACCCAGCGGTCTCACGCCCCCTTGCAGCAGTACTTGGTGGGGCCCCCGATGGAGCAGGTCAGGGCGGACATCCTCAGGCCCTTCCCCATCACTGACTTTGGCAACCGCTACGTTCTCGTCGCCATGGACTATTTCACCAAATGGCCGGAGGCGTACGCAGATCAGACGGCAGCTACCAGTAGGCGGCTGGGGGTGAGCAAGACAAGGATGACCCCGCTGTACCAGAACCCAGAGCGATGGGCTGGTTGAGCGCTTCAACTGCATCCTGGCAACTCAGCTAGCCGTCCTCACCAGCCGCCACCTGCGGTATTGGGACTGCCACCTGTCTCTCGTCCTGTGGTCCTACCAGACTTCGGTACAGGAGGCCGATGTACGCCTGCTGCACTCATGCTCAGGCAGGAACTCCGAACACTGGTGTTCGAGGCCCTGTCCGAGCCGGAGATGGACTACCACGGAGCTGGACTACTACCGATGGCTGACGGACCGTCCACGTGTACACCCGCCAGGCCCAGTGCAGTTCTGGGGTGCGGCAGAAGATCGCCTATGACACCCACTGTCGGGGGCAAGCCTTTGCGCCTGGGGACAAGGTGTGGGTGTTCTGTCCTACCCGCACCAAGGGCATATCCCCCAAGCTGCACAGCCACTGGCGCGGACAGGCCGAAATCCTGGGGCAGATCACAGAGGTTGTGTACCGGGTGCGCATGCCAGGGTGGGGGCGCGTGGTGGTGCAGCACCATGACAGACTTGCACCATACTGCCCCCTTGCCCCGCCTGCTGTGGAGGAGGGCGGCCACGGCAGCCCACCATGCCGTGTGCAGGTCGGGGCATGGTGCAGGACTATGTCTGTTGATGGGGTTGTCACGGCCCCCTCCCTCTCAGGAGGGGGCTATTTAGCGGCCGGGGGGGGTGGAGCTGCGCTGATTAGGTGCAAAGGCTCATGGGAAGTGGGAATGTTTATGTTAAGTTCGGTTTTATGTTATAAAACGATTTTTACATGTCGTTTACAAATCGTAGTGCTATTTGTAGCGTGAGTTGTGTGTGTTTATCCATTCATTATCTGTGTTTTTATCATTTATGTTTATGTTGCGCCACCATTGGTGCAAAGTGTGCTGCCTGCCTTAGCTCATTTAAGTGCATTTATTATATAAATATAAATGTATTTATTTAATGAAAATGCCTTGAATGTCCTCTTCATAGATAATGAAGGACTTCCACTCTGAGCATTTCTGCAGGGTTAGGATGAGGAGTCTTCAATGATGAGCTGAGATAGTGCGATCCCTTGTTACTGATAATGTGAACTGCATTCAACAGCAGATCACAGAGCAGGGTAAGAGGTGGGGATATGGGGGGTGGTGGGGGGGCGTTGCATTGCGTTGTCTATCTCCTGAAGAGCCCAGCCCTGAAATGCTTGTGTATTATGATGAGAAAATGAGTTAGTCCCTTGACTAAAGACGGTCCACCAGTCTCCCGCATAGCCCGTGCTGCAGGCTGTCAACTGAACTAACCAGCTTGTTATTGAGCGGATCCGCTGCTATAAAAGTGCTGCAGAGGGGAGGGGAGGGAGCGGAGCACTCGATCATGCGGAGCTTCTGCTGCGTAGAGGTTACATAGAGAGGTCCGCTACTCCGTCGGAGAATCTTATCGCTTAATATTAGTTTTCCGTTTGCATTTGTCTCAACAACATTGAACGCTGCGGAATGATCCCGGCATTACCAGGCCTGGTGGATTGTGAGTGAAGTCCCCACTGCAACCATTAGGATCGTCACACAACGCGTCTCGCTTGCATCTTTCCTCGGGACTGAATGTCGAGAAGCTCCGAGGAAAGTCTCGGTCGGGGCGGTGGCTCCGACCGAGACTTGAAAATGGCCTCTTCTACCAACACGACCCCCGAGGGAGGACCACCACCACCACTGCATCAGAACCGTATACGACAGGTTGGTGTGTTTCGGTACATTGCATGTCTATCTCTAAGTCGGTCGATTTGATGCTGATGCTGCGCGCTGGATACTAGGCGTTGTCCTGGTTACCACATCAGTACCACTGCTCCGAAATAATCACTGAAATGATCGAGTCATTTTTTTTAAATCGCAAACATAAACATAAACATAAACATAAACATAAACATAGCACTTCAGTGGACAAAGGAAGACCCCCGTTGAATTATTAAAGAAGGGATGGGGGGGTGCAGTGTGACGGCAACTACAGCGATTGATGGCGTTTGTGCAGCACAGCATCCCCTCTCAACATAAACAGCAGCGTCTGACCGAGCTGTACAATGCCAGCCTGGCTCCTCAATGCACCACTGCTGAATGAAAACCCCATTTGACTGCAGGTTAGACAGGCTGACATCTTAAACCGAGCTGTCCCGATTGCTGTTATCTCAAGTCAAGCCATAGCGCATTCAAATATCAATACATCAGAGGCTTATTTATGGATCCGGGCTGCTCCTCCGCCACCATAGAGTAATTCAATGCAATGAATGCGCTGTGAGTGAGTGAGTTGATCATAACGTCCCAGGCTGCACTTGTGTTCAGTAAGCCACCCTGACCCTGGCTAGTGAGAGTTGGATGTGTAGGGTATGGACAGCGACCCCACCAAACCCATTTCTTGTATTTATTTAAGAACCTTGCCATGTTAGCCACTGGATAGCTGTCAGCGTAGATGATCAAGGCGTAACTGCTTGGGGATAATGCATATAAATTAGATTGTATGCTGTTTGTGAATTCACAGTACTTCATTTTTGGGGCCAAGGCCAAGGTACATCAGCATAGAAATGCAGGGCATGATTATGAGAAATCTCACTTATTTCCAGGATATTATAATTAGGTTATTAACAGTGTTCACAATATTTCACACACAAAAAAGTATATGGATACAGATTCATAACAATTGCATTATTTGTCAAATATTACAAATATTATTGGGGCTGCACCATAAATATCAACTAGTTTGATCATCATTCAGAGAGCCCTGATTCAACTTGAATTATTATTCAGTTGAACAATCACGGGTGTTTTTTATGTGCATTATAATCACCACATAAAATATGAAACAGAGATAAGATAAAGAAATTCCATTTCATATGAATCAAGGGAAAGATAAAATAATGATCACAAGCTTCACAAAGAGACTTATTTCATGTTAGCCTATGGAATTATCGTGCCTGTCACTTGAACTTGCTTCTGTAACCCGGTTACCGTAATGGAGTGTATTGTTGTTGCCACAAATCATCAAAGTCAACACAAGTTGACTTGGTGGGGTACAAATTTTATATTTAACATGATTATTTAATCCTACTAATGACTTGAGCGAACTAGTTTATTTTCATACAAGGTTACATGATATGACTATGGATATAAAATATTATATTGTGAACAGGAACTGTAAGAATGGAATAATCTTTGTGTTGGTCTTGGCATGTTGGTTACATTTGTGTTGGGTCATGTGTTCAGTGAACAAAAACTAGAAGAGTGTGCTGTCTGTGTGTGATGTCTGCTTCCTGTCTGTATGAGGTCATGCTAATTAGATTTCAGTAATGGACTGGAGTGCTACACACACACACGCACACACGCACACACACACACACACACACACACACACACACACACACACACACTAACTCTCTCAAACATGCACACATACGCAGGCACACACACACACACACACACGCACATGCAGTAAACGTAAGCTACATACACACCAATTAATGTATTGCTTTCTGTTTTACCAATATACCCGATCACAACTTCAGAACATTGAGAAGAATTACCCAAAATTAATTATGTATGTGGGGTTGGAGGCTGGTTTAAGACTCTGGGTGGAGCTGGATGAGGCTGCACACCTGTGGTCCATTGAGTAAAATTAATCTGACAAATCACACTTAAGATTAAAATCTATCCGAATGTCAATGCGCGCATACTGCGTAGTAGGCGAGAGTAGTATATCACTCACTCACTCATCCTCTTCGCCCCCAATGGGGCATAAGGCAACAAGATTATGCCACTTTTCTTATTAGATTTTATATATTTTAATTTATTGATGTATTATTATATAGCGTTGTTGAACTTCTGGATTCAAGAGTGCGTGTTGGCAAGATGTTATGGACCAGGTGGTAAATGCTGACATGGAAGAGCTCTGTCCCCGAGTGTGTGGTGATTCTGTGTGCCTTAGTTAATCTGTGCACCACAGGTGTGCAGCCTCACCCAGCCCCAGAGTTTCATCAGCCTGACTCGCTACGTGAGGATGCCGCCAACCACACACACTCCACAATGTATTTATTGCTCCTATAATTAGACACTTTCTTCACAAAGGAGAAAGAAAGAGCAAGAGAACCAGGAAGCATTGGGATGGCAGTGCTTAACTTACGCACAGCTCTAAAAATACTGACTCATCCTAGTGCGATTGTCCTGAAGTAATATGGCTCAGTCCCAATAAAATGGCTGAGGCCATCTCCATATTCTCCTTCAGCCTGCCGTGTCACTGGGCGGGAACAAGCTGCTCTCATCCATCCACTTGCACACTTCCTCTGTTTTGGTGTTCTATAGACTGTATCTATCTATCCATCTATTCATCGTCTGTCTATCTGTCCCTCCATCTACCCGCTTGTCCAACCATCTGTGTGTCTGTGGATGGACATCTGTCTGAATTGTTTAATTCATTAACTTCCATTTTACTGTTCTCTCTGTCCCTTCCTCTCTCTCTATGCCTCTCTCTCTCTCTCTCTCTCTCTCTCTCTCTCTCCCTCTCTCTCTCTCTCGATGCCCTCATGGAGCTGCAGGCCTTCCTTTACTGCAGACAGACAGGAGGAGAGAACAGACAGATACATATTTGTACACACATAAACCAAAGAAATTGACTGATTACATTGACTCTCTTAGAGTACTCTACACTCAGTCTAGTTTAAATGCTTTTCAACAAACAGTTGAGTGGCCTCAAGTCAACCACTCCAGTACTTACCTCTAATTGTAACAAGTAGCAAAAATGTAGTTTAGCAATCATCACAGAGTTGTTTGTTGTGGTTGCATCCATCTCCATCATCTGGATGAAACCACTGCACCAGCTGGGACTGCACTGTACTGCCACTATGCATTATTTATTATCATTATTTATTATTATAGTCCTCAATAAAACATACAATTATGCTTATTGTATTGGCCAGCTAATATAAATATTGTTAAAACTATGTACTATGTTACATGTATTTAATCCAGAATTAGAATACTGTTGGTGTCTTTGTTCCTTCCAAAGACGGATACTCTTAAGGTGCAATTGCTCGACTTCACAAGGCCCAAAAAACACAGACCGTTTGAAGCGGTGGGGGATTTTGTGTGTCTTTTAAACTTGCCGTTCCTGAGAACATGACGCCCAACCTAGTGACGCACCCTACGCTGTGAGGCATCTCAAGTGTGTTGGTTGTTCTCCACACTAATTCTCCCAAAAACTATTTACCCATTACCATTGCATCAACATTAACATGTAAGTGAACCCCCCTGTTTCAGCTTGAATAGGAACACACACATTTTGGGTTGACATGTTATCTCCATTGCTTCAACCCAAGGCAACTTTGTGAATGTTGTTATGGTGTGTATGTAGGACCCAGGTGCAGACAGTAGGACGGGAAACGTAGATGACAAAAAGGGTTTTACTGAATGATTTCACAAAATATAATCCAGGCAGAATAAAACAAAAACATGGGGAGCCGGGTACAGAGACAGACGATCGGGCGAGGACGGGGTGACTGGACGACAGGTAGGGAACCGGGAAGGACAGACGGGCAGGCAGGCAGGCAGGAAGAAGCAGGTCGACAGGCAGGAGGGAATTCCTGGATGGGCGAGATCTGACAAGGTAGAGCGAGGTTAGTTATGGGAATTAAAAAATGTTAAAAACTTTGCGTCACAAAACTACAAAGGAGCCAAGAAGCGATGCTGACAAAATGGCATAGATAACTGTGTTGAAGATCATACTACCATATACATAACATATTACCATGTTTGAAAAAAACCCCATTACTTATAATAACCTTTTCTTTGTCATCCAACTAACTTGTAATATCAGACAAAGCATCCAGCTCAGGGTGTCACTGACGCTACTTTATCCACTCATTGTTACAGTCTCGATACAACCGTGAACTGATATTTACAGGTTTCATAAGTCCAGTATGGATATGTCAACATGGCTATACATGGACATGCTGACATTTTCAATGCTCACCGCTTTTAATTGTGGGGGCACGGTTGCATTGGCGTGTCCCAGTCTCCGATAATAACGTGTCATGTTTAAATGGACTAGTCATAGTATAGGCAGTATACATGCATACATGAGACTCTTCTCATTCCATCTTGCTTATAACAATTCATATAGAATTCTTACATTGTTTAGTATGAAGATATATTGTTGATGTTTTAAATACCTCAAAAGGTATTCACAGCAGGCACCGCCAAGCCCAGCGTCCACCCTTTTCCAGTAATTTGCAGGAGCGGGCTGGTTAGATAAGTGCCCCCAAGCAATTTGGAGTGAATCCTTGTCATGGTATGACTTCATGGTGTTTTTGTGCACTGTGTGGTTTGACGTTATGGCGTTTTAAGGCTGAGACCACTTATCGATTTATCGATAATTATCGATAACTGCGTGAAATCGATAAGTGGCGTCACATCGATTTTTTTGCATGTGTAAAAAAAAAATAAGTTTCAAATAGCCTATTTTCACTTCTTAAAAAAAATTATAATAATAATTCTTTAACGTTAGTTCGTGTGTGTGTGTCACGTGCACTCACTGTAGTTTTTGCGATGAAAAAAAAAGATTAAAAGCGACTATTTAAGAAAGCTGTTGTCATGTCCGCTGAGTTTATGTTTAATTGTAGCCTATAGGCTAATAATAATAATAAAAAAAATTCGATGATAGGCCTAACCATGAAGCAATAAACGAAGCTGTTTACTGTTTAGTTTCACGTGTTTAGTCGTGGCTCTTTGTCGCCCCCTCTGGTGAAAATGAGAACTACATTGTGAATACTGAAGTGCTGAAAATGCGTTCTGTTTTCAATTAAAATAATAATAAAAAAATCGATATTTATCGATAATTTTGTCCCGATTTATCGATTCTTCAAAATGGCATATCGTCTCAGCGTTACGGCGTTTATGTTTGACTTTGCGCCTGTGTGTTTCAAGTTTCAAGTTTCAAGTATTTTATTGTCACTTCACAGTTTACACGTGAGTATAAGCAGTGAGTGAAAAACTTTTTGTGCAAAACACCCGACAACCGACAATAATTATAAAGAATACAAAATAGAATAGAACTACAAAATAGAAATAGAACTGTGCAAAATAGAAATAGAACTATGAATAGAAATTCTGTGTAAATAAGTAGATGAAATATAAAATGAAATGGAATATACAACAAAAATATCCAGGTGAGCAGTACACATATAAATCAATGTACTAAAATATACATTGTTATATGCTGACATTCACAGAATGTCACAGAATACCTTCCCAGACAGTCGACACAACACTAGCACCAGCAATTGGCACCAGGACTAGCACTAACAACAGTACTAGCACCAGCACTAGCAGTAACACTAGCACCAGGACCAGCACTAGCAGTAACACCAGCACTAGCACCAACACTTAGCACTGCTACCAGCGCTAGCTCCAGCAGTAACTCCAGCAGTAACACTAGCACTTATCACCAGGACTAGCATTGGCAGTAACACTTAGCAGTAGCACTTAGACATTGATGCCGAACTTGTTCAGCAGCCTGATGGCCTGACTGTGGAAGCTGTCTCTGAGTCTGCTCGTGTGGCACTTGATACTGCGGTATCGCCTGCCTGACGGTAGAAGTGTGTACAGTTTGTGGCTGGTTATTGTCTTTAATAATCCGTTTGGCCTTGGCCACGCACCGCCTGGTGTATATATCCAGGAAGGAGGGAAGCTCACCTCCAACGATGTACTGGGCCGTCCGCACCACCCTCTGTAGTGTTTTACGCTCCAGTGCGGTGCAGTTCCCGTACCAGACGGTGATGCATCCTGTAAGAACACTCTCGATGGTACAGGAGTAGAATGTTCTGAGGATGCGGGGGCACATGTTGAATTTCCTCAGTCGCCTGAGGAAATACAGGCATTGTTGGGCCTTTTTCACCACGTGTGTGGTGTGCGTGGTCCATGTGAGGTCCTCGGAGATGTGCACGCCGAGGAACTTGAAGCTGCTGACCCTCTCTACTGCAGCACCGTCGATGGAGATGGGGGCGTGCTCTCCTCTCCGCTTCCTGTAGTCCACGATCAGCTCCTTGGTCTTCTTGACGTTGAGGGTGAGGTTGTTTTCTTGGCACCACTGTGCCAGTGATCCAACCTCCTCCCTGTAGGCTGTCTCGTCGTCGTCGGCGATCAGACCCAACACTGTCGTGTCGTCAGCAAACTTGATGATGACATTGGAGCTGTGCATAGCCATGCAGTCGTGGGTGTACAGGGAGTAGAGGAGAGGGCTCAACACGCATCCCTGAGGAGCTCCAGTGTTGAGGGTCAGCGGCTCTGAGGTGGTGCTGCCCATCCTCACCACCTGGCGGCGGCCCGACAGGAAGTCCAGTATCCAGCTGCACATGGTCGGGTGCAGGCCTAGACTCCTGAGCTTGGTGTCGAGCTTGGCAGGAACTATCGTGTTGAACGCTGAGCTGAAGTCCACAAACAGCATTCTCACACAACAGTTCTTCCCCTCCAGGTGAGAGAGGGCAGTGTGAAGTGCCATGGCAATGGCGTCGTCGGTGGATCTGTTTTGACGGTACGCAAATTGCCATGGGTCCAGCGTGACAGGCAACATGGAACAAATGAAGTCCTTGACCAGCCTCTCGAAGCATTTACTGACAATCGAGGTGAGGGCTACGGGTCTCCAGTCATTCAGGCAGGTTACCTTGCGGTGTTTAGGGACAGGCACGATGATGGACATCTTGAAGACCTCGGGAACAACAGCCTGGGACAGGGACAGGTTGAAGATGTCTGCGAAGACTCCTGCCAGCTGGTCTGCGCATGCTCTGAGGACGCGCCCCGGGATGTGGTCTGGGCCCGCCGCCTTCCGGATGTCCACCCGCTTGAAGGCTCTGCGCACGTCAGCCTGTGAGATGTTCAGCAGGTTGGCCTCCTCAGGCAGCGTTGACTTCGGCGGGCTGCCGTTCACGTCGAACCGAGCGAAGAAGGTGTTTAGCTCGTCTGGGAGGGAGGTAGAGGAGTTCTCTACACCGCTGGTTCTCCCTCTGAAGTCCATGATTGTCTGCAGCCCCTTCCACACACGCCTCACGTCGTGGCTCTTGAATTTGTCCTCCACCCTGTTCTTATACTCCCGCTTGGCAGAGCCGATGGTCTTGCGGAGGTCGTAGCGGGCTCTCGTATATTCCACCATATTCCCGGAGTCAAAGGCGGCGTTACGCGTGCAGAGTGCGGCGCGAACATCGCCATTAATCCACGGTTTCTGGTTGGGATAAATCCAAACCGATTTAGTAGGAACAACGTCATCTATGCATTTCTTGATGAACCCGGTGACTGAGGACGCATACTCGCTGATGTTACTGTCAGACGCGACCCGGAACATATTCCAATTCGCGTCATCAAAGCCATCCTGCAGCATAGACTCCGTTTGGTCCGACCAGCATTGGACCTCCTTCACAGCGATTGGTTGCTGCTTCAGTCTCTGCCTGTAGGCGGGGAGTAAGTGGTGTCTAGCACTTAGCTGAGCACTTACTGAAATTGACCCTGTGAGTTTTTTAGATGTCTACACTATCAGTCTGGTTAAGGTGGATGTCCTCTATGAGCATGCTACGTTTCTAATCCCTGAGACTTCCTGAAGTGGACGATTGTGGTTGAATAACATTAGCTAATTAGCATATTTTGGATTCAATCAGAATTCCAAATATATTGTTTAATCAGGCATGTCCATATAGACACCCCATTTGGTGTCATTTGTGCTTGTGGTTAATGAGGTTTACGTTTTTACAAACGATGGCACATTTTATGCACACGTCTATCAACACCAAACACAACGTTATCAGACGACTCAGGATCACTTGCGGGCGATGAGATACGTTTTCCCAAGAGATTTGATGTCTGGGTCACGGAGTCAAGAATAAGTGCCATTTATCTGTGAATTAGACCATTAGTGCATAGCTTGGCATATATTGAAATTGAAACGATGACTATGACATCATCTTTTTTGCCAAATGTGGCATACTTCTTACCCTGGCTAATTGTCAAGTGGACTTCTGATTGTTTGAATATTGCAACATTTTCACTCGTGCATGCGTTTTTTATCTAATCAAAATTCCATAAATATGTGTCCATGTCCATAGAGTGTGCGTACAAATAGTTTTTCCCCAAACCTTTCATTGGACAGAAAAATGTATCCAGATAATGGGCTTTACCTGGATCCATATTCAGTATATGTGACAAATTTGCATGCTGAGATATGGGCATTAAACTGTAAAAATAATAACAATAATACAGACATCCAGCTCAATAACAATTAATAAATCAGTAAAACCTAATGTAGAATGTGGAAGAAGCAGCAGTAATCCTCCAGTCCTATCAGACACACACACTTATTATTTATGATGATTTAAAATGCATGAATCCAGTACATTGTAATACATCTAGTATTTATTGTATTTTGTCTTTAGTAACAGTGTCTGCAGATATGTTTGGTCAAAAAAGACAAATGTTGAATTCAAGTCATCATCCTTGAGCAGTCTGGAACCATGAAGACAGGTATTTTGGACTGTGGGGCATTTAGATGTTAATTATTCATTATTGTTTCATGAATCAGTTTCCCGGAAAACAGAGGGAGGGGAGGAGATCAATGGACTTCTGAGAAACAACTCAGCTCAACATAAATACCCTCTCTCCCTACAGCACTCTCGCACATCCTCTTGTTCTCCCCTTCCCTTCCCCTATCCTCCACTAGTTCCGTTGCTTTTCTATCCTGTTTGAGTTGTTTAATTCATGCAATTCACCTATAGGAATGCATCAAAGCAGGGTAATTCACTCGCTGTGTGTGTGCGTGTGTGTGTGTGTGTGTGTGTGTGTGTGTGTGTGTGTGTGTGTGTGTGCAAAATAGTTAACAACACCAGAAATGCAAATAGCCTTTTTCTCCTTGATTCATTTCATCATTTCATTTCATTGCACATTCATGTATGCCAAAATGCTGTTGATTAGTTACTTATTTATTTAGTTACAGTTATTAGTTATGTATTCTCCTTCTTGTATTCTACATTTTCTAAATGAGACATGTTTCTAGATTATTTGTTGCACAGAATACTTTTAGTGCCATCTACAGTAAAGAGCAAGGAAAAGCCCTATCATAGTCACTATAGCCTCTATGTAGGCTATATATGCCCCTTTTCTCTGCTATTGTACCTCATTCTATCTATAAGTCTCCTTCTCATTGTCCTCTCTGCTCACTCCCAGTGTCACTCAGCATTACTACTGCTGTGGCTGCAGCACTGGCTTTGATGTCAGGCTTCATTATTGAATACATGCTCTACTGGGAGGTCATTTTAGGACTTGATACTGTCAGTGTCAAGCAGATAGTGGAAGATAGTAATCAAGGCACAACAGGATAAACCAGCCGTCGTCGTACTCAGAAAAATAAGGTATCTTAAGGTTATCTGATACCCTACATTTTAATGACCGCTCCGACTACACCTCATAAATCTAATTTAGTACGGCTTGCGGGAAGTGTATTGTGAATTGTATCATCACTGACTCTGCATTTTTTGCCCTCTAAGTCCTCCGCATTTCCTCTGAGAGAGGATGGTGCAGGCTGGTGCTTAATGCACCACCTGAAAGCCCACAGTAGGCTTTTAATGTGAGATGAAGCTGCTCTGCGTGTTTATGGTTGAACTCTTGCTGCTTATATGCTGCAGTGTCTCCGATGCCGGATGCTGAAGGACATGACTTTTACTGAGTCATCCTGCTGCCCGACACAGCGGCCTATCACTAAGACATGCTGTGGATGATATGGTATGGAATAGTGTGTTTGTGTTTGTGTGGAGAATAATACGAACAAGGGATACACCTACTCTCTTAAAACTGGTGCTTTCTTGTTGGTCTTTCTTGTTGTGTGTGTCTCTCTCTCCCTCTGTGGCTCTGGCTCGTCCTCTGTGACGCCCCCCCCCCCCCCCCCCCACACCCCCCCCCCACACCGAATCATTGTATCTGGGTGTGGTCCCATCTGTATTCTGCCCAGTCCATCTGCTATTAGATTTGGCTTGATGTAATTTGGGTAATGGAGACTTTGGTCTATGTGTGTATGTGTTTGTGTGTGTGTGTGTTTGTGTGTATGTGTGTGTGTGTGTGTGTGTGTTTGTGTGTGTTTCCTAAGCATAAAAATGGCCACAACAGTGACTTGACATTTCAATTTTACAAATGCACAGCGGACAGTGCGCATTAGTGATAAAAGCTAATTTGCCATGACTCACTGCATAACATCCGTATTATATCTCATATTGCATTCATGTTGCATCTTCAGTTGCTTGAGAACAGTCTTTACTTCTACCATGAGCAAATGCACATTGTTTGTGTTTTGAGTGTTTGATAAGTTTGAGTGTGTGTGTGTGTGTGTGTGTGTGTGTGTGTGTGTGTGTGTGTGTGTGTGTGTGTGTGTGTGTGTGTGTGTGTGTGACTCATCCACGTCGTCTCATCTTACATCTGGTAGTGATGGCTGCAGTCTATAATCAATATTCTCAGAGAAGAGAGCTTGTGCATAGGATCCAGGGTGGGATCACAGTCATGTAATGTATATCTATGTATGTTTACACTGTTTGCTTATAAGTGGTAGTCTTATTATGACCCCTGTTCTGAGGAGGTCATTCTGTGTCTCAGCTGGGTACCGTAGTGGTGTGTGGTGGTTTGTGTTTTATTAGGGATGGGCTATGGGAGAGTCTTCAATCATAACAAGAGATTATAAATAAATAATTAGCTGATCTGGATTCCACATTAGATCCGCACCAATCAATATTTTTCACTTCAATTCTCTCATGACAACACGCTAACAGGCTAAGTGTCCTTGGGCAATGTCCTACTCACCCAACCAACTGTGCCAGCAATGACCTCAATATAATTCAATATTTTCTTTTTTACATAATTCTATTTTTTACAGTATTACAGCATTCTAACCCTTGGCAAACATTATGTAAGTCAAGTGCTACCTTTATAAAAGCTGTTAAGTACTGCAACACAATTTGGCTGTGATGTAGTGGTTGTAAACACACAGGTAGGAGACGGGGTGAGGAAGTGGCTTTTGAGTTAGTTGGTGAGTTTGTTTTGTTTACCTATTTGCGTTGTCCTCTCTAGTGGTCTAAAACAAATGGCGAACATTGTTCAAATGTGAACAACACATTTGAACGCCATGAACTAACCTGGTGCTTTGTTGTTTGTAAGCAACAGTAAGAAATGTGAAGAGAGAAGTTAAGAAGTGATCTTAACCAGGCTCTTAATTGATCTGACAACTTAATAGCAAACACAGCCTCTTTGGTATGACTACATACCTCCTCCCATCCCTCTCCCCCACTCCCCTCCCACCTCCCCACACTATCTGCTTACAGGAAATGCTTTAGCCACACCCTGCTACTGCTGTGTCTGTGTGCTCTAGCCCACCCAATGTCAGTGGCATTGCATTACATCATAGAATCTACATAAGAGTGAAATAAAAATTACACTTTCTTTCTCTGTCTTTCTTTGTCTTTCTATCGCTCTCTCTATCTCTCTCTGTCTCTCTCTCTCTCTCTCTCTCTCTCTCTCTCTGTCTCTCTTTCTCCCTCTCTCTTTCCTGCTAAACATTGATTGTTTCTTATAAGGTTTTAAATGATTATTTTGCTGTGGGGGTATAATAATTTTAGGTCGCATGAGAGGAAATGACCCTGAAAAGATACAGATTCACACAGCATCTGAACAAGCTCTGGGCTTTCCGATTGCAAAAGTTCATACAGGATTCTCATGCATCACAGCGTGATATACTGTATCATTCTACGTACAGTATGTATCTATACATACTATACATATGGCTTTTCATAGTAGATGTGCTGAATTAATGTTCCTTTCTTCGTTGTATACTTCCAGCACTGGCCAAGCATCGAAAGAAACGTATTCTATCTTCATCTTCATCCTCCTCGCCTCCGGCATCCGGCTCGTC
Source organism: Coryphaenoides rupestris (assembly GCA_002895965.2). Lineage (NCBI taxonomy): Eukaryota > Metazoa > Chordata > Actinopteri > Gadiformes > Macrouridae > Coryphaenoides > Coryphaenoides rupestris. Next base: position 294,137 of record PIJE02000173.1, on the reverse strand, counting down.
CTGAATGTGTGTCCGAGCCAGCTGAGCCTACGCCTTTTAGTTTCTGTGACAACGGGGGACGACGGGATCCTGTCTTTACGTATCGGTCTTTGTTGGATATTTTAACGGGCCAGAAGATGTTGCAGCTCTTCCTAAGGCAGCCATTATGGAATGCTTCAACTTTTGCAATGTTCTTCTTTAACACTCTCCAGCATTCGGAACCATGCAGTAAAACTGTTTCCACGTTACTGTTATAAAGCTTGATTTTAGTCTTTAGAATGTATTCTCTTGACTTCCAGATGGTTCTTAGTCTGCTGAATGCACCTCTTGCTTTTCCAAGTCTAGCCTTGATGTCCTTCTGAGCCCCATCTTTGCTAATGCTGCTTCCTAAATAGGTGAAATCGTCCACAGCATCCAGGTCTTTGCCATTTCCAAGGGACAGGGGAATGCGTGGAGTGGAGCTGATGTGCATCAACTTTGTCTTGGTCTTGTTGATATGCAGGCCAATACTTCTGTAATCTTGAGGTCTTCTCTTGTAGATATTTGGAATTGTTTGACAATAGAGCTTTGTCATCGGCATAGTCAAGGTCTTTGAGATGAGTACTCCTCTGGGTTTATCCAATGTCGTGTTTCTCATGATCCAGTCAATGGTGACAAGGAACAGGATCGGGGATAGAAACACCCTTGACGTACTCCAGACTCAACAGGAAAAGGCTCAGACAATGAGTTATTAAGGATCACACCGCACTCAAAGTGTTGCTTGCTTATGATTGCAATTATCTTAGTGTCTCAAAATATTCCGTAGGCTCTCTATGTACATTATCAAATGCCTTTTTAAGGTAAATTACGTTTATATGAAGCGCGGTATTCCACTCTTCTGCTTTTCCCTCAACCTAGCATCAATGGCTTCTTCAATACACCCCAGCAGCACCTTGCAGAATACCTGGCAGAACACTACCTTTTGGTAGTTTGGTAGTTAGACCGGTCCTCGCGGATGGCATCTAGTTCCCAGACACTTCGAAAAAAAATTGTTAACACCCCCTGTGCTGTACCTTTTTTTTGAGAGATGACAGTGGCTCAAACTTCTTCCTTGGTTGGTAGGTCTGTGTTAATGACAAGACTGGTGTCTGCCAGTTGATGGTCTGCTGGGTCATGTGGTTTGGGTTGATTGAGTACCTCCTGAAAGTGTTGCACTCATCTAGCTGCCTGTGGCCTCTCTGTTTGAATACTATTACCTGACTTGTCTTTTACTGGCACTGATTACAGTTAACAGTTAATCTATGAGTTGTAAAAGCACAAGCACCACTTTTAAGTCTATAAATACACGTTTACAATACACTTTAAATATAAATAAGCAAACAGAAGAGCCACAAAGTAGATTGAAGCTGTTGCAGAGATGCTATGGTTGTGTCTGCATCTGTACGATATAAAGACAAGTTTAGCTGTAGAAGATGAATACGCATAGAGAGCAGAGAAAGCCATGCTGAGTCATTTGATTAATTGTGAGGATTGCTCTCATAAATCCAGCGACAGAAGTGTTGCTGTAGTGCACAGGTAGCATAAAACAGGAAGAGGTAAGGTTGATGGTGGAAGGATTTTGAGGCTGCACTAATGTTATCACACACATGCATATGTACTTACAGACAGAGAGACAGACAGACATGCCTGTACATAAACGGTCCAAACACATACTATCATGTTGAGAAAGAAAATGTTCACATGCAGACACTATGGTGTGTATGTCATTCATAACAGGGCATCTTAATGGTCCATATAAAAGCTTCCCCATCCAAAATGGAAAACTGCAAACTGCCATTAACTGCAGTAGTCCATCTAAACCACTCTGGTCCAATGGGAATCAAGAGCTCTCATTACCACTCTATGATGGGGCCCACTGCTTGTTATCTGACTCCTGTAGAAACTCAGGCACACAGACACACACACACACGCACATACACACATGTGCACGCAGACACACACACACACACACACAGACACATACACACATGTGCACGCAGACACACACACACACACAGACACATACACACATGTGCATGCAGACACACACACACACACACACACACACACACACACACACACACACACACACACACACACACACACACATAAGCACATGCATGCACTGAGAGGGATCAATAGAACATTGAACAGTTTTCTTTGCTTATTTAGGCCATTACTACATCCATGTACACTGCAATGTTGCAATGGCCTACGTATACAGAGAGGCATGTGCTGCAATTCGGGGTATGGGTTTTAATGACATGGCCCAATCAGATTGGATGATTATGATCTGATGCGAGCAATTTCTATATGCATCCTGGCATTTTTCGTCTCAAACCATGTCACTTTGTGACCAAAACCTGCCAAGCTAGCCTTTAAAGAGCACCAGTGTGTGTGTATGTGTATGTGTTATTTTCATAAGGTCCATGAATGTCTGAATTGAAGTGTACAAATGACAATATTGGTAATGTGTGTCTGATACTCGACATTGAGGAGTCAGCGTCAGTGTGATGCTCTGACAAAATGTTTCTCATTTCTCTATTTTATCAGCAGAGGATGCTAAACATATAGAGAGAGCATCTAGCATGAGAAGCTTTTGACTCTATAGAGAGAACTACCGTTGAATGTGTTGTGTCTTCTTTTACACATTATGTCTTACACAAGCTTCATGTCCAATATGTTTTGCACAAGCTTCAGGTGTGCCCAGGGCGCCTTTCAAGCTAGAGTCGTAGAGTGCATCTTTTTTGTCACAGTCCGTCTCTGTCCCCCTTGGGTGTTTTATGTTTTGGGTCTTTTGCCCCTCCTGCTGGACGTTGGCAGTATTATTTACCACTTGTCTTTGTTGTCTTCTGTCTCCGCCCCCACCTGTCATAGTGTACCCCTTCCTTGTGTTGTTTACCCTGGTGATTTAGTTTAGTTATTGTTTCATGTTTTATCTGCTGGTCTGTTCCCCATGTGTTTTAGTTTATCTGTTCATTCATTGTTTTCTTTTGTAGTCTGTTATTCTGTTAATTCCTTGTTTCCTTGCCCTTGATTGTGCACACCTGTTTTCACGTCCGATTAGTTTCTCCCTATTTATACCTGTCCCAACCTTGTGTTCGTGGTCAGATTCTTGTTTTTGCTGTTCATGCCATGTTTCAAGTTTCAAGTTTCAAGTTTCAAGTATTTTATTGTCACTTCACAGTTTACACAAGTATAAGCAGTGAGTGAAAATCTTATGTGCAAAACGCCCGACATCCGACTGCAGTTGTAAAAGAATACAAATAGAAATAAAAATAGAATAGAAACTATATTAAAGTTACAAAAAATCTAAACAAAAGAAAACTGTATAAGATAAAATAAAGTATTTAATGTGTTCTTGAAATACCTATTCATATATGTCATATAGAACCGTATCAAGCTGTAACATTTTGTTACATGTTCTACAAGGATTCTGAGAGGATGGAAAAAGTCTAGGAGTTCGAACACAAGAAGTCTTATAAGTCACCTGAAAGACAACAAAGATGGATTGAAGGGAATACAACGCACTAGCAGTAGCAGCCAAGGAGTTTGGTCTATAAAGACCTTCATTTTCGGGTCAGAAATGTCACGGAGGGAGGTGTGGTAGAGAGGAGAGGACCCAATGCAGGCAGCAGGATGAAACTTAAATGATTTAATCTAAATAACAGCACAGGCAGGCAGGAAGAGGCAAACAGGAGTACCACATTACACAAAATGTAAAATGGCGCCGTACGTGATGGCTGCCGTGTTGCGAGCAGTTTTTTGTTATTTATTCTTTTAATTGCGACTATCCTTGCACAGGAAGTTAGCAGTAAGTTCACTGACGACAGTTATACACTTCTGGAGATTAGAACGACTCGGACGTCCAGCCCGGATTCGTGGCTGGACTATCTCCGTCCATCTTAGGCGCGATCACACGCAGGCGTCGCCGACCGAGAGGGAATCGAGCCGGCGTGCTAGCCAGGCTGAGACGTCGAGCCAATCGACCTCCACTACCCACCATTCTACTGGCTAATGTACAGTCTCTGGACAATAAGTTATGCGAGCTACAGGCTCGTATTCAATTCCACCGGGAAACAAAGGACAACTGCATCATCTGCCTGACGGAGACATGGATGTCGGAGGGGGTTGCTGACTCAGCCATCAAGCCGACAGGATTTTCCGTCCACCACGTGGACAGAACAAAGACTCTCTCTGGTAAAGATCGGGGAGGGGGGTATGTCTCATGATAAACAGATCCTGGTGCAACCAGAGTCATGTGCATACCCTCAAGTCTTTCTGTTCCCCGGACCTGGAGTACCTGATGCTTATGTGCCGACCATTCTGGCTACCGCGGGAGTTTACAGCAGTAACCGTGACTGCTGTGTACATTCCCCCTCAAGCCAACACAGACATAGCGCTGAAGGAACTTTATGGGGCTATCAGCGAACAGGAGTCGGCTCACCCTGAGGCTGCTTCCATTGTGGTGGGGGACTTCAATAAGGCGAACTTGAAGAAAGTTCTCCCCGAAGTTCTACCAACACATCACAAGCAACACACGGGGCGAGCGGATCCTCGACCACTGCTACACCCCCTTCCGGGACGGCTACAAGTCCCTCCTCCGCCCATCGTTCGCTAATCGGATCACGACTACTCGACTACTCACTGCCTACATACAGAGACTGAAGCAGGAAGCGGAGAGGACGCCCCCATCTCCATCGACGGGGTTGCAGTAGAGAGGGTCAGCAGCTTCAAGTTCTTCGGCGTGCACATCTCCAAGGACCTCACATGGACCACGCACACCACACACGTGGTGAAAAAGGCCCAACAACGCCTGTATTTCCTCAGGCGACAGGAAATTCAACATGTGCCCCTGCATCCTCAGAACATTCTACTCCAGTACCATCGAGAGTGTTTCTCACTGGATGCATCACCGTCTGGTACGGGAACTGCATCGCACTGGAGTGTAGAACACTACAGAGGGTGGTGCGGACGGCTCAGTACATCGTTGGAAGTGAGCTTCCCTCTCTCCTGGGTATATACACCAGGCGGTGCGTGGCCAAGGCCAAACGGATTATTAAAGACAATAACCACCCCAGCCACAAACTGTTCACACTTCTACCATCAGGCAGGCGATACCGCAGTATCAAGTGCCGCACAAGCAGACTGAGAGACAGCTTCCACAGTCAGACCATCAGGCTGCTGAACAAGTGCTAGTGCTAAGTGTTACTGCTAGTGCTAGTGCTACTGCTTAGTGGTAGTCCTGGTGCTAGTGTTACTGCTGGTGCTAGTGCTGGTGTTACTTCTGGTGCAAGTGCTGGTAGTATGGGAGATATTTTCCATTACATTATTAAGAATGTCTTGCCAATATGCTGTGTGTGCGTATTAAGTGTGGAGAGATACAGAGAACAACTAGAGACACACATGTTTACTTATGTTTATATTGAATGATCTTTGCTTCTAATATGTTCACGTTGAAAGCTCCTTGCATCTAACATACATATGGAGACTAAATGTGCAAGGCAGGAGAGCAGACTGAATGTCCGGAGATGGACGTGAGCCAAGCTAAACGGAACTATCTTGTACAGGATGCAGGAGGAAGAAATCACGTATGGTGCTGTCATGTGCCTGGTACGGAAAGAGGGAGGGTACACGTATGGTACTCATCACAGTATCCACATAGGGTTGGAGTGTATAAGCATGATTTATGTAATATTGGGTATAAAGGACAGAGCCGGAGAAGGGTGCGGCGGTCTTCTCTGCAGATTTGACTCAGGCTTGGTGTCACCATTGGCTGTGGCAAATAAAGTCTTTAACTTTCAAACTTTGGTCTTCCTGATCACCCTCTTACGAATGTCAGAGTATAGGTAAAATCCACGACATATTTGGCGTCACGAACAGGATTGGAAAGGGACCAGACGGCTGCTTCGTCGTGAGGTGGTGTTCCAGGCGCAGGACACACAAACGAATGGCCATTCAACTCAACAAAGGGTAAGCAACGTTCTTACGTGTTAGTATAGAAAATTGTGTGCCCTGTGCCTGACCCATCCTAACGCCAAAGCTGTAAGTATGTCTCTCCAAATTTAAGAACCATAGTATAACTCATGTAAGAGGGGGAAAGGGTGGACCTGGGATGAATAACGGTGCATGCACTAACCTATAACACTTTGTGATATGTTAAAGTGTTGCTTTTGAAAACCCTGTGGATACCGTTGTGTAGTAGAATTCGAAAGATACTATACACTGAACGGACAGGTCTCTAGAGAGAGAGAGAGAGAGAGAAATTGAAAAAGGTGGGAGGGGGGCTCTCCATTCCATCATAGGTTATGTTTGTGACTATGGTAAAATAGTAGACCTACGTAGACAAAGGTACGGTTAAGTACAAGTAATACTAGGAGTACGGTAAAGTACACAAAGGTATGGTAAAATACAATGTACGGTAAAGTACACAAGGTATGGTAAAATACGAGTGCGGTAAAGTACACAAAGGTATGGTAAAATACAAGTGCGGTAAAGTACAAATAATTCTACGTAGGCAAAGGTATGGTAAAATACGAGTACGGTGAAGTACAAGTAAATACTACATAGACAAAGATACAGTAAAGTAGGCCTACAGTAAAAAAGAAATTAAAATAAGTCAGCGCTTAGAAGCTTACTTCAGTTGTGATTTAAAGTGACGAAGATAAAGGAGAAGGGTGTTAAGAGTAAAAAACACCGTGTGGTCATTTTTGTGAAAACCCTGTGGATACCGTTGTGATAGTAGAATTCGAAAGATACTATACACTGAACGGACAGGTCTCTAGAGAGAGAGAGAGAGAGAGAAATTGAAAAAGGTGGGAGGGGGGCTCTCCATTCCATCATAGGCTAAGTTTGTGGCTATGGTAAAACAGACGAAGATAAAGGGGAAGGGTGTAAAAAACACCGTGTGGTCATTTTTGTGCATTGTTAAGATGTGTGAGTGTTCAAAAAACATTCTGAGTTTTTTGTAAAAAAAGAGAGATAGATGGCATTTTCATTTGGATTGCATTCCAGTGTTAAATGAGTGAAAGTGCATTAAATACACCAATTGTTGAATAGCTAGCTTGTAAAGGTCCTTACTTGTTTGTTTGAAAGTCTGTGCTTGTTTTATGTTGTATGTTAGTCGTTGTGTGTGTTGTCGGTGCAGGACACCGCTAGGTTGTGTCGGCTCGGAGGTTCAGAGAGACTGGTGGGAGATTTGCTGAGACAAGCCAGGACTATAGGAGGGCGTGTCCCGGTGAGAGGAGGCGGACTACGTGATAAAGTCCAGCCCCTGTCGTTGGAATCAGTGGAAGAGGTAAAAAAAAATTAATAATATTAATAATAATAAAGTCCAGCCCCTGTTGTTGGATTCAGTGGAGGAAAAATTAATAAAAGGTATTATTGCTCTCTTTCTATTATATGAGTAGATGCGAAGAAAGGTAGATTGATTGAAGAATTCAAGCATTGACATAAGTAGTGAATGATATATTAATTTAGTAATTTCTCTGTCAAAAGCGTTTATAAGGTATATGTGTTTTTGCATTTAATTCACCAAGTATTGATTAAAGTCGAGTAAAGAGAGGAGCACCCCAAGTGTTGGAAACCTGCACTGCATGTTGTAGTCCAGGAAGTTGTCAGAGGATCAGTTTTCTTCTTCATTGATGAGAAAAGTTAAAGAAACAGATAAAGGAAACAGTGCCCCTAGTGTCCAGTTTGCAAACAATTTTAGTCTGTACCAAAGAGCTAATGCTAATGCTTTGTGTTGAGATAAAATCATAGGGTTAGACAAAAGACATTTAAGTTGATCTTATATTAGTATACTTAATCATATTGTGTACTTTCAAACTATTTGGACTCGTATAAAAAGTGTAGAGAAAACCTGTTGTTAATCTATGGAGAAAGTAACACAGCATATCTTAGATAAAATAGATTTTCATTCTTGGGAATGTGATTGATTTAATTGATTGGTTGTTTCTAAATAGATTTTGCATTTTTTTATTGATTGATTTAATTGATTGGTTTTCTAAATATGATCTTTCATTTTTGATTTGATTTGATTATAATTGATTGGTTTTCTAAATCAGAATTTTCATTTTGATTGATTGATTTAAATTGATTGGTTTTCTAAATAGATTTTCATTTTGATTGAATTGATTTAATTCCTGATTGGTTTTCTTAAATAAGAGTTTTCATTTTGATTGATTGATTTAATTGGTGTCATAAGAGTCATGTAGTGGGAGGCGAAAACAACCCATAGCTTACGACAGCTTAAAGTTAGACGCAGTAGCACAAGGCTATCCGCCTTGATATCAGGGAGTAGCTATGGTACCAGTATGCTTATGACAAGGCCTCGACCATTACATGGGTCACCCAGTAACTATTTTTTAAGAATCAACAAGTCAATTGAATTAATTGAAAAAGGAAAGTTTGTATTGACAAACTCGAGGTGATGGAATATTTGGCATTACTAACATTTCCAGATGTTACTACAAAGGTGTGTTTACAGTAATCCAGCAGAAAAGAATTCGATGATTTTGAAGGAACACTACATGATTTGTGTAGTTGAATTCATTGACTTATACCACTATGGGTTGGATTTTATAATCAGCGCCTATAGTTTGGGGCAGAGGAGGAGCTGTTTTGTCGGATGGATCGTGTTTCAAGGGATCATTTGGGAAACCAGGCAGGTTTGCAGTAGTGAGGACAAGGACCAGACAAACGTTTTCTGTCATTCAAAGTTGTCATTGTGAACAGCCATGTTTTCAGCACAGTTGGCTGAGTTGAAGAGCTCTTACAGTGCCTGTCAAGAGGGAGCAGGTTTAAAACGGTAAATATATATACAGATTCTGCGTATGCACATGGTGTATGTCATTTGTTCGGAGCAGTATGGAAAATGAGGGGATTTAAGAAAACAGATGGGTCCCCCCATATTGCATTGTGATCAGATTGTGGAATTAATGTCGGCACTGTTACTGCCCAAACAAAGTGGCAATAATCAAATGTCAAGCGCACAAGAAAGGAACATGACTATGTCATAAAAGGTAACAATGCTGCAGATGAGGCTGCAAGGTGGCCTCAAAAGTAGCAGGGCAGTCCAGGCAGTATTGATCATGCCTGAAGCTGCGCCTACTGAAGAAGATGTTGTTCGTAATGCAGGAAAAAAGCTGGAGGTTTATGAGCAAAACATGTGGCTAAAGAGGGTGCTGTACGCACACCACAGGGTTATGGAGAACCCATGATGGGATGTTGTTGGCACCAACGGTGTTATTAGGTTGCTTATCACTTAATGCGCATGGTTTTGACCAATTGCGCAAGGGGGGAATATTGAGGAAAATTCGAAAACAAGGTTTTTGGTCACCATACTTGCAAACACATGGATTGATAATCAACTTAATGAATTTGTGAATATGTGCAAAAATAATGTAAGAAAAACAATCACCACTCCATTAGGACACATTCCTACACCTGAGGGACCATTTAGACATTTGGTCATGGACTATGTGGACATGATTAAGAAGGAAAATGGAAAAAGATACATGTTAGTAGTAATAGATAGATTCAGTAGATGGGTAGAGGTAGTCCCATCAAAAGATCAAAGTGCGGCTACTGTCATCAAATTCTTGACGAGAGAAGTCATGCCAAGGTTTTGAATTCCGACAGGAATACGTTCAGACAATGGCTCAGCGTTTATTCAGAAAACAGTAAAACAGGTGATTCAGCAGTTGCATATCAAACAAAGGTTAGGCTGTGAGTATCATCCTCGGTCTCAGAGAATGGTGGAAAGGGTGAATGGGACACTCAAGACAAAAATAAACAAGGTATGTGCAAATGCTAAATTGAATTGGATAGATGCATTACCACTAACACTAATGAGTTATCGCATGCAGGCTAACAGAATGACGCATCTAACTCCGCATGAAATGTTTACGGGTCGACCCATGCCTGCACCCATGCATGCACCTATGCCTACACCTATGCCTACACCTACCATTAGAGGACCCCATAAGGGACCTCCGTTGGAGCAATTACAAATGGAGATAAGGGAATATATTAAACAACTTACTGCTGTACATAAGCTTATATTCAAACAGGAAAAAAGCAGAGTTCCAGAGCCAGAAGACGATCCACCAAGGGGGGTGGAGCCTGGTGATCAAGTCTACCTGAGGGTGTTCAGGAGACACTGGAATGAGCCAAGGAGAGAAGGGCCATACAAAGTGGTCAGAGCAACGCCAACAGCTATCCAGGTGGAGGGGAGTACCACCTGGTACCACCTCAACCACTCCACGAAAAGCCACCCAGCCAAGGACAAGGGAGGGGCTGCAGTCGGGATGCAGACGCATCCAGACCTAACCAACCGCCCCAGGAAGATCAGACCCAGTCCAGTCAGGAGCTACAGCACCAAAGCGAGGATGCCGAAACAGATGAGTATGCTCCTAATACTCTATGGGCTCTGGCAGATGCCATTGGTTCAAGGATGGAGCCTGAGGAAGGAGGAAGCACCAATAACATGTGATCGTGCTAGTAACCTCTCCATGTGAGTCACGTCAGTGATCTGAAGATAAAGAAAACTACAATACTGCCCAAAACCCCACATATGCATACAGCACACCAATACATGAAGATCATTGAATGAAGGAATGAACAATGTTCTCATTGGACAATGATAATATGACATGAAGAAGAGATGTAAAAAGAGTTCCAGAAAAACTGTAACATGATGTGAAATTATAATTGGGATGAAGATTGTATACTGTTACTGTTGAGAAATAGTGAAAGTATGAAATAGTTAAGTGTTACAGAAAGACTTAGATCATTCTTATATTTTCATTTATATAAGTATTTTGTTTTGCATGGATGAAATAGTTTTTGTTGTTCCTTAGTATATCTTATTATTTTGTGCTTTTGTGTTTTTGTGTTATGTATTCTTTAATACTTATATGATGTCTGAAATGTTCACGTCTTGTGGAAGAGTGATGATTCGGACATAATGTTACAGAGGGAAAAAAGATGCAAGTCTCTGATTAAGTTACATGAAGCCGCTTACAATTGTGATATATTCTTTAGATTTTTATCATATTGATTTGTTTATCTCATTATAACTATTGATTATTGAATGATGAGTTCAGTCCCCATGTGATGAAACAAGAGGCAGTCCCGCTAAAAGGAGGTTTCCCTACAAAGATAGGTTTACTCCAGAGGACTGTGGAGGTATATAGTGATCTTTACTTCCTTCCTGTAATTGGGCATTAGAACAGAGAGGAAGATGTTTATCTCGATGTACCTCGTGATAAGGGCCTAGGTCTCTGATTAGAGCCACATTGGTGGTCGGAGGATTTGACGCCTAAATCACTATGTCACTATGGAATGAGATGATTGTATTACGGAGACTGTCATAAAAAGGGTCTGAAATGCAATCACAAACGTTGGGGCTTAGTAAGCCCCAAAGGGGGGACTATGGGAGATATTTTCCATTACATTATTAAGAATGTCTTGCCAATATACTGTGTGTGCGTATCTAAGTGTGGAGAGATACAGAGAACAACTAGAGACACACATGTTTACTTATGTTTATATTGAATGATCTTTGCTTCTAATATGTTCACGTTGAAAGCTCCTTGCATCTAACATGCATAGACTAAATGTGCAAGGCAGGAGAGCAGACTGAATGTCCGGAGATGGACGTGAGCCAAGCTAAACGGTACTGTCCTTTGCCTGGTACAGGATGCAGGAGGAAGAAATCACGTATGGTGCTGTCATGTGCCTGGTACGGAAAGAGGGAGGGTACACGTATGGTACTCATCACAGTATCCACATAGGGTTGGAGTGTATAAGCATGATTTATGTAATATTGGGTATAAAGGACAGAGCCGGAGAAGGGTGCGGCGGTCTTCTCTGCAGAGCTGACTCAGGCTTATTGTTACTATTGGCTGTGACAAATAAAGTCTTTAACTTTCAAACTTTGGTCTTCCTGATCACCCTCTTACGAATGTCAGAGCAGTGGTAAAATCCACGACAGTAGTAGTGCTAAGTGTTGGTGCCGGTGCTACTGCTAGTGTTAGTGTTACTGCTAGTGCTAGTATTACTACTAGGGCTGGGTATCGAAATTCGGTACTTTTTTGGTACCGACCAAATCACTGCGATACTACCGAGCACCGGCAGAGGTCAGAACATTCGGTGCCAACATTCGGTGCAACACTTCTAATTTAATGACGCATTTAATCTCGCACGTCATTAACCTGAGACAAGAGCGCTGCACTGTGTTTGACTGCACCGACTACTGACGTTACTACTAGCGGTAACGATAACGATAACAGGGAACAGACTGCTTCCTCAACATGGATAGAGTAAGTTAAAAAGTTGACATTTGAAACTTCAAAAGCATCAATCTGGTGCAATTTGAGAGCTTCTTTCTCTGTGTGTGAAAATGTTAGACATTTTCAAGTTAAAACTATAAGGCATAATCTGGTGAACTTAGAGGGGGGTGGGATCATTAAAGCTCAGTTTTCATTCTGTTGTGGGCCGCCACAAATAAATCAATGTATGGGAAACACGGCCTAGTTTACAAATTGTCTCAGTGAAAAAGGAGCAATAAATATTTCATACTTGAAATGAATGACACTTGGACTCTTTCTATTTGGAAAAACTAATGTAAAAAGACTTGTATTACAGTAAAAACATGTTTTGCATTATGAAATGTGCTTTTATTTACACATGGGTATCGAAAAAAGTATCGTTTTGGCACCGGTATCGAAACTCAGGTACCGGTATCGAAAAATTTGAAACGATACAGCTCCACAGTCAGCCTGCTAGTGTTACTGCTAGTGCTAGTCCGGGTGCTAATTGCTGGTGCTAGTGTTGTTCTAGTGTGACTGTCTGAGGAAGTATTCTGTGACATTCTGTGAATGTCAAAATATAACAATGTATATTTTATTACATTGATTTATATTTGTATTGCTCCCCTTAATATTTTTTGTATACTTTATTTTATCTTATACGTCACACACACACACACACACACACACACACACACACACACACACACACAGAAGCCCTTCAGTGGTACAGGTGCATTGCAGCTGGCTGGGTGGATGGAGGACTGGCCTTAATGCTGCCCCCTCCTGGCCCCGTGCTAGTCCTGCAGGCACATCTACCTCCCTCTCTCTCCCTCCCTCCCCCCTCCCGGTCTCTTCATCCTTCTCTCTCTCTCTCCCTCCTTCCCTCCCTCCCTCCCCTAAATTATTTAATATTCATATATTGCTTTGCATTGATCATTTATGGTTGAATTTGGGTGTGTAGAGGGCAAGAATAACCAAAAATAACCGAGAGGAAGATGAAGCCAAAGTGGCAGCAATCAATGTAATATCAGACTAACAAACAAGACAAACAAACAAGAGCCGCGATGTGTAGCATATCAATCGTGATGTGTGGAATATCAACTGCATTAAAAGAGGTGACTGGAGAAGGCGGAGGTGTCTTCAGCTGTCATGTTCAATACAGTGATATACAGTGTACAGTGAAAAACATGACAACGAAAATCAGAATTGGTCACATATTCACGGTATTAGAAGATAGGCCTATTATTAAAAATATATTAGTGCTCTGTTTAGCAATTCTTTATGGCTATTTATGTGATGTAATCTTGAATTTCTACCTCCCACCTCCATTTCTCCACTCCTACTGATCAATTCACTATACTAGGTGTAGTAAACCAGCTCTTTACCCTTTCAGGGTTGTTGGGGGGGGCATGGGAGTTTGCCCACCCAGTCTACATGTGCTTTGTGGACTTGGAGAAGACTTATGACCATGTCCCCCGGGAAATCCTGCCATTGGTACCATCCATTTGGTCCTGTGTCCATATTCACACAAAATCAAGCACGTTGTTAGTGCGTGTTGTGCTCCGACAAGGTTGTCCCTTGTCACCGATTCTGTTTGTGATTTTCATGGACACAATCTCAAGACACAGCTGAGGTAAGGAGAGTTTCCGGATTGGGGACCTCAGAATTGCATCCCTGCTATTTGCAGACAATGTGGTTCTGTTGGTTACATCAGATTGTGACCTCCAGCATTCACTGGGGTAGTTTGCAGCCGAGTGTGAAGTGGTCGGGATGAGAGTCCTCAAGTCTGAGGCCATGGTTCTCTGCCGGAAAATGATGGAGTGCTCCCTCCGGGTTGGGAGCAAGTTGCTGCCTCAAGCGAAGGAGTTCAAGTATCTCATGGTCTTGTTCACGAGTAATGTCAAAATGGAGCGGGAGATGGACAGACGGATGGGTGCGGCGTCTGCAGTAATGCAGGTGCTGTACCAGTCCATTGTGGTGAAGAGGGAACTGAGCCAGAAGGCAAAGCTCTTGATTTACTGGTCCATCTACGTTCCTCCTATGTTCACAAGCTTTGGGTAGTGACCGAAAGAACGAGATCACGGCCGAAATGAGTTTCCTCTGCAGGGTGGCTGGGCTCAGCCTTAGAGATAGGGTCGGGAGCTCAGACATCCAGAGTGAGCTCGGAGTAGAGCCGCTGCTCCTCCGCGTCGATAGGAGTCAGCTGAGGTGGTTCGGGCATCTGATGCCTCCCGGGCGGGGACTTATAGGTTTACTGGGTATGTCCGACTGGGAGGAGCAGACCCAGAACCTGCTGCACCTTTAATAGAGTATGGATATTATACAGTACAGAATGGATAGTATACAAATTACAGTGATATTGTCTGTGGCTTCTGGTTGGTTGTTGGAATGGAGCTTACCTTAAATCCCTCATGCTCCCTCACACATTCTGTGTGTGTGTGTGTGTGTGTGTGTGTGTGTGTGTGTGTGTGTGTGTGTGTGTGTGCTCATACAAAAGTGCACACACTAATGATGCATTGTGGTGTATAACACATGTTGTGTGTGTGCTTTGAGGGTGGATGTATGTCAGCAGCTCTCTAGCTGGATGTGATGGTTTTACTGATCCGCTCATCTCTACTGCTGGGACCAGAGGCAGCTGGCTAGGTTGTTTTTCCTCATTCAATGTTCAGCAGAGGACTTCAACACATACGATCACATAGGTGGATTTGTTTTTACTTTTGTTTTCCATCTGACATAAAACAATAGAAGATTTTTCCTGAGGTGATTCAGTTCTGTGACATTGGTCCTTCTATCCAAGCAATTTGATATATTCACTTTTTTTATTTTCAGTGCGACATATTTTGCTAGGTAAGAAAGTATTTTTATAACGAACAACAGGACAGCTTGACAAAGATCGAGAGAGAGAGGAGAGAGAGAGAGAGAGAGAGAGAGACAGAGACTAGATTAGACATTATATGACATCATGGCGCATGCTGCAGCCCACCTGAAGAAGGCCCGTGAGCTGGAGCACCCCCCTGAGTACATAGCTCTGCAGAAGGCCAGGGAGAAGAGGAGGTGCTGCAGGGAGAGAGCTGAGCGCAAGCGGCAGGTACAATGTACACCTGACTACACATAGTAAAATATAGACATGACTACACATACTGTAGTATACTACAATGTACACATGACTACACATAGTCTACTACGATGTATACATGACTACACATAGTGTACTATTGTACACATGACTTCACATAGGGCATAGTATTTTAGGGCTACTCTAACCCTTGTATATTTGGCTTCTTGTATATTTGAATCCCATAGAGACTGCAACTGAGACAATGATAAAGGGTTAAGCACCTCAGTACATGCTGTGAGGATTAAAACTACAGGGTTAGGCTTGCCCCGGCTGCTGCTGTTCTCCCCACTCCATTATGTTGCAGTCAGGGAAGTCATTAGTGAGATGAGGGCTGATGACAGCTGGGCTTATGTGATGAGGCATGAGGAAGCAGCATACACCATGATGCCACATTGACCGCTTCGGCTCATTGCTGTGAAATGTCAACTTTGCCGACATATTGGATCGGTTAAGGCTGGCCTTGGGCTAGCTACATTTTTGCCTACCTAAACGCGTTAAAACTTTTTTACCCAAATGAATCACATTACCAAGTTAAACCCAAAGTTCCTCCCGTATTTCCAGTGCGGATTTATACCTTTTTTGTGAGATTACATGGTAAACGTAACACAATGACTGAAGAGATATCCCCCGGTGTGTTGAATGGAAAAACACACCGGAAAAAAAGCTTCCAAATGTCAATTTTGATAAAACGAAAGTTGTGTACACATATTGTAGTGATGAGCTGCTTTCCACTGAAGCACAACGAGTCTGAAGTACCATCTTCGGGCAAAGCACGTGTTTGCTAATGCTAATTATATTTTAGAAATAATTTCAGGCCTGTCCCCTAAATGGGTATTATCTAAATAAAAATTGTAGTCATTAATTATGTTGGTGTTGTATGTTTGTAGGCATGTCACTGAGTTCCTGGGTGGTGACAAATATGTGTGCTGCTCTGTGGTGCTGCCTGCACTCTGCCACTTCTCGCGTAAAATGGCTTGAATGCAGCCTTGTAGCTTCAATCGCTTCAAGGCTGCATTCACAGAGGATCTAAATAGACGAAAGGAAAACACAAACATCAGCTCTAGATCCCAGAATCAAGGACCTCAGGTGCCTGCCCAGAGAAGAGAGGGAAGGGGTTTGGCAAAAGCTGACTGAGATGCTTAAGGACAGATAGCACCACAGCCCTCCACAGATTTAAATACTAGTATTTTAAACTGTGATTAATCATGATTAATGACTTTTTGTTGATGGAAACCAGGAAATAAAAATCTAAACTAGTCTGCCAGTACTCACTGAATATCGTTTGGCTGATCACATGACCAAACATGTGCCACACTACTCGTTCATTTGCATGAAGTTAACAGAGGTTTTGTAACTTTTGTCCCACCCCTTTAACACGCCGCAAGCTCCCGCCCGCACACAAGCCGTCCCATAATCTTTTTTTTGCCCTGTGCAATATACACCTGTGTTAATGCATACCAGAATGTACTGTGTTAAAACAATTTGGGTTAGGTGTTATTATCCTGTTAACTTTGACAGCCCCTAATCCTTAGGTGACTACTGCAAAGCAGCACTCAGCTTAAACTTTTAAAATGCTTCTACTTGACATTATTAATATGGTTTGTATGTTTATATCGTTATACTTACTCCATTCAGAATTTGAACTTTTGAATGCAAGCTCAATTCAGTCCTTAAAATGTTGCAAATCATTTAAAGCCAGAAATACAGTCTAGTGTCAGTCTAGAGTCAGTGACACCGCAATTTCTTTAGAAGTTGCCTTTTCTCGTTAATTTAGTATTATTGTCCTATACCAAATTATTGCTATAGTGTATAATATTAATGTAACCATTGTAACAGTTTGTAATGTATTTTGGTGATCAAGAGTTCAGCTAATGGGAAATGTGATCAGCAACCCTTTCCACTCTCACCCTGGTGGATTCCTGGTGGTGCCCAGCTGCCGAGCACCCCACCCTTGGCTACACCCAGCCAGGGCCTGGGGGTCTTCTGGAACTCTGTTGTGGGTAAAAATAGCCAGCACAGGAGAGGCCTGCCTTTTATTGCCACAGTTGCTTGCCACAGAGAGAGAGAAACAGAAAAAGATACAGGGAGAGAGAGATACACAGACAGAGAGAGAGAGAGCGAGAGAGTAACACAGAGAGCAGGAAGTATAGGACCCTTGGTTGCGCTTGGCACTTGTAAACTGTGCGATAAGTGAGTTTTGTAGAAACGCCATTAGCTGGGCGGTGAGTTCTTGACAGGGCACAGATGATAAAGGGAGAGGGAGAGAGACAGGATGGAGAGATACTGGTGTCCCTTAATGCATTGGAATTTGGCAAAGAACGGACATGGATCAAAGTCAAAATAGATGGGTAGGATAGATGGGTTTAATGGATGTATCATTAGAAGAATTGCTGTAAGGGAGATTATAAGTGCATTAGTGAGACTCGGTGCATTCCCATTATCAAGGCATTTACCATAACACCATATTATGGATTCCTACAAAGTGAATATATAAGTTAAATAGCTTGGACTTGAGAGTTGGAGCTTTTGATCATAACCATTCCTTGGAAATTGCTTCTGCCCTTATTAAGGATAATACACATTTCTGGAGCCTGTGCTCGGCCACCATGGGTAATGCAGTGGCTTGTAAGGCCTGTAGTTCAGATAAAGCTTTAGCCACCTTTGGGAGTGACTTGGATTTAAACGTGGAAGGTGACCACTATTGGGCTGCTGATTCTGGATATGAAGCTTATGATGGATTGGTAAGACTTGCAGTTTGACAGAGAGATTGAGAGAACAAGAGGGCGGGACAGTGTGATTTAGTTACATGTACCATTGTATTATGTTTTAGTATTATATTATATTATATTTATGTATTATATTTTGTTTATTATGTTGTAATGTAAAAACAGTTGTGTTGATTTGTTTTCTTAGTCTGCATGTGTGTTTTGTGTGTGTTTATGTGTCTAATGTGCAGAATCTGACCCCCATCCCAAACAGGGATTCATAGTCTTGACCTCATTAATACAATTTTCAAACCTTGTCTACATGCGCGCACCTCGTAAAACATGTCACACTCAACTATTCGCTGAACGATAACCATGTCCAAACACCATATTTTAGACAGAGCGTGTTGAGGAACACACATGTTCTGTTGACAGTAGGCATTGGATGGGTTTGTGTTGAAATCACATGGAGAGTTGCACAGATCTAGGTAAGATATGAAACGTTAACGCATGGGCATTTATTATTTTTCTAGGTATATAGAAGTACAACTCAGCAATGTGTAGCATCTTATCCTAGCCATCTTGCCATTTACTAGCAATGGGTAAACCTGCTATTATGAGTGCTTCCATTAACCGATCAATTATGGGAGCTGTCAGCAATATATTGTTATATCACTCTCTTTTGACAAGTGTACTTATTGTAAATCACCTTGGACAAAACCGTCTGCTAAATGCCCGAAATGTAAATGTTAGTTTATTCTATATGGAAGTTGTGGCAAGCCTATTGCTGAAGTGGCAATGACCACAATGGGGAAGTGGGGAGGACTGCAATCGATTTAAAGTCAATTTATCTTTAATGGTAGGGAAAGGGTTGGGGGAGTAAAACAACGTATTCTTCTTCTTCCTGGACTGCGGTATCAGCTTTGTCTCGCTCTTCTGATGGCTTCCATGTTCTGGTAACAGAGATAGGTTAGCCACGTGTAACTTAACAACTAAACAAGATTGAGTATAATATGACCGTCAACACTATAACTTTAGAGAGGGGCCCAACACACACTGTCTGCCTGCCTCTCTCCCAGATCCAGTGCTTTTGGTCCCTCTTTGTCCTCTGGATGCTTGATTGATGGCTGACTTCAGCTGGGTTCCTCCATGTCTCAATGCAATGGTGCTTGACATACTGTACGTTCCCCCACAATCCTGAGCTGCCGCCGCCTCCCTCCAGTGGTTTGACCGGAGTAAACACCGGAGTGTGTGTGTGTGTGTGTGTGTGTGTGTGTGTGTGTGTGTGTGTGTGTGTGTGTGTGCACACAAACATGCAAAAATACATACATTGCAGCTGTCTCTGTGGTCTGTCATCTTCATGTCTGGTATTTATTGAGTTTAGTATTTGTCTGAATGTCACTGTACCAGCTGCTGTCTCACTAACATGAACAGGAAATGTCTTTCCATAACACTCAGCGAGTTCAACAACAGATTGCTTGTATTTCATATTGTGGCGGTTGGAGAAATAAGAAGCAAATTGTCTTTCACAGTCTTTTTATTGCCTAGCAAAACCGTGAGACACAGACTTACTTAGCATGAAATGTAACGCTGGGGTCATCAAACCAAACAGCCATGTCAACCATGGTTTCAGTACTACCTTCTCCAAAACACTTACAACATTAATATATGACTACTAACAATTTAACAACACTGAACAATCATGCATAACACATTTAGAACTTAATAACTTAATTCGTAATTTTCAAAGTCAGAACACAATGCATGCTGGAAAACAGGGAGGCACAACACTAACTGTGTAGTCCCGTCGCTACACTGCCCCCACCAGTGTGTCGCCTGTCCTCAGCCGACAACAAAGTCATTATAGCGGCCAATGATCCTCCACAGGATCATTGGCCACGCCCTCTGCTCCCACCACATGGCCCAAGAACTTGGTCTCGCGCTGAAGGAGGTTGCATTTCTTGGGGTGTAGGCGCAGGCCAGCCCCCCGAATGGCTTGGAAAACCTGGCGGAGGTTCTCCAGGGCCAACTTGAAGTCAGTGGCATGGACCAGAAGGTCGTCAAGGTACACCATGCACTGGTTTCGGGGGATGTGAGCCAGCAGTCCTTGGCCGATGGTGAAGGCCGTCTTAGGTCTGGCTTCTGGTGCCAGCTCCACCTGCCAGTAACCGCTCCGTAGATCAAGTGAGCTGAACCACTGTGACCCTGCGATTTGGTCCAGGGCATCATCAATGCGGGGTCGCATCGTTCAGTCGACGATAGTCCACACAGAACCTCCAGGTGTCATCCTTCTTTTTGACCAGGATGGCAGGGGTGGCCCAGGGGCTGTTGGATGGCTCTATCACCCCTGCCGCAGCCATCTCCAGTATCATCCGCTCTGCAGCTTCACGCTTGGCAAGCGATAACCTGTAGGGTCGTAGTCTAATGTGTGCTGCACCAGGTTGGTCTGGGTGCACTCATCGCGTGCAGCAAAAATGTCTGTGAACTGTTGGAGCAGGTCTCTCAGTTGTTGGTTCTGCTGAGAGTCCAGCCCTTCACTGCTCCGCTGACACAGGTCCTGAATGGCAGCGACAGTGTCCGATGAGGGCGTCTGAGGGATGGTAGCCGTCGTTGTTGGTGGGCCAGGCGGTTTCGTTGTCACCTCGGGTGGCGGTGGTGGTGACAGTGGCGGTGGAGATGGTGGCAGTGCGGTGACTGGTGGAGGCAGCTGGACATGGGTACGTCCCACCTTCTTCCCTTGACGGCGCCGGAGGGCCAGGGTCTCCATGCCGAGGTGGATGGCATTCCTAGACACATCGACCAGAGCCCCCCAGAGAGTCAGCAGTCCAGCCCGATGATGCAGGGGTCTTGGATCTTGGCCAACCAAAACTCGTGGGTGGTTGCGGTGTTCCCTGCCTTCACCGGCAGCAGTCGCTTCCCCAGCATGCCGGCTAGTTCCCCGGTCACAGTTCTGATTTTACAGGCGGTGGGCATCCTGGCAGCACCCCTGGATGCACAATGGAGATGGTGGACCCCGTGTCCACGAGGGCCCAGCAGGGGCGTCCATTGATGGAGCAGAGGAGGTAGAGGCCATGTGTGCGGCCCACTCTGCCAATCTGCTGAAAGTTCTCAATGGGGGATATGGTCGGTTGGTTGGGTGGCAGTCTCCCCACGGTGCCACCCCGCTCTAGTTTACCGGCTGCGGAGGGCCATGGTGTTGTGGTGCAGGGGCGGGGCAGTAACGGGCTATGTGCCCCACTTCTCTGCAGCGGTAGCATGACTCGTTGGGCCGACGCGTCCGGGGCCTGAAAGGCGGTCGCTGTCGGCCTGGTTGAGCTGGTGACGGGCGAGTCTGGCAGACGACCCCTCTTTCGACGTCTCCCTCATCATTGCTGACGTCGGCCTGATGCACCCG
This sequence comes from Coryphaenoides rupestris, assembly GCA_002895965.2. NCBI lineage: Eukaryota > Metazoa > Chordata > Actinopteri > Gadiformes > Macrouridae > Coryphaenoides > Coryphaenoides rupestris. The sequence continues at coordinate 272,606 of PIJE02000173.1, read as the reverse complement.
GGGGCTTAGTTGGTTGCGTGGGGCCATCACAGCCTCCACCCTTTCTGCCTCTTCCAGCGCCGTACTGTAGGTTGTCGGTGCCGTGGTGCGGATGTGCTCTTTCAGCCTCACTGGTGTGAGACACTTACAACATTAATATATGACTACTAACAATTTAACAACACTGAACAATCATGCATAACACATTTAGAACTTAAAGATCCCATGCCACACCTATTTCATACATTTTTTTATAATCATTGATGTCCTTTGATCGAGTTTGTAACATTATTTGTGTTGGAAATGTCTTGGATGGCTTATTTCAAGCTATTCTAGCATGTCTGAAAAGCCTGGTAGAAAAGACGACTGCTTTTCTCATGAATATTTAATGTGTTAATGAACTTTGCTCTGATTGGATCGCTGTTCTCATGAATATTCAATATTTAAATGTTGCTTTGCTCTGATTGGTTCAGCTGTGGACGACAAAGCAGCTGTCAACATGCTTACCGTGCCACAGCACATCATCGTCTTCGAAATGCGCCGAACACAGCGCTAATCTGGTTCCATAGTGTTTTGGTATTTCTCCAAAAATAAATTGCAACCATTTCTCCCTCAGAAATGGTTGAATTTCTGTGGGTGGTTACGAACCAACCAAGTGGGCAGGACCATGAATAATAATTTGTCAACGCTACGTAGCACACAGGTCACAGGTCACAAACTCATTCTGACCTATGTTATTTAACAAACAATAGGAAAAATGGGATTTTAATGGCATGGGATCTTTAATAACGTAATTCGTAATTCTCAAAGTCTGAACAAAATGCATGCTGGGAAACAGGGAGGCACAACGCTAACTGTGTAGTCCCGTCGCTACAATATCTTCTGATTCCATTCCATTTATGCTTTTGAAATATATAGATCAGGGGTGCCCAATACGTCGATCGCGATCGACCGGTCGATCGCAAAGGAAGTCCGGGCAGAAGTGGCGTTCTGAGTGCAGTACCAACATTTAAGAGCATGCAATCAGCTAAACAATGGCAAGTGCTAGGTCTAGGAGAATGAATGAATGAATCAATCAATCAATCAATCAATCAATTAATCAAATCCCTTTTCCAACGCAATCCATTCCCTGCACATAGCTAAAATCAATGTTTTGCTTATCTCTTGTTTTTAACCTTGGTAACTTTATACCGACCTTTTCTTTTTCTATCCTTGCAGTCGGACAGCAACACCAGTTTCCTGCGTGCTGCCCGGGCTGGCAACATTGACAAAGTTCTCGAGTTCCTGAAAGGGGGTGTGGACATCAGCACCTGTAACCAGGTATTAACCTAACACACAACAAATAAAGACTTCCCATGTTGGCTAGTATCTTAGCCAGAGACAGATTGATAAACTCCTGCATCTCCTCCTTCTATTGGTTAGTCAGTCACATTGCGAGAACATTTTAATTGTAAAATTAATTAGTATTAACTATCAATGTCAAAAAGAAAATCAATTTAAACTCTTGAATTCTTGGCTTTGAAAAAAACAAAAAAATAGTTGATGGCCAAGAAAACATATACAAATATACAAAAAGGTTATGCATTTACATTTACATTAAGGGCATTTGGCAGATACTTTTATCCAAAGCAACTTACAAAGAGTAAATTTTTTGATAACAATAGAGCAGGTTTCAAGCATGCATAATTGCAAGGCTAATAGAATGAGTAGGTAGGTAGGGGCAGTTCCGCTGAGCCAGCCTTGTAAGCCAGTACCAGTGTCTTGAATCTAATACGAGTGATTACTGGGAGCCAGTGGAGGTTGCGGAAGAAGGGGGTTACATGGGAGAATTTTGGTAAGTTGAACACCAGGCACGCTGCAGGGTTCTGGATGTGTTGGGTTTGACTGCGGAGGCAGGAGAGAGTTGCAGTAGTCGAGGCGAGTGATAACTTGGACCAAGATCCATGCTGCACAGGTCAGTAGTAGCAGAAATATTGCATATGGTATGGAATAGCATATACATAGGATAAAATAATCAAAAGCATGTGTATCCAGAGTATTTAAATAGAGCATAGTAAATATGGCATATGTATCCAGAAGCAATTGAATAATCTAAATATTATAAATGATCATGTAAAGTGATCACTATGATCAATGAGATTGGTGTTGCTGGTTGAGAAGACTGATGGCCTGGGGGCCTTTGAGTCTGGTTATCCGTGTCTGGATACTCCGGTAACATCTACCAGACGGCAGCAGCGTGAACAGTCCATAGCCTGGGTGGCTGTATTCCTCAATGGTTTTCCGTGCTTTCCTAAGGCATCGTGTGTGGTAGATGCTTTGCACGGCTGGGAGATGGCAGCCGATGATATGCTCCACTTTCTTCAGCACCCTCTGGAGGGCCTTGCGACCAGCAGCGGAGCAGCTGCCGAACCAGTCAGTAATGCAGTCAGAGAGGATGCTCTCAATGGTGCACCTGTAAAAGTCCAAGATCATCTCCTTAGTCTTGCAAATGTGGAGAGAGAGGTTGTTGCCCTGGCACCATGTTGCCAAGTCCCTGACTTCCTCTCTGGAGACAGTCTCATCATTGTTGGTGATGAGACCCAGGATGATGGTGTCATCTGCAAACTCAATGATGGTGTTGAAGCCGTGTGTGGCTACACAGTCATGCGTGTACAGGGCGTACAGGAGGCCTCTCTGGGTTCTGACTAGCCGCTCAAAGCACTTCATAATGATGGAGGGTGGTAGTCATTCAGGCAGGTAATGGAAGGTTTCTTCGGTACGGGGAAAATGGTGGTCTATTTGAAGCAGGTGGAGACTGCAGACTGGTACAGGCAGAGGTTGAATATGGAGGTGAGTACCTCCGGAATGCCGTCTGGCCCTGGTGACTTCCGAGGGTTTATTCTTTTATGAGCTCTCCTCACGTCAACCGTGGTTAGGGACAGAGTGCAGTCTTCCTGTTCCTCAGCTAGCCTCAGTGTAGGAATGGTGTTGCTCACCTCAAACTGTTCGTAGAAGATGTTGAGCTCATCGGGGAGAGAGGCGGCAGGCTGGGCATCAATGCTATTTATCCCTTTGTTGTCTGTGATGGCTCGCAATCCACACCACTTGTGTTGGCATCTCTGATGTCCCTCTGGACCTCCTCAAGCCCTCCTCATCTGGACCTCCTCAAGGCCTCCAGGTGCCCAGAGCTATAGGCAGAGGACCGTGCTTTTAGTTTAGCACAGGGACCACCATTAACCCAGTGCTTTTAGTTGGGGATAGTCGTAACATTGACCTTTGGGAGGACATCATCGATGCACTTAGAGATGTGTGGCGACAGAGACTGTGTATTCATCAATGTCCCCATTCGCTGCAACACAGAACATCTGCCAGTCTGTGGTTTCAAAACAGTTCTGTAGAGTCACTCCTCACTCCAACATTGAACTGCCCAATAAACAGGTTTTTCCTGTTTTCGTTGTTGTCTGGAGGTTGGGAGGAGAAGAATGGAGATGTGTAGCTGTTCCGTAGTTATGAATAACAATGGTCAAGAGTCTGATCACCATGGGTAGGAAAGTTAGTGTGCTTGTGATATTTAGGCAAGACTTTCCTCATATTAGCCCTATTGACAACAATAGATGCTGCCTAAGGGTGAGTGTTCTCTAGTCCATTAATTGCTCCATACAAGTCATCTAGCGTGCACATTTTATCCGCTTGCGTTGGAATGTAGACTGCTATGATTTTCACGGAGCTGAATTCACAAGGGAGGTAGAAGGGCCGTCCTTTGCTCACTGAGCTCAATGTCACTGACATTGAGCTTTTAAGTATAAAGGTGTAAGTACTGCAACATCCGAACCCCAGCGAGAGTTAACCATAAAGCATACCCCCCCCACCCCTGCGTTTACCTGACTCCCTTGTTCTGTCCTGCTGGTAGATGGAGAAACCAGCAGGGGCAATGGCCGAGTCGGGTCTCTGTAAACGGCATCAAGCAACATTCACAATATCCCCAGTCCTTGGCAGGAAAAACACATTTGTGGACAGACGGCCATAACGACACTGAGTATCCTGCTGAAAGTTAATCCATGCATGTAGTTCGTCCATTTTATCGTCCAGGGATTGAACATTTGCAAGCAAATTGCTCGGTAGCGGCAGGTTGTGGCATCTCGTCTGGGATCGCCATAGAATTTGCCTCTCTTCTGCTCCCTCCTGGTGGCGAGCTGGTAAACAGCCAACCGGCAGGATGACAAAGGGTTTACAGCTCGTTCTCCGGTAATCCGAGACAAAGTCTGTACCAATTGACGCACAAACATCCAAAACTGCTTGTCAATCATACTGGATGAGCGACTGCAGTATGTGCAAAAATAGAAACAATAAAAAGTAATAAACAAATAAATAAACAAAAAACTATGCAGTGAATGTGGAGCCATTGTCAGTGCGACCGTCTTATTGCGCACCGGAGTTTGCACCCTGTAAGTTAGTTTGGATAAAAGCATCTGCTAAATGACTAAACAGTATTTTTTTTCAGATGATAACAATATTCAGATGTGTCCCGTCTCCCGATTATGATTTATTATATTTAATCTCACGTCACAAAGTGGATTCTTTTCAGGTTTTTTGGCT
>PIJE02000173.1:143052-265552 GCA_002895965.2 Coryphaenoides rupestris | reverse complement strand
AGTGGTCACTGAAGCAAAAACCCGGGTGTGGGAGGAGATCGGGGAGACTGTCCGGCGACTCAGGAAGGGAAAACAGGGCTTGGCTCAGGCTGTGCTCAGTCGGGGGGGAGAACTGCTGACCCAGACTGAGGATATTGTCGGGCGGTGGAAAGAACACTTTGAGGAACTCCTGAACCCGACCAGTATGTCCTCTATGGAAGAGGCAGAGTCTGAAGACTCGGGGGAAGCCTCACCCATATCCTTCGTAGAGGTCACTGAAGTCGTCAAAAAGCTCTTCAGTGGCAAGGCGCCAGGTTTGGATGAGATTTGCCCTGAGATGCTGAAGGCTCTGGATATTGTTGTGGCTGACACGCCTAGTCAATGTAGCGTGGAGGTCGGGGACAGTACCTGTGGAATGGCATACCGGGGTGGTGGTCCCCATTTTCAAAAAAGGGGACCGGAGGGTGTGCTCCAATTATCCGGGTATCACACTGCTCAGCCTCCCTGGGAAAGTTTATTCCAGGATGCTGGAAAGGAGGCTCTGGCCGATTGTGGAACTTCAGCTTCAGGAGGAACAATGTGGATTCTTTCTTGGCCGTGGAACTGTGGACCAGCTTTTTACCCTTGCAGGGTTGTTGGCAGGGTCGTGGGAGCTTGCCCATCCAGTCTACATGTGCTTTGTGGACTTGGAGAAAGCTTATGACCGTGTCCCTCTGGGAATCCTGTTGGGGGTACTACGGGAGTATGGGGTACCGGGGCCATTGGTACGTGCCATTCGGTCCCTGTACGAACAGCTGTGTCCGTATTCTCGGCACAAAGTCAAGCACGTTCTCAGTGGGTGTTGGACTCCGCCAAGGTTGTCCCTTGTCACCGGTTCTGTTCGTGATCTTCATGGACAGAATCTCAAGGCGCAGCCGAGGTGAGGAGAGTGTCTGGTTTGGGGACCTCAGAATTGCATCTCTGCTTTTTGCAGATGATGTGGTTCTGTTGGCTACATCAGACCGTGACCTCCAGCATGCACTGGGGCGGTTTGCAGCCGAGTGTGAAGCGGTCGGGATGAGAGTCAGCACCTCCAAGTCTGAGGCCATGGTTCTCTGCCGGAAAACGGTGGAGTGTTCCCTCCGGGTTGGGAGTGAGTTGCTGCCTCAAGCGAAGGAGTTCAAGTATCTCGGGGTCTTGTTCACGAGTGAGGGCAAAATGGAGCGGGAGATGGACAGACGGATTGGTGCAACGTCTGCAGTGATGCGGGCGCTGTACCGGTCCGTTGTGGTGAAGAGGGAGCTGAGCCGGAAGGCGAAGCTTTCGATTTACAGGTCCATCTACGTTCCAACCCTCACCTATGGTCACGAGCTTTGGGTAGTGACCGAAAGAATGAGATTGCGGATACAAGCGGCCGAAATGAGTTTCCTCCGCAGGGTGGCTGGGCTCAGCCTTAGAGATAGGGTGAGGAGCTCAGACATCCGGAGGGAGCTCGGAGTAGAGCCGCTGCTCCTCCGCATCGAAAGGAGTCAGCTGAGGTGGTTCGGGCGCCTCCCTTTGGAGGTTTTCCGGGCACGTCCAACTGGGAGGAGACCCCGGGGCAGACCCAGAACCCGCTGGAGAGATTATATATCTCGTCTGGCCTGGGAACGCCTCGGGATCCCCCAGGAGGAACTAGAGAGCGTGGCTGGGGAGAAGGAAGCCTGGATGGCCCTGCTTAGCCGGCTGCCACCACGACCCGGCCCCGGATAAGCGGACACAAATGGATGGATGGATGGATTTTTGTACACCAGCCTCTGGTTCTGATTACTCTGAACACTCACCCGGGGACACTAACCTTGCCAGACTACTGTATTGTAAATGTTTCTTGTAGGAACCCCTCATTCCTAAAAATTGAGGGTGGCGTTGTCACCTATACCATAGTCAATTTATGCCACACTTAGTGACTTTTTACTGTGCTTATTACGTACTTACTTTTACTTATTGTTAAGAATAGTTTAGAATTGATGTTTAGAAAACACTGGGGGAGTGAATGGGGAGTAAGCATCCCATTATACTTGTTACACATGGCAATAAAGGATCTTGAATCTTGAATCTTGAAGAGGGGGGGATCCCTCCTTCCAGGGACAGTTCTGAGTGCAATGGGTATCATAAAATGCACAGGCAAAGAAGTAACAAATCAATCAATTACAAGCAACATAGTACAAATGATGGTGACATTTTAAGTCTCATAGTCCGGACTTAAAATGTCAGTTATGTTGGTTATTGTAAAAGCTTTGTTTAAAAACAAAGCTTTTACAATAACCAAATATAATTCATGCAAATGAACTGACTGACTCAATAAATAACATTTCGTATTTGAATAAACCCACTTAGGCCGACATATATGTATGCTAATTTAAACAAGTCAAACCACTTTTTGCCATTTCTCACTCTATTTCCAGCACTGGAAAAAAAAGAAGCAGTTACACACACAGGAAAAATTACTTTTTATAGATATTTCCAATATCTTAGTATTCTAATATAATACCTAATATTATATTAGAATATCACAATATTAGAGTATTTTATTACTTTTGAGATTCATTCATTCAAGAATCCAAAACTACACATACCCTTGAAACTCGACCATGGCATGAACCTTTTGGCATTTGTTGATTCACCCTTTTGTGAGTGTGCATGCACAGTCATGTGCGATACTGCATGGTGTATGTGACCGTTTGGAGTGTGTTACAGAGAAGGGGGGGTGCAGGAAAGGGAGTGAAGGGGGGTGTGGACAGGGGCGTTAATGCCAGGGGTGGTAGCAACATAGCCTTGCTCTATTTACCTCCGTACCAAGAGACACTCAAGAGAGACCAGAGATCCAGCGGCAGGATGCTTGGAGACTCACTGTGAAGCCCAATCAGAGAGTCCTTGGAGGGGGGAGAAAGGAAGAAAGAGCTATGCTTCCCGATGATCCAAACAGGAAACCATCACTCTTGGAGAGGAAAGAAATTTGATTCTGAAGGAAGAAGACAAGGGCACGTTTAAAAGTTGACGTTGAAGTAAAAATTTGAAGAAACAAGAGGACAGAGGAGGCTTAGTTTGTACAGGTTCAAAATGGAGGATGAGGAAGAAGAGGTGAAGTATTCCTCTGTGATATTGATATTGTGTCAATATAATGTAATGCGGTTATTATTCAGTGACCATGGCTACTATGAGCCCTCTCAGTGAAACATTTAATTATTTATTAACCAATAATAAAACTTCAGTTCTGGCCATTGTCCACACTTGAACTTTTGTTCCCATTCCATGTTCAAAGCAGAATGTTTTTTAGTGATTCACACATGAAGCTGTGTTTTGCTATTCTGGAATTTGTTTTTTGGAGTTATTCACATTCCTTTTTTCAACCATTGAACACCCTACATTTAATATTTATGTTCAGTTTTCTAGAGGGTAATCTAGAGGGTGTGTGTTTATTAATAATGCAGCTGGTGCAAGTGCCTAAGTTGCGGCAGCCAGGAAAAGCAATTCAATTGAGGTGGTTTTCCAGCTTCTTGAGTGAATTTGCTGAACATCCGTGTCTTTTTTAGAATGGTCTGAACGCTCTCCACTTGGCAGCCAAGGAAGGTCACGAGGACCTGGTGGAGGAACTGCTGGAGAGAGGGGCGCCCGTCGACTCAGCTACCAAGGTACGCCTTCTCCATTCAATGCTCCTTTCATGTTCTTTATTGAACACTTGGTCTCGGTGAATCCTCAGTGTATTACACTACCGTGCGTTGCACAGGTAGTTTGGCCTAAGTTGAATCACTTCTAAATTAATCTGCTACCCACCCTGTAACCAAAGCAACATTAAAGAGCATAGCTATCAAACCTTACTTGTTGAGTTGTAGAGTTATCAACTTCATAGAGTAACCCCCTGCAAGGAAAACACACCAATAGCTGACACAAGAATGAAAAAAATATGTCATACTTTGTAACGAATTACACCAATAGAGTAATAGTAAAAGACACTTAGCGGAGGCTCTTTGCGTCCACTAAGTTCCTTATTGGTTACTTAACACCTGCTGACTATAAACACTCATCACACAATTTATTCATCTGCTATATTTGAGTTGGTATTTACTTTATTTGCATTCGAGAAGCCTTCTGTGTTTATTATGTGGTCTAGTATTCTTGTTACTTGCACCAGATACATCCACATATCGCAACTGACGTGTTTGTATGACTTGGTATATTTAGTACTTAGCATTGTTTAGCATATTCTATGTTCTTAGATGTTCCAGCTATTATGCAGGTAACCTAGCAATTATGAAACTTGTTCTATTAGCCTTACAACTATGAAGGCTTGAAACCTTCTCTATTCTTATCTTTATGTACCACAGTGATATATTTCTGTCTCCTTCAGCAAATGCACTATTTGTAATTTGCTTTGGATAAAAGTGTCTGCCAAATGCCCTAAATGTATAGCTAGAGAGAGGGAAAGCCTGAGAGGAATAGGCAGACAGAGAGTGATTGAAAGGGAGATGCACAGTGGTGTCAGCTATCGATAATAAATCACTGCATGCCCCCCTCCGCCCCCCAAGTATGACACATGATCAGAGGTCCCAGAAAGGATGTGTGTATTGCATGTAGAGTGTGACATCTGCGTGTGTATGTGTGTGTGTGTGTGTGTGTGTGTGTGTGTGTGTGTGTGTGTGTGTGTGTGTGTGTGTGTGTGTGTGTGTGTGTGTGTGTGTGTGGTGCGTGTGTGGTGGTGTGTGGTGGTGCGTGCGTGCGTGCGTGCGTGCGTGCGTGCGTTGCGTGCGTGTGCGTGTGTGTGTCGTAGTGCAGTTATTATTAAATTACATGACTATATACAAGGAAATGTATGGTATGGTATGGATTAAGATTATAAAACAACAAAACAGGTGACCTACAGCCAACCCACTGTGCTATAAAGTCAGCAGTGGTGCATGTCCAATAGACACAAAGTGAACATAGCAAGGGCTTGCAGCCCCATGAGAGAGAGAGAGAGAGAGAGAGAGAGAGAGAGAGAGAGAGAGAGAGAGAGAGAGAGAGAGAGAGAGAGAGAGAGAGAGAGAGAGAGAGAGTTTACGTGACACTGCATTGTTCTCATCTGTCAGCCTGAACAGAACATTAAAGGACCAGAAAGGAATCTGTCACCTCGCCACCAATGTAGTCATGGGGTTTACCTAGAATGACCTCTAGATGGCCCTGATTAACGATGCTCTGTCCTTACAGAAAGGAAATACAGCCCTTCACATCGCCTCGTTGGCTGGACAAAAAGAAGTTGCCAGAATATTAGTGAAGAGAGGTGGGGATGTCAATGCCCAGTCACAGGTAAACCACCACCAATTCCAAAACAAAGAAACTAGAATGAAAGCCTTAAGGTACAAATGCTAACTCTTAAAAAAAGAAAGAAATCTAACTCTTTTGAAACATTGACCCCCCCCCACCCCCACCCCTAAACATATGAAGCAAAATTCATGTTCCATGGACTTTATAATGTAGAGCTCTATAACACCAAGAGATGCCAATTTCATCGAACAACACGTGTGTGTGTGTGTGTGTGTGTGTGTGTGTGTGTGTGTGTGTGTGTGTGTGTGCGTGCGTGTCTTCAACAGAATGGCTTCACTCCACTGTACATGGCAGCCCAGGAGAATCACCTGGAGGTGGTGCGCTACCTGTTGGAGAATGAAGGCAACCAGAGCATCGCCACAGAGGTAGGCATGTGTGGATGGATCTTTTCCTTAAATTCATCCTTCTCCTACACAATCCCTTCATGTTGACTTTTCGTTCAACTGGGCTGTTTCCATGCATTTTGTTATCTTTGTCTTTCACTCTTTTCAATTCAAGAGAGCCATGAAATTTAGTGATTACTAAAACCAATAATTATGCAGACGCAATTATGTAATAATTGATGTGAGATGGCGCCGTACGTGATGGCTGCCGTGTTGCGAGCTCTCGTACGCCGACGAGGTTTTTTGTTATTTATTCTTTTAATTGTGACTATCTTTGCACAGGAAGTTAGCAGTAAATTCACTTACGACAGTTGTACACTTCTGGAGATTAGAACGACAGTTGCTCGCCGCCTACCGGAGTTTTTCAAGTCTTTCGACGAGTCGTGGCTGGACTATCTCCGTCCATCTTAGGCGCGATCACACACAGGCGTCGCCGATGGAGAGGGAAGCGAGCCGGCGTGCTGGTCAGGCTGAGACGTCGTGCCAATCGACCTCCACTACCCACCATTCTGCTGGCTAATGTACAGTCTCTGGACAACAAGTTATGCGAGCTACAGGCTCGTATTCAATTCCACCGGGAAACAAAGGACAACTGCATCATCTGCCTGACGGAGACATGGATGTCGGAGGGGGTTGCCGACTCAGCCATCAAGCCGACAGGATTTTCCGTCCACCGCGCGGACAGAACAAAGACTCTCCGGTAAAGATCGTGGAGGGGGGGTCTGTCTAATGATAAACAGATCTTGGTGCAACCAGAGTCATGTGCAGACCCTCAAGTCTTTCTGTTCCCCGGACCTGGAGTACCTGATGCTTATGTGCCGACCATTCTGGCTACCGCGGGAGTTTACAGCAGTAACCGCGACTGCTGTTTACATTCCCCCTCAAGCCAACACGGACATAGCGCTGAAGGAACTTTATGGGGCTATCAGCGAACAGGAGTCGGCTCACCCGGAGGCTGCTTTCATTGTGGCGGGGGACTTCAATAAGGCAAACCTGAAGAAAGTTCTCCCGAAGTTCTACCAACACATCACAAGCAACACACGGGGCGAGTGGATCCTCGACCACTGCTACACCCCCTACCGGGACGGCTACAAGTCCCTCCTCCGCCCACCGTTCGGCAAATCGGATCACCGATCGATCCAACTACTCACTGCCTACAGGCAGAGACTGAAGCAGCAACCAATCGCTGTGAAGGAGGTCCAATGCTGGTCGGACCAATCGGAGTCTATGCTGCATGATTGTTTTGATCACGTGGACTGGGACGTGTTCCGGGTCGCGTCGGACAATAATATCAGCAAGTACGCGTCCTCAGTCACCGGGTTCATCAAGAAATGCATAGATGACGTTGTTCCTACTAAATCGGTTCGGATTTATCCCAACCAGAAACCGTGGATTAATGGCGATGTTCGCGCTGCACTCCGCACGCGTAACGCCGCCTTTGACTCCGGGAATATGGTGGAATATACGAGAGCCCGCTACGACCTCCGCAAGACCATCGGCTCTGCCAAGCGGGAGTATAAGAACAGGGTGGAGGACAAATTCAAGACCCACGACGTGGGGGGTGTGTGGAAGGGGCTGCAGACAATCACGGACTTCAGAGGGAGAACCAGCGGTGTAGAGAACTCCTCTACCTCCCTCCCAGGCGAGCTAAACACCTTCTTCGCTCGGTTTGACGTGAACGGCAGCCCGCCGAATTCAGCGCTGCCTGAGGAGAGCAGCCTGCTGAACATCTCAGAGGCTGACGTGCGCAGAGCCTTCAAGCGGGTGGACATCCGGAAGGCGGCGGGCCCAGACCACATCCCGGGGCGCGTCCTCAGAGCATGCGCAGACCAGTTGGCAGGAGTCTTCGCAGACATCTTCAACCTGTCCCTGTCCCAGGCTGTTGTTCCCGAGGTCTTCAAGATGTCCATCATCGTGCCTGTCCCTAAACACCCCAAGGTAACCTGCCTGAATGACTGGAGACCGGTAGCCCTCACCTCGATTGTCAGTAAATGCTTCGAGAGGCTGGTCAAGAACTTCATTTGTTGCATGTTGCCTGCCACGCTGGACCCGTGGCAATTTGCGTACTGTCAAAACAGATCCACCGACGACGCCATTGCCATGGCACTTCACACCGCCCTCTCTCACCTGGAGGGGAAGAAATGTTGTGTGAGAATGCTGTTTGTGGACTTCAGCTCAGCGTTCAACACAATAGTTCCTGCCAAGCTCGACACCAAGCTCAGGGGTCTAGGTCTGCACCCGACCATGTGCAGCTGGATACTGGACTTCCTGTCGGGCCGCCGCCAGGTGGTGAGGATGGGCAGCACCACCTCAAAGCCACTGACTCTCAACACTGGAGCCCCTCAGGGATGCGTGTTGAGCCCTCTCCTCTACACAGCTCCAACGTCATCATCAGGTTTGCTGACGACACGACAGTGTTGGGTCTGATCACCGACGACGACGAGACAGCCTACAGGGAGGAGGTTGGATCACTGGCACAGTGGTGCCAAGAGAACAACCTCGCCCTCAACGTCAAGAAGACCAAGGAGCTGATCGTGGACTACAGGAAGCGGAGAGGAGAGCACGCCCCCATCTCCATCGACGGTGCTGCAGTAGAGAGGGTCAGCAGCTTCAAGTTCCTCGGCGTGCACATCTCCGAAGACCTCACATGGACCACGCACACCACACACGTGGTGAAAAAACGCCTGTATTTCCTCAGGTGACTGAGGAAATTCAACATGTGCCCCCGCATCCTCAGAACATTCTACTCTTGTACCATCGAGAGTGTTCTTACAGGATGCATCACCGTCTGGTACGGGAACTGCACCGCACTGGAGCGTAAAACACTACAGAGGGTGGTGCGGACGGCCCAGTACATCGTTGGAGGTGAGCTTCCCTCCCTCCTGGATATATACACCAGGCGGTGCGTGGCCAAGGCCAAACAGATTATTAAAGACAATAACCACCCCAGCCACAAACTGCACACACTTCTACCGTCAGGCAGGCGATACCGCAGTATCAAGTGCCGCACGAGCAGACTCAGAGACAGCTTCCACAGTCAGGCCATCAGGCTGCTGAACAAGTTCGGCATCAATGTCTAAGTGCTAGTGCCAAGTGTTACTGCTAGTGCTAGTCCTGGCGATAAGTGCTAGTGTTACTGCTGGAGCTAGTGCTGGTAGTAGTGCTAAGTGTTGGTGCTAGTGCTGGTGTTACTGCTAGTGCTGGTCCTGGTGCTTGTGTTACTGCTAGTGCTGGTGCTAGTGCTGGTGTTAGTGCTAGTCCTGGTGCTAATTGCTGGTGCTAGTGTTGTGTTGACTGTCTGAGAAGGTATTCTGTGACATTCTGTGAATGTCAGCATATAACAATGTATATTTTAGTACATTGATTTATATGTGTACTGCTCACCTGGATATTTTGTTGTATATTCCATTTCATTTTATTTTATTCTTATTTTACACAGAATTTCTATCTATAGTTCTATTTCTATTTTGCACAGTTCTATTTCTATTTTGTAGTTCTATTCTATTTTGTATTCTTTTATAATTACTGTCGGCTGTCGGGCGTTTTGCACAAAAGGTTTTTCACTCACTGCTTATACTCACGTGTAAATTATGAAGTGACAATAAAAATACTTGAACTTGAATTTGATAAAGAGTAGATATACAGTCTTAGAGTTACAACCGGCCCTTTGAGGGCAACCATACTGCTGATGTGGCCCAGGATAAAATTGAGTTTGACAGCCCTGGTCTAGACGATGTCGATGCCTGAATGATGCGTCTCTGCATCCACTGAGGGTAAGATTGGTCTGATTCTAGCAATGTTTCCAGATGGAAGAACACAGTTCTGGTAATACTTTTTATGATTGATTGATGATTGATGATTGATGAAAACAAAGCATCGAACAAGACACCAAGCTTTTTGACACTTTGGGGGATAGCAAGGTCATCAAAACATTTCTTCAGATTGTGTTTATTGTTAGCCTGGAAATCCAGACCTACATCTAGAAAGCTGTAGGTCTGGTAATGAGCAATGAAAATGGCCCAACTCGAGGGGCGGCACCAAGAATGCGTTTGAAAATATCACTGCACGCAATTGGATAACACTACGACCAATCAGAAGAATACACGGGGTGACGTATCCAGAGGACGGAAACAAGTTTGTTTTGGAGAATAGTTTGACAGAGAGACGTAAATGTAGCTTAATGGAAATACCACGGAGCTACCACTTTGGCAACGCAACGTTAACCTTGTAATATTCTTAGCCAAGGAATATTGAAATAAAGAGATGCAACCGAGTTGTCGTTTATGGATGTTTAATAGCAACTGCGCATGGTACCGAGCATGGGCGTAGAATTTAGTGGGGACGCTGGGGACATGTCCCCACCAATTAACGGAGCACCCCCCCCCCCCCCCATCAGAACCGCAAATTAACAGAGCACCCCCCCATCAGAACCGCAAATTAACGGAGCACCACCCCCCCCCCCCCATCAGAACCGCGAATTAACAGAGCACCCCCCCCCCCCCATCAGAACCGCAAATTAACAGAGCACCCCCCCCCCCCCATCAGAACCGCGAATTAACGGAGCACCCCCCCCCCCCATCAGAACCGCAAATTAACAGAGCACCCCCCCCCCAGACAAAAAATAACATGTTTTCAAAGTCATTAGAACTGTAATGGTTTTATTAAGTACTCGTATCGGTATTCGCTATCGGCAAGTACTCAGTCTGTAAAAAAGTGGTATCGGTGCATCAGTAGTTTGTACAGATACTCAGTCAACATTTTCGATAGCCATCTTGCAATGTTTACTGACTGATTCCGGACTGATTCCATCGCAGCGCTGACGTCATCTGTTTAGCCCGCCTCTGGCCCGCCTATATCAGATACACCGATGTGATTGGTTGATGTTCGAAACAACGGGCATAGCTAATGAGCATGTTACTCGTTACCAGAGTGCTCGCTGAGCAAATTCTAATTGTGCTCTCGCGAGAACTCTGGATTTCCAGGGTAGTTTATTGTTGCTTCAGGCTGATGAATATCAGCTCCTCTTTCCCTGTGTTATGTCGTTCTGGGACATCCACCTTTTAATTGCATTCAGGCAAGATTCATCCTTTCATTGTCTCTTTCTTTATTTCTTTCTGTTCTCTCCACCCCACCCCACCCAAGGACGGCTTCACCCCGCTGGCCATCGCCCTGCAGCAGGGTCACAACTCAGTGGTGTCCCTGCTGCTTGAGCACGACACCAAGGGCAAGGTGCGGCTGCCCGCCCTGCACATCGCCGCCCGCAAGGACGACACCAAGTCTGCTGCCCTGCTGCTGCAGAACGACCACAATGCAGACGTCCAGTCCAAGGTGAGGAGGAGAGAAGGGGGACATCGGGTCATTGGCGGGGAGGAGGAGTGAAGGAGGAGG
Organism: Coryphaenoides rupestris; assembly: GCA_002895965.2. Taxonomy (NCBI): domain Eukaryota; kingdom Metazoa; phylum Chordata; class Actinopteri; order Gadiformes; family Macrouridae; genus Coryphaenoides; species Coryphaenoides rupestris. The sequence continues at coordinate 254,483 of PIJE02000173.1, read as the reverse complement.
AATATGCCTCTTTAACACTGCACAGTACCGGCTCCACTCGCCACGCCTCGACTTGTTTGGTACCTGCTTCTTTTCCACTACAGATGTAGTACCCTCTTTAAGTACCCCCTTCATGTCGCAGGACGTCACTGCAACGAGACAAAAATAGACAAAAAATCTGACATCAAACAAAATTGCCTCAACTATTTACAAACTTACGAGGCGAATATGCAGCATTTGAAAATCGCAATGGTGAAAAAGAGGAATGATTCCACCCTCAACCTTATATATATGAGATTATGCTTCGTCCATTCAATTCTAATGGAATTTTTTTTTGTACAATAGTGTAGTGATGGCAGTTTGCGGATGAGGGGGATATAATAATATAATGTATATATAATAATATGTATATATAATAATATTATTATAATATAATACGTGTGTGTGTCTCGGTGTGCATTTGGAGCATGGACCATGTTTTTGGAGACGTTGGAGTCTTTGAGGTTGTTTGTTCATAACTAAAATAAACTAACCATCATGTTATCAAAAGCAACCTACCGCAGTGCAAGTGAACATTGGCAATTGGATAACATTAAAGATCAATACAGATATAGCGATAATTATTCAAGTTAGCACCACAAAGAGGATGGTTGAGAAACGTAAATAGGCTATTAAATACCTCCGCCATAAAGAGCGTACATTTTTTAAGGTGTCTTTTTTAAAATAATTAATTAAGCAACATTAAAGTCTTATTTTGACAACTCCAGTTTGCATGTCAGCCTTTACCACTTCAGCTCAATTTTAACCTCGATGGAGCGGGTACTAAAATGTATTGGGTACTAATGTACCGGGTACTAGTTTTAGCCTAGTGGAAAAGCTCTAAATCGAGCCGAGTGGAGTGGAGACGGTACGATGCAGTGGAAAAGCGCCACGATGTGTTGAGGCGATGGAGAGGGTGGAGCAGAGAGAACAATGGCTAGATTAAAGATGACTCCAACGGATGAATGTGGGGTCTAAGCATCTGACAATGTTAGCAGGTTAAATCTGATCTGATGGTTATCTTATCCTATTATCTTTCGTTCCCCTGCACTCTGGTATCATGGCTGTGTACTGAGCTTTAAGCATATGATGGATCTTCTGCTATATGGTAGTAATTATTTCTGTAGTTAATATGCCATTATATGAGATCTAGAGAGGAAGAAGAGTGTGATAAGGTGAGACATCATGACTACAATGTTTCCAACTATTATTTCATAGAGATAACCCTCCTGTATCCTACAGCTTGTTTGCTTTGTTTGAAATTAACACTTTTAAGGTTGTCTTTGTGATAACCAATATTAACCAACCCCCTCCCCCAACCTCCCCCCGGCTCCCCCATCCCTCCAACCTCACCCCACCGCCTCCTTCCCTCCGCTGTTCCAACCAGATGATGATCAATAGAACCACAGAGGTACACATTCTCCTCCTCACGGCTTCACTCTCAATGTATCTGTCACTCCTTACCTGATCTGTTCCAGGGTTCAGTTGAATGGGAGCATGTTGTTCTGATAACACAGCACTAACATTGCTTCTTGTCGGCTATACAGACTTGCATTGTAAAAAGAAAATGTGACTTAACTTGCATGGCTGAAAGTAGAACATATTGCAATGTACATTTACATATCTGTAATCTTCCAGCGAATAATAGTTTTATTGTGGTTTGACTGGTATGTTATTGGTTTGACAGATATTTAATTTTGCATTTTGAATAACATTATTCAATCTTTAAATCTTGCAGCCAGGTTTCTCATGCTGCCCATTGGCAAATGCTGACAATGTTTACATATATACAAATCTTTTCTTTATTTATCTCTTATCTATTGAGTTCACAGCATGTGTACTTTTAAACAAATTGCTCTTTTCTTTATGAGACACACTGTCTGCCTGACCTTTTAAGTGAAATCTGTTTCTTAATTGAACTGCATCATTTCTATCAGAATGGGAAGGTAAGCAGTGATCCAACACTGTATTAGATAAATGCATATTACATGTAACTCATGTATGTCTCATATGTGTATTACACATACAGCACAGAGCTGCTTAACGTCTCTGCTGTCTTTTACATCTTTTAATAGGAACAATTGATTTCAATTCATAAAGCAAACATGTCTGATGTTGGCTGTAGCGTGGGTTTTATAATGCATGTATCGTTTGCCTGAAAGTTTGTTTTATTCTTCTATTTTGAAGTCGTGGTGACTTCCTATTCACTTTATTTGTATTTGTATTTGTCATGTATTCACAGCCTTGCTTATCCATGGGAATGTTGCATGTTGCACTGAATGTTGTCTATCTAGCTATCTGTCTGTCTGTCACTCAAACACTATATATCTATCTCTCATGCTATCACTCTTTCACTCCACATATCTATCTATTGTTACTTCTCTAATTTCTTCTCCTCTCTTGGCTGCTAATAACCTTTCTAAAAATGTTCCTATTTCCCCTCTGCTTTCTGCCATACATTCTTGATACACTCATCTGGAACTTGTTCTCTCATTCATCCTCCTTGTCTCTCACCCTTGATTCCTCTCTCTCTCCCTGATAGAGTGGCTTCACCCCACTGCACATTGCTGCTCACTATGGCAACGTCAACGTCTCCACCCTGTTGCTGAACAGAGGAGCTGCTGTGGACTTCACCGCCAGGGTAACTCTGCCTATTCGACTGTTTATTTAACCAATCAGAACATTGGTGGGCCACAATTTAAAATGGTGTGTGTGTGTGTGTGTGTGTTTCCAGAATGGCATCACTCCTCTGCACGTGGCGTCCAAGCGAGGCAACACCAACATGGTGGCACTGCTGCTGGACAGAGGCGCTCAGATTGACGCTAAGACACGGGTGATTACTGCATATGCCACACACAGTATGCTGCCCTTGACTGTTTGAACCAAGACTTACTGCATGTGTGTTTGTGTGTGCCTGTGGGTCTGTGTGTGTGTGTGTGTGTGTGGGTGTGTGTGTGTGGGGGTCTCAGGATGGGCTCACCCCACTACATTGTGCAGCGAGGAGTGGACACGACCTGGCCCTGGAGATTCTGCTGGAAAAGGGAGCACCCATGTTAGCCCGGACAAAGGTAGAGACACAGCATGCTTCACAGAATGGAAAATACATGAGAGAACCAATACATATTGGAGGGAGGATACTTTAGAGCAGTGGTTTTGAAACATTTTATGCCCAAAGAATAAGCCAAAATCTCAAGGCACACGTATTATTATTATTATTTGTATTCTACAAAATATCCTCTATCACTCTTATCACTCTGTAACATTTTCTCATTTCTAATAAACTATATTACTCGTACTGTATCAGTACTTTATAGAGAGTACTGATACAGTAAGTTAAAATGAATTCCTAACTTTTTGTGTAGTTATATATTGCAATAATAATAATTATGGTTGTCACAAAATCCCGCCGTACACCAAGACTTGTCTAAAGTCTAGTGGTTAAAGTGTTTGAATAAATAGTGTTGCTCTGGTGCAGCACCTATCAATACCCTCTGCTTCGCATCAGTTAGTTACGTATTTCCAGGAGGGAAATATCGAAAAGAAATGTGTTACAGTAACACACGCATTTAATCCTCAGCCAGCATTTGGAAATGCATTTCTTGTCTGATTTTATTAAATATACAGCAGGTAAAATACCACTAACATTTACGTCAGGCTGCTTAAATAGTTTAGTTAAATAGATAAAATATGATTGTTTCTATGAAGAAAACGGTGTCATGTTTACGACTGTCAGAAACTGAAATTGTATTATGCTACTTCTTTTAGCATTAGAAGAATACTAATAATAAGCTAACAATAAACTGCACAGCCTGAATATACTCATCCTCATCGTAGATAAGTACATCATTCATAGTCAACCGTAGAACCTTCTGCAAACATTCACAGTGTGGAACGTGATGGTGTGCAAAACATTTTCACTTTTAAATCTGTTTTACAATTGAAGTGGAAGAAATCATGCATAGAGCTTATCAAAACTCTACCTCTTCCATTGGCTCCCCGTCAAATACCATATTGATTTCAAAATTCTGCTCCTCACCTTCAAGGCCCTTCACAATCTTGCACCCTCATATCTCTCTGAACTTCTTCACGCCTACACTCCCTCTCGCACTGTCCGATCCTCCTCTGCCTTCCAACTCACAGTACCTTCTGCCTGTCTGACCACTATGGGGTCGAGAGCCTTTAGCCACTCTGCCCCCCGTCTCTGGAACTCTCTCCCACAAGACATCTGCAACATCCATTCTCTCTCCACCTTCAAATCCTGCCTAAAAACCCACCTTTTTAAACTGGCATATTGTGTATGACTGTGTATGATTATTCCTTTTTACTGATTGTTATTTTATATCCTTGTTTTTAAGTCTCAAATTACTGCTTGACCGTGATTTGTTGCCTGTTTTTGGTGTCCTTGCTGTGTAAGGTGTCCTTGAGGGCCTAGAAAGGTGCCAAAAATAAAATGCATTATTACCTTTTGTTATTTTACCCAATCCCAGAATGGCTTGTCCCCGCTGCACATGTCTGCCCAAGGAGACCACGTGGAGTGTGTGAAGCATCTGCTGCAGCACAAGGCGCCTGTTGATGATGTCACCCTGGACTACCTGACCGCGCTGCATGTGGCCGCTCACTGTGGCCACTACAAAGTCACCAAACTACTGCTGGACAAGAGGGCTAACCCCAATACCAGAGCCCTGGTACACACACACACACATACACATACACACACACACACACACACACACACACACACACACACAAGGTTTCCCATTCCAGTGTAAGGTAGAATAGTCAAAACTTTAACAAAAAGTTGTATTTCTCCCCAAGCAGTTTTATGTCAAAGCTTTTCCTAAAAGCTCTTTTGTGGCTTGTTCATTCATGATCAAACAGATCAAACAGTGATGGCTAATGGCTTGTAGCAGGTGAAATCTGCAGGTATATCCAGGGCTTGTACTAAGTACTAAGTTGTACTTACCTACCCCATAAACAATAAAAACATCAATTGATTACATTACCTTACATCAATACAAAAATGTTCTTCAACGTTGGTTTTAACATGTTACTGTTAAACTAAAGCCAGGACAGGCACTTATGAACACGGATGATGAACTATTCAAGCCTCCATCCTCTCCTCCTGCTCTAGAACGGCTTCACTCCATTGCACATCGCATGCAAGAAGAACAGGGTGAAGGTGATGGAGCTGTTGGTGAAATACGGAGCATCCATCCAGGCCATTACTGAGGTAAGACACCTAGCATATCACTTTTATAGCCACTGTTATAAATAATAATGATAATCTAATACAGTGGTTCCCAAATGCTAAAAAGTTATGAATTAATTTTCAATTTACTAATACTTTGTATGCACTCATTTCACAATGCAAAAGCTAATTACATTATTTGTATTCTATTTTACAGTACAGTTACTGTTTAAAGTTGAAAATTGACAAATACATTTTGTAATAATTTGGTGAATAAATATTTTATGAGTAATATAGTTGTTTGAGTTTATTTGGCATGAGTAAATAGCAATACATGATGTTTTGTTATTTACTAGTGTGAGATAAGAGTGATAACCTGCATGGATATCAATAATGGTCTGACTTTGACTTGATTTTGGTCATGGGCACAAAAACATTTGAAAAGCACTAGTGCAGCACCTTGTCTGGCTCACTGTTCCCTGACCTGGGTCCACCCTGCTCTGTGTAGTCTGGCCTGACTCCCATCCACGTGGCTGCCTTCATGGGTCACCTCAACATCGTGTTGCTGCTGCTGCAGAACGGAGCCTCGCCCGATGTCCGCAATATCGTTAGTACTTCAAAAGTCCCAAAACAAGTTGATATTTTTGCAAACCAATTTTTGCATATAGGTTATTATAGATTGAATGATTAAATCATAGTATATTATAATTATCGTATCATTTTGTGTGTGTGTGTGTTCCAGCGTGGTGAGAGTGCCCTACACATGGCTGCCCGTGCAGGACAGATGGAGGTAGTTCGCTGTCTGCTGAGGAATGGAGCGCTGGTGGATGCCGTGGCACGGGTATATAGACTGAACTGACATGACTTCCTCATTTCACTCTACATGGCTGACATGGAAACCAAATTCTTTTTCCCCTCTTTTACCTTTTTTTTTTTTACCTTTGAGCTTCATTGAAGCGAAAGTAAAAGGTAAAGTTCACCTAGGATTGGCTTCTGCGCAGGGCGATTGCCTCGTGTCATGATCTGGATGACCAGTACACCAGTACTCGTTTCCTTGGGAATCTTGTCACCAATATGCAGAGGGACGGCTCTGGAGGTCTGTTTCTCTGCTCTATGGAGGAGTCGATAATATAGCAGTTGCCACAGGATAATGTGAAGCCACATTTAGAACTGGGAAAATGAACAGATGACCATCTCACTGCTGCACAGATGTCTGCTGAGGGAACACCCCTCAGTCAAGTCAAGTCAAGTCAATTTTGTTTGTATAGCCCTTAAACACAGTTACAGTGTTAAAGGGCTTTACAGGCCACATATTTCTGACAGCCCCTAACGCTCTCCCCACAAAAGGCAAGACAAAACCTTAGTCCCTCTGTCCAGGGATGGTTCGGAGTGAAATGGATGCCATAATGGGCATGCATAATAGCATTACCATCAAGCAATTTTAAGTATCTCAAGTCAAGTCAAGTAGTCAAGTATTTTTATTGTAACTTCACAATTTACACGTGAGTATAAGCAGTGAGTTAAAACCTTTTTGTGCAAAACGCCCGACAGCCGACAGTAATTATAAAAGAATACAAAATAGAGTAAAACTACAAAATAGAAATAGAACTATAAATAGAATTCTATATAAAATAAGTAAATGAAATCTAAAATGAAATGGAATATACAGTAAAATATCCATACACATATAAATCAATGTACTAAAATATACATTGTTATATGCTGACATTCACAGAATGTCACAGAATACCTTCTCAGACAGTCAACACAACACTAGCACCAGCAATTGGCACCAGGACTAGCACTAACACCAGTACTAGCACCAGCACCAGCAGTAACACTAGCACCAGGACCAGCACTAGCAGTAACACCAGCACTAGCACCAACACTTGGCACTGCTACCAGCGCTAGCTCCAGCAGTAACAACTTATCACCAGGACTAGCACTAGCAGTAACACTTAGCACTAGCACTTAGACATTGATGCCGAACTTGTTCAGCAGCCTGATGGCCTGACTGTGGAAGCTGTCTCTGAATCTGCTCGTGTGGCACTTGATACTGCGGTATCGCCTGCCTGACGGTAGGAGTGTGTACAGTTCGTGGCTGGGGTGGTTATTGTCTATAATAATCTGTTTGGCCTTGGCCACGCACCGCCTGGTGTATATATCCAGGAGGGAGGGAAGCTCACCTCCAACGATGTACTGGGCCGTCCGCACCACCCTCTGTAGTGTTTTACTCTCCAGTGCGGTGCAGTTCCCGTACCAGACGGTGATGCATCCTGTGAGAACACTCTCGATGGTACAGGAGTAGAATGTTTTGAGGATGCGGGGGCACATGTTGAATTTCCTCAGTCGCCTGAGGAAATACAGGCGTTGTTGGGCCTTTTTCACCACGTGTGTGGTGTGCGTGGTCCATGTGAGGTCCTCGGAGATGTGCACGCCGAGGAACTTGACGCTGCTGACCCTCTCTACTGCAGCACCGTCGATGGAGATGGGGGCGTGCTCTCCTCTCCGCTTCCTGTAGTCCACGATCAGCTCCTTGGTCTTCTTGACGTTGAGGGCGAGGTTGTTTTCTTGGCACCACTGTGCAAGTGATCCAACCTCCTCCCTGTAGGCTGTCTCGTCGTCGTCGGCGATCAGACCCAACACTGTCGTGTCGTCAGCAAACTTGATGATGACGTTGGAGCTGTGCATAGCCATGCAGTCGTGGGTGTACAGGGAGTAGAGGAGAGGGCTCAACACGCATCCCTGAGGGGCTCCAGTGTTGAGGGTCAGCGGCTCTGAGGTGGTGCTGCCCATCCTCACCACCTGGCGGCGGCCCGACAGGAAGTCCAGTATCCAGCTGCACATGGCCGGGTGCAGGCCTAGACTCCTGAGCTTGGTGTCGAGCTTGGCAGGAACTATCGTGTTGAACGCTGACCAGTACACCAGTACTCTCAGTGCAGCCCTGACAGTGACACCTGATATCAAGGGGTGGTGGAAGTCTGCAGTGCCTGTAAGCTTGGACAGCTTCAACAATCCAGTTAGAAAGCCTCTGCTTGGAAAAAAAACAGCCTTTAGTGTCTTCTGCATAGCACACAAAAAATGCAGAAGTGCCTTAAACATGCATTCTTTATAATGGCCTGCAGGGGCCGGCATTGTACAGTTGTAAGACACGCCATCCTCACGTCACTTCCATCTGCTGGTTTAAAAAAATTAAAACGACATGGCAACGGCCAAATCCTTACCAATGGGAAACCAATGGGTTCACGTTAACTACATCCTTTTCTTATATACAGTCTATGCTTTCAACATAGGAGCTGAGGCCCCGGACAAAGCTCAGTCGGTCTTGTGCTCTCTCCTGCTGCTATTCCATGAGGAAGGTCAAATGCTGCAAGCTAAAAGACTACTTCACATAGCCAGCGGTCAGCCTCTTAGGTAGTAATGACGGGTGAGGCCAAAGCATTATCCCTGTTCCCTCAGGAATCCAGTGCAAGCACTTAGGACTGATGGACAAGGTGTGGAGCTCACTCACATGTTTCACTGAAACAATAACAGGAAGGCAGATTTAAAATACATCTGACCAAGAGGTTGACATTTTGGCTGGGACAGAATCCCCAGCACCAGCCTTCGGTCTTAGGATGGCCTCAAACCAGCCCGTTCAGGAATTGACTAACAAGGCTGTCTGAACCAATGGTCTTATTATTCACCTTGATGCTCTAGCGTTCCATAGTAACAAGTTTGCTAAGTCTTTCAAATAAGAGCATATCCATTTAACTTTAAAGAGGTATTTGGCTGAAGTGGTTCAGTTGAGGGCTAGCAACAGTAGTCTGTGGTTCACCCCAAGCATCCTGGGAAGTGTGGGCAGGATCAATGGAACCCAGGGGAATGCGTAAAAGGAACAAGGAGAAGGAACTCCTTGTTCCTTTTACAAATCCATACTGGGGGCACTGGATTGAGGACTCCCAGGCAAGTAATTACACCAGTTCCACCGTACCTGCATCAGATCACTTCTACCACCTCCTTCTACAAGCAGAAAACTATTTACAGATTTACAGATCTACCTACCAATGAATAATATGCCTTTTCCTCCTTTTTCTCTTTCTCTACCTCCCCATCCTCAACATCCACATGAACACAACCTCCAGGAGGACCAGACGCCCCTGCACATCGCGTCTCGCTTGGGGAAAACAGACATCGTCCAGCTGCTTCTGCAGCACATGGCCCACCCTGATGCCTCCACCATCAATGGCTACACCCCCCTCCACATCTCCGCCCGGGAGGGACAGGTGGAGACGGCTGCTGTGCTGCTGGAGGCTGGAGCCTCCCACTCACTGGCCACCAAGGTACCATAACCTCCACCCACTGTTAATACAAACACTACTACTAGCCACCAAGGTCACAACCAAATGTAAACAACAGTAAAGCTTTGAGACAGATGACATAATGGATTTGAATGTAACTTCTGCAGAAAGGGTTCACTCCCCTACATGTAGCGGCTAAATACGGAAGCCTTGATGTAGCAAAACTCCTCCTTCAACGTCGAGCTCTGCCTGACGATGCTGGCAAGGTGAGCCACAGACATATACAACATGAACTTTTTATTAAAGCGTATGGTTATAGTTTGGTTATAGTTTTGGCAGCTTTTTCCTGATGTCTTTATTATGGGGTTGATTAAAAAAAGTAGATCCCAAACTGACATTGTCTCTGTATTTATTCAACCCTTTCCAGAATGGATTAACCCCACTACATGTTGCAGCTCACTATGACAACCAGCAGGTGGCGCTGTTGTTACTGGACAAAGGAGCATCCCCTCATGCTACAGCAAAGGTGAAAAAAAACACTTAAATACAATGTTCTTTTGGAATGGATTAGCATTTATGTATATCACATATTTCCGTAAAATCATTTACATTGTACATTGCTGTACATTACATTGTACAGCAATAAAAATAGCATAGCAATAGCCATATTGTGGACTTTATATACTTTACCAAGTGAAAGCATCAACGCTAAAGGGATAACTGCTGCAACAATGCTAGAGAGACTAATGCTGCACCTGAAATGGCATGCTACGTACTTCACACTACGTTGTGCACTTTGTATTTGTACATTGTGTTTTCTGGTGTACTATTAGTATTCAAGGCAAAGGAGGTACAATTAGTATGCATCTTTTTGGACAAACTACGATGTCTCAGAATTCAAGCTGATTGACATTATTAATGATGGCATTACAAACCCACAAACGTCTCCACCCAAACAGTGTGATAGGTTTATGTATGATGATGCAATAATAATAACTAATAACTAAAAACTAATAAATAATTACTTATTAAAATATGCTTCATGGGTTGCTGTTCTTGGGTTAGAGAGGTTATTCATAATGTTTAAAGTTTCAGTTAAGACTTCCTCCTGTGGGTTATCCACTGTAGGGTCCATAGATTGCACACAATTTCGCCAGAAAGTAGAACTTTATTTGTCCCCAAAGGGGCAATTGGTTGTGCAGCAATCGTAAAAACAATATCAAGACACATAGGTCACGTAAAACCACACATAAAAACACACAGTTAAGTACAGTACATCAAGATGTCCAAGTCAATTAAAATATAATGCAGAATTATCACATTGATATGGAAATATGATTTCTACTACCATCTGTTTTCTTCGGGATGCAGAATGGCTACACTCCACTGCACATTGCAGCCAAGAAGAGGCAGACAGCCATAGCGCTGGCTTTACTGCAGTATGGAGCAGAGACCAAGGTCCTGACCAAACAGGGGGTCAGCCCTCTGCACCTGGCCGCCCAGGAGGGACATGCAGACATGGTCACCCTGCTCCTAGGAAAAGGAGCACATGTGAATGCGCCCACCAAGGTGACACACCCTCACGCACACATATTGCATATTATATCACCTATCATGTAAACATATGCACACACACACACACACACACACACACACATTGTGGAAGGCCACAATGTGGCGTTTAAGCTTTCATTGTGCCGCATTTTACACCGTTGTAATTGTGAAATATGTCATTATTACTATTATTACTATGTTTTTCTAGAACAACAGAAAAGACAGACTTTTGATGGCTGAAAGTGCAAAACGTATTGTTGATGCAGTCAGTGTGCAGTGTGTCAGTCTGTCTACATCAATGTGATGTGCATCTCAATCTCTGTTTATTTGTTAGGGTTAGGGTTAGATTTAAGTTACATTTAACGGAGAGAAAACGTATAGTTATGGTTCGAATATGGTTTTCAATAGGTTGCTTTATTACTTTATACATACAATAAACGTACTCCACACCCAGGTAGACTAAATAGGCTACCCAGACATTTACATTTATGGCATTTGGCAGACGCTTTTATCCAAAAAGACTTACAAAATAAATACATTTTTCAATAGAGTGAGACAACAATACAACGCTGATGGTACATAAACAATAATTTTTAATGCTCATAGTTGCTAGGTTGACAGCAAAATAGCTTGGATAAGAACAGTAAGGATAAGAACACCAAGATAGCTTAAGTAGGATGCTACACAATCTTAAGTACCATTTTAAGTGCCATACGAACATGCAAGATGCTACACAATGCTAAATACTAATATTTAGTGCCAAGACTTACAAACATGCAAGTAAGTGGTAGGGTTCAGAGATGTTCTGGGATTCAAGTGGGAGTGGGTTAGGGAGGATGGGGAGGGGGCAGTTAAGGAGGGAGGTTATGCACAGTCCAGTCATTTCTTGTGGAAACTGGTGAGCGACTCAGCTGGGAGCTCATTCCACCACTGCAGTGCCAAAACAGAGAAGAGTTGAGACTTAGCAGAGTAACTTTTGTCTGCTCTTAGTGACAGTGGTACCGGCCAGCTGAGGTAGTTGAGCGGAGCACTCAAGCTGGGGCATGAGGTCTGACTAATGCATGGAGGTAGGTGGGGACAGTTCCGCTGACAGCCGTGTAGGCCAATAACAATGGCCTAAATCTAAGGTCACAGAAGAGGGGGGTCACATGAGAGAATGTTGGTAGGTTGAACACTAGGCGTGCAACGGTGTTCTGGATACATTACAAAGGTTTGATTGCGGAGCCTGGTAGTACAGCCAGGAGAGTGTTGCAGTAGTCGAGGCGAGTGATGACGAGGGCCGCATCTTGCGGATGTTGTAGATGGCAATTCTACAAGATCGGGCCACTGAGGTGATGTAGATCTTTCCACGGCATGAACAGAATCTCAGTCTTGTCCAGGTTAAGCTTCAGGTGATTCACAGTCATCCATTTACTGTTGTCAGCCAGACATTTAGAGATGGGTAGGAGAGAAATAGTTGGGTGTCATCAGCGTAACTGTGATAGGAGAACCCGTGAGATGTAATTACAAAGCCTAGGGATCTAGCGTATAGGGAGAACAGAAGAGGCCCCTTGAGGGACGCCGGTGTCAAGATAGCAGGGTCTGGACAGGGAGCCATTCCATGTGACCTGATAGGTGCAATCTGTCAAGTAGGGAGTGAATAGGGATAGCGCAGATCCAGCAATGCCCACTACCAACAACAATACAACAACAATAGCTCTATCAACACTGCAACAAGATTAGTTTAAGAGAATAACACTCCCAACACTGCAACAACAATAGCAGTACCAACACTGCAACAAGATTAGTTTAAGAGAATAACACTCCCAACACTGCAACAACAATAGCAGTACCAACAATGCAACAAGATTAGCTTTAAGAAAATAATGCCATGCCGATAATGGCATCATAAACTAAACTAAATGGACATTTACAGAAGGCTAGACAGACAGACAGCTGGACTGACAGGAAGTCAGACAGACAGCTAGACAGGCAGACAGGTGGTGGTTTGTTCTAACCATGTGTATGTATGTGCGTGTGTGTGTGTGTGTGTGTGTGTGTTTCAGAGTGGACTAACTTCTCTCCACCTCTCAGCCCAGGAGGACAGAGTAAGCGCAGCGGAAGTGCTGGCTAAGCATGAAGCCCACTTGGACCAGCAAACTAAGGTATAACATAGTCATAGAAAACCCCATACTATAGCTCTGCTGTATGTGTGAAATATCAAGGGAATGAAACGCATTCAACATTTGCAGGTGGCTTTTGGGCAGTTTTTACACTTCACTTACCTGGACCAGGGTCCCTTATCCAGGTGGGAGAGGGCGGTGTGTACTGCCAGGGCGATGGCGTCGTCCGTAAATCTGGTCCCTGTAATCACTAGCATTAGATTCAAGACACCGGTACTGGCCTACAAGGCTGTCAACGGAACTGTCCTTACCGACCTCCAAACATTAGTCAGACCCCACGCCCCAGCCCAAACAACTTCGGCTAGATGACTGGTACCACCTCCGCTAAGAACAGGCAAACATCGCTCTGCCAAGTCCCAACTCTTCTTTGTTCTGGCACCGCAGTGGTGGAATAAGCTCCCGGCTAATGTCAGGATGGCAGGAGTTCACCTGGACTCTGCATAACCCCCCCGCCTTCCCTCACCTAACCATAGCACTAACTTGCGTATTTGTACGTCTTGGCATTATTAATATTACTTAACATTGTTGTAACATTGCATATTGTATGTTCTTAGATGTTGGTAATGCACTCAGAATGGCACTTCTGCTCTTATCCCAGGCATCTTACGCAGGCAACCTAGCAATGATGAAACTCATGCTATTATCTTTGCAACTATGAATGCTTGAAACCTGCTCTATTCTGATCTTTATGTACCACAGTGATATATTGCCTCTTTCAACAATGTACTCTTTGTATGTTGCTTTGGATAAAAGCATCTGCCAAATGCCCTACATGTAAATGTAGTCATTCAGGCAGGTGATGGAAGGTTTCTTCGGTACGGGGACAATGGTGGTTTGTTTGAAGCAGGTGTTGAGTTGTGTTGAGGGTCTGTGGAGTGTGTGTGGGTGGCTGGTTTAAACAGCCTCACCTGGCCCGAGGCTACTGCCAATACAAATTAAATGTGTTTTGTATGTGTACAGTGTAGGATCCATGTAAGAACTGGATCAGTAAACCAACAATAGAATATTTTAATCTTTGTTTATCAACAAAATAAATGATTGGACAAATCATTGATTTTTTACCCAGGTGTGTGATTAGATCATTTACCTTTCTCATTTCCTTTTTTACGTCCAGCTTGGATACACCCCTCTAATAGTTGCCTGTCACTATGGAAACGCCAAGATGGTGAACTTTCTCTTACAGCAAGGGGCAAGCGTAAATGCCAGAACTAAGGTAGGATTCAGCATTTCACAAATCTGTTGAATGAATAATAACAAACAACAATTGTACAATAATAGAACAAGAATAAAAAAAAATGTTGACCACATAAATTTCAAATGAACAACATAACAGTTGTGTATGCATTAAAATCCAAATAATGTCCCTGAGAGGTATTTTGTGTAATTTGTGTGCAGAATGGATACACGCCACTTCACCAGGCAGCTCAACAAGGGAACACACACATTATCAATGTGTTGTTACAGCACGGTGCAAAACCAAACACCACGACTGTGGTAAGAAGACACTCTGAACCTTTAATACTGCATAGGAACTAAAACTATCACTTAGTGCATATGCAATATGTCTTGCTTATGTTAAGTGTAAATGACACTGAGAACAAGCAACAATAAAAAGATAATGTTTGAATGTCTTTGTCAGAACGGCAACACAGCTCTAACCATCGCCCAACGTCTGGGGTACATTTCTGTGGTGGACACACTAAAGGTTGTCACCGAGGAGGTTATCACCACGACAACTGTAAGTTCCATCAGTCATTCAGTTGTGCTCGCTCACTTTCATATTACAAGTTAGAGCATGTGTTTGTGTATATTTCTTGCAGAAATGTTCTGGCATGGCGCTGGGAAGCCCAGGGATAAAGCAGTTGTGCACTGAAAAAGAAACACTGTCTCCATTTCTCTGTGCTTAGCCATGTTAACTTGTTAACTCCCTAGCTTAACATCTTAGCAATATTTCCTTATTTTACATCCACCAGTGATAAAAGGAGCAAGATATGCTAGTGGGAAATTCTCCAGTTTGTTCATGGGTATTTCTGACAATGTATCCCTCCCCCAACATGACAGAAAGACACTGGTGACGAGACGAGCACCTTTCTGAAAAGTTTTGTCAGGTCAAAGTATTGTCACATGTGCATTACAACACAGTGCCATTCTGAACAGTGAAACTCTTGTGACATGGCAGGCGACAGTACGCAAAAAAGTAGGGAAAACAAATAACAAGAAGGGGAAAAAAATCCATATATATGCATTGAAAACATACATATATATGGAATGAAAAAAAGAGAACATAATCAGCTGTTCTAGAAAATGTAGGAATGGGAGATATAGCCTACGAATCCAGAAGTATTGAATATTATAAATTTACAACTAAGTAAGGGCAGATGCACAAGTGAGGGAGATCAGAAGCATATGTATCCAGAGTGTTTAAATATAGCATAGGGAATATGGAATATGTATCCAGAAGAGTGGCCACACAAAAAAAGGGACTGGGAGCATATGCTCTCTCCTCATTGGGAGCAATTGAAAAGAAAATGCTGGTGCTCCGAAAAAAGTTCATATATAATGTCAATATATATATATATATACAGTTATATATATATATAATAATTTATGTTCTTTTGAATGTTAGACGGTGACAGAGAAACACAAGCTGAATGTTCCAGAGACCATGACTGAGATTCTAGATGTATCTGATGAAGAAGGTAAGTTCTTCACACAATAAAAAACAAGATAACAATGAACAGATTGTTTCAACATAAAAGTCATATAAATGCTGTTGTAACATTAAGAGAAGCAAAGAATCTAACTGTCTTAAGTAATGGGCGAGGATGTGAGCTGTCCATTTGAACCAAAATGGTTAAATTGCTTAAATGTTGAATGTTTTCTACAGCTACGTACATCCTAGATCCTGTCTAACTTCCTGGTAAACAGTAAAGAAAGGGTCAGAATAAATGGACATAGGCACTGTAGCATTTGTGGACTACCATTTTTAAGCCTTGAGGTTGGCATTTGGCCATCGCCATTTTTGTTTTTTGCAACCAGCATACAGAAGTTGGTGTGTCTTTTAGTATAGCCAAACACTGAACGCTGAAGATATTTAAAAAATTTACCAAATTAACATCATGCTATATTGAAGAAGACTTGCAACGATTGATTGAGACCATATAGTCATTAGCAAAATTTTTACAGAGTGAAATTCAAGTGAGAAGTCATTTTGTCATCCACTACCATTCTATTTGACTTCTCTTTGCAATCAGTGGAGTCCACCCCTCCCGAATGAATGCAGGTTTAAGGCACTTCCACATTGGCTTCAATTGTCAGACCCAGAGTTTGCCCCTCAGTTTGCCCCTAAGTGATGCGTATTGTGCATTATCTCCTTTTCTCTCCTTACCTATCCCCTCATCAACGGTTGCTCCAGGTGAGGACACGATGACGGGTGATGGAAGCGAGTACCTAAGAGCTGAGGACCTCAGGGAGCTCGGGGACGACTCTCTTCCCGGACACTACTTAGACGGTTTCAGCTACTTGAGTCACAACCTGGACAGGTCCCAAAGCAGTGATACACACATACGCATACATGCACACATGCACACACACACACAAATATTGTACTTAGAAACCAGGTTTAATCCGTGCTGTAGGGTAACTACAATATGTTTATGTGATCTGATTCCTTAGGCCCAACCAGATCCCAAACCAAAGCTTCCACCAAAGAGATGGGATTCTGATCGAGGACATGCTTTCCAGCCAGCAGGTATTGAAATGCTTCACATGAGCTATCTCTCTAGAGCACATGGGTTAAGTTATAAAGACCATGAATAGATTCCTCGCTTCAACGTTGCTTTGTTCACGGCATGGCCTCTAGGTGGCGTCTCTGTCCAGAGAGCATGATAAGGACTCATTCCGTCTGAGCTGGGGAACGGAACACCTTGATAACGTGGTGCTGTCGTCCAGCCTGTTGCACTCTGGGTTAGTGCATGCACACACACACACACACAAACACACACACACACACACACACACACACACACACACACACACACACACATGCATGCCCACACATACACGTGTTCACATGCACACAGGTGCACACGTGGACATGACAAGTGCACATGCACAACAAGCACTCGCATATATGAAGTCCACATTGATGCACGCCTTCATATGGACATACACACAGGCACTATTCTTTATTAGCATTGTCGTAACTTGGAACACAGTCATGTGATTAGTAGGAACAGCAGCGTGTTTACGTTTCACACGTCACGCAGCTATCAGCACTGTGTAATTCACTCTTTTTGATTCACTTCTTCATTGTTGTGTTCCCTCCCATATGTAACGTGTCATTCTGTGTCTCTCATGGTGCGTTTCTCATGCTTCTCCTGGTTCTGCCTCCTCTCTGTCCTCTCTGTCCTGTCCTCTCTGTGCTGTCCTCTCTGTGCTGTCCTCTCTGTGCTGTCCTCTCTGTCCTCTATGTGCTGTGTGTCCCGTGGCTGTGTTTTGTTGTGGTGTTTTGCTGTGTCCTCCACATCTAGCCGCTCTTCCCCGTGCCTAGACCATGACAACAGCAGGTGACTCATGGATGTCCTCTTCCCTTTCATTTTCTCTCCTGAACATTCTTACAGAATTCACATGCATGTTCTGTGTTTGTGTATACAATATTAATATCATATCATAATTGTGTATCATACTACTGGGAAAATTGTATCTGGTGAACTAGAATGATGTGAATGTCATATCAATCAGTAATCCTACCAAAGTAATCTTCCGTCCCCACTTGCAAATGACATAGTTGACATAGTTGTATAAATGACATGTGATGAAATTAATGTAGATATTTAACTTGGTGTCATAGAACCAGAATGACATGAGAATGTCCTGATAACGCCCTTCATCAGTCGACTGCCTGCTGTGATGACTGGTCTGCCTTGTCTGCATGGATAACCATTAACACATTTTTTTATTTGTTAATGTTGACCCAAAATTAGGACTGTATCCAATATCATATATTGATCATCACGTTCATTAATAAATTAGTTAAAACAAATAGAGCCTAAGTGAAAGTTAATTAATACATACATACTGTAATTAATACATTAATTGAATCAATGTTAAACAATTAAATAATGTAATGACCTTTCCATATTGTGGAAAAATCATCTTAAATCACCTTATTGTTTGTATTTTGACATCTTATCGATGACTATGTCACTTCTCTTCAGCTTCCTGGTCAGTTTCATGGTGGACGCAAGGGGCGGGGCCATGCGTGGTTGCCGTCACAACGGCCTGCGCATTATAGTGCCACCCAGGAAGTGTTCTGCACCCACGCGGGTGACCTGCAGGCTGGTGAAGAGACACCGTCTGGCCTCCATGCCTCCCATGGTGGAAGGAGAGGGGCTGGCTGGACGCATCATAGAAGTCGGACCCACCGGTGCCCAGTTCCTGGGGTAAGGCTGCGCCGTGTTGTGAAGGGAACCTTGCATTTCAACCATAAAATGAGGACAAGCTAATCCCACTCTGGGCTCTGAGAGTTCTGGTTGTTACAAGTCTGCTAAGATGAAGTAGGACAGATAAGCTGTGTTTCCACCAAAAGTACACAGAACTACTTTTCAGGAACTAAAAAGTCCATTGCTGTCTGTGTTTCCACTGTGGTCTAAAGACCTGCAAAGATTAGACACATTAGCCCACTGACGTATGGCAAAGGGACAGCTATTTTTACATACAACTAAAGTCTCCAAAACATGAATGTATTTAAATGTACACGGAGACACACCCACTTATCATAATGCCCCTCATCTGCCATTCACTCCACTATTTTACATGTGGATTAAAAAGTTAAACATATAATTTAATCCTCTGAATACATAGGATATTGAAGTGAAAGAATGGAGCATACGCTTGTCTTCACTGGGCTATTTGTGGTTGAGGGTTGAATCCATCTTTTTTATTCTAATTGTAAAACGGTGCATATTAAAACTTTTTGGGATAGGATGCTAACGAAATGCAATTAATTTGTATTATTATATTTTATATTTGCATCCTAACTGACGTAAATAGCAGTTTTGTTATTATTTTGTTTGTCACATGTTTCTTCTCAGTTTTTCTTGCTTTTCCGTGAAGTTTATTCATTACATCGAGCGAGATCGAGAGGAGATCGAGCATTTGCGGTGGCTGCCCCTCATCTCTGGAACAGCCTACCAGCTCACATAAGATCTGCCCAGACCGTTACCATTTTTAAATCATTCCTAAAGACTCACCTCTTCGCCTTGGCATTCAATTCAATTTGAGTTGAGCACGGCATCCCCCCATTGTGCCCTTATCTCTTTATTGTTTTTTATTGTTTTATTGTTTTATTGTTTTATTGTTGCTATTGTTATTGTTTTCTACTGTTTTATTCTTTGTGCACCCATGTATCTTGTTCAGCAATTTGTCAACGATAGTTGTTTAAAATGTGCTATATAAATAAAACTGACTTGACTTGACTACATGCCTAATGTAAAAGGACCTATAAAGTACCAAACAGATGTATGAGCTTTCTGACATGACTCCTGTGGTGGAAACGTACCAAGTTGCTCAAAGATTGCTAATTCCTGGGTAAAGTTCCTGCGGTGGAAACACGACTACTTCTACTTTCAAGAACTGAAGTTGACCACCCTCACAAACCAACTGCTACAAAACAGCTACCTTAGCATGAAACAAGTTTTTGGCAATGACTAAAGTCTAGGGATTAACAATATATGGCAAAAATACGCTGATTAACAAACATTAGAAATGTTTTTTCCATTTCTGTTCTTGTGAAATTGCATGCATAGATGTGTAGGTTCATGCTCTTTGTCTCCTAAATTTCCTCTACCTGCTGCGTACGGATCAGTAAGCTCCACCTCCCCACGGCTCCACCCCCTCTTAACGAGGGCGAGAGCCTGGTCAGTCGCATCCTGCAGCTGGGTCCTCCAGGGACCAAGTTCCTAGGGTATGGCTGTCTGCTCGGGGCCAGCATAACCCCCTGGCATTCTGTTACCCCTTCACTTCGCTTTTTTTATTTTCATCATGTCCCCTATAAGGATTTGATCCTTGTTGCCTAGCTTGTGTTCATTTATGTACTGATAACAAAAGTACTTGATGTTAGTTTTGAATCCCCAGGGAATAAGGGAATAATCTTATTTATATGCTATTGGCATAGTACCTAGAAAAGGCCACAATACATTCTCACAATGAAGTCAGCAAAATAGCATTTTCTCCAACATAAATTGTCTCATTTTTATCTTCAAAACAAAATCACCAGAATGACCAGTAGTTTTATAGGAAAGATCAAGGGGCATTTTGTTTGTATTCCATCAAAGGGCTTTTATGTGAGTCGTTGAATCCCCTGCAAAACTCTTTATTGTTGACTGTTTTCTGTGTGTTATTGTCTGCTGTAGATTATTATTTCGATATATAGACCTAATGTTTTATTATGTTTTTGCCATGCTTGCTGTAGTAGTGGTCAATGCCATGTATTTCATGGCATTTATTTATTTATGTATTTCATTTAGTTTTGATTTTGCATCATTATAAGCATGCCACAATCATAATGGACTCTGCTCTGTGTAAAATACCAGTGATCATACAAAGTATATCTGAAGAAACAAGCTTGTTACTATTGCAGGGTCTAATAACAACAGACCATCACACAGCATATTTTCATTCAAATGTTCATTTGCATGCAGAAACCGCCCCCCCCAAAACCAGTATGGCTTGTGTGTGGTCAATTGAATACATAATGCAAACTGCTGTTATTCACTGTGCTCTGGTATTCACTGTGCTATGTGTAGCAGTCACACTTACAACACACCACTAAAGTGGCCTTTCTGGGGCTCCTCCAACCCAATGACGCAGGCAATTGATGTTGAATAATCTGGTTTATTGCAGTAATTGAGTATGTGGTAATGAAGACAGAGCAGGTGGTAACAAGCTAGCATGCTAGCACTCCCTGAGTGCACTGATTAGTCAATACACCACAGCCTCACCTAGCCCCAGCCTGACTCGGGCCAGGTGAGGCTGCTTTAACCAGCCACCAACCACACACTCTCTACAATGTGTTATTCAACCTAACCTAGTTTATTTGTAGCAAACAAATTGTGTCTGGCCACTTTGTACACAGAGCATAGTTCCATCCCTTGTGAGTTCCATCATATTTGACTCCAGTTATGGTTTGCTTCTTCTCCCACCCTTCTGATCAATACCTATGACCTCACTCTTCTTCCTTGCTTGTCTTCCTCCGTCCAAACTGTTGGATTGTAGACCTGTGATTGTGGAGATCCCCCACTTTGCTGCCCTGCGTGGTACGGAGAGGGAGCTGGTGATTTTGAGGAGCGAGACAGGGGAGAACTGGAGAGAACACCACTGTGATTACACAGAAGAAGAGCTCAACCAGATACTGAACGGCATGGATGAGGGTAAGGGCAGGGATATGCACAACGTGTGGTACTGCATTGTTCAATATGTGCATGACATCAAGAATGGGATAGTAGGGTGCAAGGTAGTGTAGTGGCTTGAGTGTTTGACCCCAAGCCTAATGTGCAAAAGTGCAACACACTGCCACCTACATCATATGACATCTGTCAAGTGCCACCCCTAGCAGCAATAGGAAGCATCGCGCTGCAGCGCATCAATGGGTAATCAATAGTAATCAATAACTTGAACAATTACAGATCTTCTGCCCTCACTGTGCGTTTGTGTGCACAGCTATGCAGCGAGGTAAACACTCTCCCAAAAAGTACCCAAGAGAAGAGCTGACTTGGTGTGTGTGTGTGTGTGTGTGTGTGTGTGTGTGTGTGTGTGTTTAATGGAAGCGGTGTGAAACTAGACAATACAAAAGGCATGTCTAAGTCTAAGTCTAACATAATAACATATTTCTATTAGGGCCGGGACTTACGTTAATTACGATTAATTAATTACAGAAAAAATAACGTTAAAACTAATTAACGCATTTTAATCGCACTTTATTTTTGCACTCCAAACACCACGGAACGTTTCTCAGTGGACGAATTGGAGGCTCAAATATGGACGGACCGGAAGCGACGTTTTTTTTTTTGTTGTCATTTTAAATGGTAGAGATGGCACTTTATGTTAAACTGTTGGTCTGTGTAGCTAAAATAAACAGGATTTAGCTGCTTAAATGTATGTATATGTCTATTCATTGATTCACTCGTATACCAAAATCCATTTGAATTTAAAAATGTTGCTTCTCGTGTCAAATATTAATATGCGATTAAAATGCGATTAATTGCGATTAATTAATTACAAAGCCTCTAATTAATTAGATAATTTTTTTAATCGAGTCCCACCACTAATTTCTATACAAATTAAATACATGCAATACAATTAAACACATTACAAATAAACCACAGATAATATACTGAAAACAAACAATTACTGAAAACAAACAATGCAATACACTCAAAATGTCTCTTTTCTCAATAAATGACAGGTAAGCATGTAATGTAAATAAAAAGTACACCAATGTAACAAAACATCACAAAATATGGCATTATTCCTTAATAAAGCTTTTATTTTGTATATAACATGTTTAAGAACAGAAATACTCACAGATTATGCTTAAACAAGGGCATAAACAAGGTGGATGGACATGGATGCCTTCCCCAACATGATTTTCATGGAAATGTCACTTTATTGACTAAAGATGATGTACATATACTGCACCAGTACGGGGTGGTGAACGGCACTCATTGCAGGAGGCTAAATGATGTGTGTCTGTGTGAAAGAGTGAACTAGCTGTAGGAGAGACAGAACAACGGGATTGTGGGTCATGTAGTTCAGGATATTTCTTGATCTCAACAAGTATTCTCTCCTCATCCATTGTTCACACGAGATACAGCGACAGCAAGACCAGCACCTCTCAAACACATTAATCTTGTTTGTTTAATCTGTAGAAAAATATAATGACATTGTCGTTATGTGCCGGAATGTTTATTGCCGGTGAGCTGTTGCCAGGCAACCAGGACTCCAGGAAATACAGCTCTTTTCATGAGCTGCCACGGTAGCAGAGGTGAAACGCCTGTAGTTGGGAACATTTAAGTCCAAAACAGCTTTTTCTCTGGAAAACATTTGTTTTTTCATGGGCGGCGATGCTGGGAATAGCACAGTGGCATGAAGTGCCACGGGGCGGCGAGCCCACGGGCACCACCAGTGTGGGGGTTTTACATAGAAATTGATAGGGGCGGCTTAGCAAAGTAATTGGTCTGCACAAAGGGCAAAACACGCTCACAATAGTCTCAGCCTGTTTAGACATAGGGGCAGGTTACAGTAATCCCTGTGTGATGCACAATTACATACAGGTTTCAGGCTTGTGCCACATCCGTGGTTTACGCAATCTCCAAGAATGGGCATCGATGTAGCGACCATGGTGTACCAGTTCACATTTCTTTGCACAATGTCATGAAGGATGGTGGGTAATAGAATTGCAAGGACTAGGAATTGTAGAATCGCAAAACCTAGGCACAGCATGGCACTGTTTCAGATACATCTGCTTCTCCCTTGCTTTATATTGGTTAGTGACCAGTGACATGTGAGGTATTTATGATGTAGGAGATAAGCATTTGACTTGACCATGCTAGAAGAAATCTATATAGACGAGAACCTATCACTGGTCAAACTAGATTGAATATAGCGCACCTCCGGATGTGATATTGACGATGGTCGTCTACATCTCTCTTACAACCATTCCCGCCTGTTTATGCGGAGAAAGCACCTCTCTTTGCATCGTGATCTGTTTTACTGTTTTAAATGTGTGATTTGAAGAGTCGCTCAAAACGCGTGTGTAAACAGGGCCAATTAGTTCGTTTGGATAAAAGCCTCTACTCAAAGACTAAATACATTTTGTTGTAAATAGTAATACAATATACATTTTTGACTGGTGATAAGCTTCATATATGTTAATATAAGCGTTCTATAACTATGCAAAACAACTACTAATACTTTTTAATTCGAGTATTGCTTGGATGATTGATCTTTGATCACTCTGTACAGAGCTGGACTCACCAGAGGAGCTGGAGAAGAAGAGAATCTGCCGCATCATTACCAGGGATTTCCCACAGTACTTTGCCGTGGTGTCACGGGTAAAGCAAGACTGTCATTTGATTGGTCCAGAGGGCGGGGTGTTGAGCAGTACTCTGGTACCCCAGGTCCAGGCTGTGTTTCCAGAGGGAGCCCTCACCAAGAAGATAAGAGTTGGACTACAGGTGAATTGTTCAATCAATCTGTGGTCACATAGCCTTTGGCTTGTGTTTCAATGGTGTTGGAACAATACAATAAATACAATAAATACAGGTCGGTTAATACACATCACAGTAATTCAAGTTTCAAGTATTTTATTGTCACTTCACAGTTTACACGTGAGTATAAGCAGTGAGTGAAAAACTTTTTGTGCAAAATGCCCGACAGCCGACAGTAATTATAAAAGCAATACAAAAATAAGAACTAAAAAAACTGGCAAAACATAGAATAGAAACTATAAATCTATGTTAAAATAAGGTAAATGAAATATAAAATGAAATGGAATATACAGCAGAAATATCCAGGTGAGCAAT
Source organism: Coryphaenoides rupestris (assembly GCA_002895965.2). Classification (NCBI taxonomy): domain Eukaryota; kingdom Metazoa; phylum Chordata; class Actinopteri; order Gadiformes; family Macrouridae; genus Coryphaenoides; species Coryphaenoides rupestris. The sequence continues at coordinate 229,696 of PIJE02000173.1, read as the reverse complement.
ACACATATAAATCAATGTACTAAAATATACATTGTTATATGCTGACATTCACAGAATGTCACAGAATACCTTCCCAGACAGTCGACACAACACTAGCACCAGCAGTTGGCACCAGGACTAGCACTAACACCAGTACTAGCACCAGCACCAGCAGTAACACTAGCACTTATCACCAGGACTAGCACTAGCAGTAACACCAGCACTAGCACCAACACTTAGCACTGCTACCAGCGCTAGCTCCAGCAGTAACAACTTATCACCAGGACTAGCACTAGCAGTAACACTTAGCACTAGCATTAGACATTGATGCCGAACTTGTTCAGCAGCCTGATGGCCTGACTGTGGAAGTAAAAATACAATACAATAATAACACAACATGCTCAGTACAGAGACCAATAATAAATTGTCATGTGTCATAGGCCCAGCCAATCGGGATAGAGTTAGTGAGAAAGATCCTGGGCAACAAGGCCATGTTCAGCCCTATTGTCACATTGGAACCCCGGAGGAGGAAGTTCCACAAACCCATCACCATGACGATCCCCGTTCCTAAAAGCGCCAACAACGATGGCACCACCACTGTCTTTAGTGGTGAAACACCCACCTTGCGTTTGCTGTGCAGTATTACCGGTAAGATTAAAAGATGACAAACATGTTCACAGTTTTAAAATGCACTAAAATGGTTATGAGTTTTTAGCAGAAGTAGAATATATAATGATATTTATATGGCTGCAGGCGGAACTACACCTGCACAGTGGGAGGACATCACCGGCTCCACCCCACTCACATTTGTAAACCAATGTGTGTCCTTCACCACAAATGTTTCTGCCAGGTAATCCCTCCCCACCAGACCAACCTTCAAGTCCACTCTGATGATCCCTGCCTAATTCACAAACTTGCAATAAGTAAATTACTCATGTAATCCAGTGTTTCTCAAATGGGATTATGTGTACCTCTAGAGGTACTTAAGGATTGCAGGGGGTACTTGAACATTTCAAAAAAGGAGAAAGAAGGAGTCTACTTAAAAGATACAGAGATATGCATTATTTCTAAATAACACATCTGCCTTTAAAGGGCCCTTATTTTAATGCCAGGTGGGATGTTGACTTGCCATTGCAAGCCGTTGCAAGCCATGTCAAAATGTACCCGCCAGAAACATCACAATTGGGATTGTGCACCCAGATATAACGGGATAACAAAAGGAGACTTTTGTGGTTTATTCCTTATTCCACACACCAATCCATCTTTTTTTATTTATTTATATATTTTCTGGTTTTATTCTGTTTTGTTCTCTCTCTCTCACACTCATTCTCACTCTCACTCCTGCTCTCTCTCTCTCTCTCTCCCTCTCTCCATCCCCATAGGTTCTGGCTAATAGACTGCCGGCAGGTGCAGGAGTCGGTGAACTTCTCCTCTCAGCTGTACAGGGAAATCATCTGTGTTCCTTACATGGCCAAGTTCGTCATCTTCGCCAAGACGCTGGATCCCATCGAGGCACGGCTCCGCTGCTTCTGCATGACCGACGACAAGATGGACAAGACCTTGGAGCAGCAGGAGAACTTCACCGAAGTGGCCCGCAGCCGAGACGTGGAGGTAGGGAAAGGTGCAGGGTGGGGAATACTGCCAGAAGGAACTAACAATTGTTTTAAATTGTTAACTGGACTCTTTTAAGACTGGCCTAAAAACCTTTTTATTCAGGAAGGCATTTTTGATTTTGTGTTAAATCACTGTCAGCTATTTCTTTTGTGTTTCTGTTCATTCACTGTTTTCTATTATGCTTATGTTTACTAGGTTTTGTTTTTGATTCTAGTTTGTTTTAACTATGTTTTTAACTATGTTTTTACTATGTATTGGCTCTATGGCACTCTGAGATTCCTGGAATGAAAAGTGCGTTACAAATTAAATGCATTATTATTTATTATTATTTAACAATGGCAGTCGGTGTTTTGTGTTTTTAAAGGATCATTCAAATGTTTTTTTTATGTAGGTTCTGGAGGGAAAACCTATATTTGCTGACTGTTTTGGAAACCTGGTTCCTCTGACAAAGAGTGGACAGCACCATGTTTTCAGCTTCTTTGCCTTCAAGGAAAACCGACTTGCCTTGTTTATCAAAGTAAGCGTATTTAAATACGAAGTATACATTTTTTGATCTTCACTTTTTATGGTCTAAGTAGGATTCAATAATTGTATAATTGATTTGCAGATTCGGGATACAGCCCAGGAGCCCTGCGGCCGTCTGTCTTTCATGAAGGAAGCTCGCACATATCGCACACTTAATCACAACGCAATCTGCAACCTCAACATCACACTCCCAACATACTGCAAGGTTAGTCATCCTTACACTGGTGAACTTGTGTCTTTTTAAATGATGTGTATTGTTAATGTTAATACAAGGTAATATATACAAAACATACATTTGTACTAATGGCATAAACACACAGTGATGGTGATTGCTCTGTGTTCTTCCCCTCAGGAGTCTGATTCGGACCAAGATGCAGATGATGAGGTAAATTCAATTAAAGTGAACCCCCTGTTTCAAATGTTATAAAATTGGGGATGTTGGCCCCATGACCCACTTTGTGATAAAACATTTATTTTTAAAGCTACCACTGTCATTGTGAATTAGTGTTGTTATGAGTGATGTTGTGTGTAAAATGCACCACACACTGTGGCGTTATACATCCAAGAAGCTTAACCATCATCAGCATCCCATCAACATCAACCAGACGGAGATCTACACATTCACACACACTGTGGCATTTTCGTACCCTCTCGTGTCAGTGTCCCTTTATTGGGGGCTTTTCCACCAAGGTTATTTTCAGGGCCGGTTCGGAGCCAGAGCCTAAAACGAACCAGTTCTTCGTGTTTCGACAGACAAAGAACCGGCTCTCGGCCAGAAAAACTGGTTCGTTCTTGGCCCCAACTCTTTGCTGGGCCAGACTTGAACCAACTAAGAACCGACTACGTCAGTGGCTGGGGGCGGGCTGGGGGCGGGATTAGCAAGTCCGCCAAAAACTTTCTGAGCTCCATTTCACAACAAACCCCGACAATGGAAGTAACTACTCCGATACAACCGCACCGATACCACTTTGGCAACGCAACGTTAACCTTGTAATATTCTTAGCCAAGGAATATTGAAATAAAGAGATGCAACCGAGTTGGCGTTTATGGATGTTTAATAGCAACTGCGCATGGTACCGAGCATGGGCGTAGAATTTAGTGGGGACGCTGGGGACATGTCCCCACCAATTAACGGAGCGCACCCCCCCCCCCCCCCCCATCAGAACCGCAAATTAACGGAGCACCCCCCCCCATCAGAACCGCAAATTAAAGGAGCACCCCTCCCATCAGAACCGCGAATTAACGGAGCACCCCCCCCCATCAGAACCGCAAATTAACGGAGCACCACCCCCATCACAACCGCGAATTAACGGAGCAGCATTGTTTTTCTAAATAAACATTTTGTTAACATGTCTGCTTCAGTATACTTAAAGAACAGAGAAACAAATAAGATTCAGTTTTTATTTGAGTTATGACAGAACAGGTAGTAACAAAATATACAATTACAAAAACAAGATCACTCGTATCGCGATGTAGTCCGCCATTGTTCTTGTTGTGCTCGCGTTGCTGGGAAGGCGGAGACTTATACAGACGTACAGTGACGTAATGACGTGGGGGCGGGTTGGCTCTCGAGGCTCTCTAGCTGGTGGAAAAGCAAACCGGTTCTTAAGTTGAACCAGCTCCGAACTGGCACTAGCACCAGCCCAGAACCAGCTCTCGGTTCACTTTGGTGGAAAGGCCCCCATTGTGACATTTAAGCACCTTTGAAAAGGAACTTTGAACACTTTTGACTTGAGTTGAGCAGAGTAGAACAGTCACAAACTGGCAAAAACATAGGATTTTACATCTGTTTTCTCCAAATTACGTGGTTTTATTTTAGGAACGGTTACAAAATGGCATAGATGACTTTGCTGAAGATCATATAAGACATATTATCACAAAACAAAAATTATTTGGGTTCACCACCACTTTAAGTTGATTTTTATGTATGTATTGTAATGTATATCCTTTTATTGCAGAGTGAGAAGAGTGACAAGAAATGTAAGTTAAAATTACACTTTAATCAAACAGTAATGTTAATCAAAACAGGTTAATATGTGGTTGTGAGGTTCCAATATAACACACTTTAATAATACATGTGTAAATATATATGTAAATATATATATATATATATTTGCCAGAGTGTAATTTATTAACAAAACATAATAACTAGAATTCTGCTATTTAATAATACTACTAACAACATGTATCTGTTAAATTCTGACTTCTCTGCTATGGCTGTATTGGATTCCCTCTGCACCAAACCCTGTTTATTTTCATTCTCCTTTCCTCTTTCAGCATCACAAATAATGGTCATAGAATGATTTTACCATCATTTATTAAAATAATGAGTCGTATAAATTTTAAAAGAGCACTAAATATGAATAAAGGCCGGCAGGTACAGGAGTCGATTTACTGAAAATGTCCTGAAAATATTGAATAATGCAAATTAAAAAAGAGCAATTCATATATATTAATTAATAGAAATGAAAAACTATATTTTGCCATGTCTTTCTAAACTTACACGTAGAAAGAAGTATTCCCTTTGGCCATTAATTGTTTTTGCAAAACCGCTTTCAGTCACTCCATAGCAACATAACAAATGTAACTTCTAACCCAAACCCAAACAATAACTTTGTTGAGAAACAATGTTTGACATTGTTTGGAATTGCATGTCTGGAACAGTTTCATGGTTTCGTCCATCATCCATCAGCTATCATGTTGATCCGTAACACTACCATTCCATATATTATCATTTTTTAATACATTATTGTACATTATTTTTGTTAGTGTCTAAGGCAAACTTTAGCATGTTTGACTTAAATGGGAAATGTGTTTAGTTTTTTTGTATAGTTATAACTAGGGCCGGGACTTTAACGCGTTAATTACGATTAATTAATTACAGAAAAAATAACGCGTTAAAACTAATTAATGCATTTTAATCGCACTTTATTTTTGCACTCCAAACACCACGGAACGTTTCTCAGTGGACGAATTGTAGGCTCAAATATGGGCGGACCGGAAGAGATCGCGTTTGACCGTTTTTTTTGTTGTTGTTGTTACCATTTTAGATGGTAGAGATGGCACTTAATGTTAAACTGTTGGTCTGTGTAGCTAAAATAAACAGGATTTAGCTGCTTAAACTTATGTATATGTCTATTCATTGATTGACTCGTATACCAAAATCCATTTGAATTGAAAAATGTTGCTTCTCGTGTCAAATATTGATATTTACATTTAGGGGCATTTGGCAGACGCTTTTATCCAAAGCGACTTACAAAGAGTACATTTGTTGAAGGAGAGACAGCAATATATCACTGTGGTACCTGAAGATAAGAATAGAGCTGTTTTCAAGCATTCCTATTTACGAGACGAATAGAACGAGTTTCATAATTGCCAAGTTGCCTGCATAAGTAGCTGGGCAGGTGTGCAATTGATATGCGATTAAAATGAGATTAATTGCGATTCATTAATCACAAAGCCTCTAATTAGATAATTTTTTTTAATTGAGTCCCACCACTAGTTATAACTGATTTATAACTATGTTATAAATCTGGAGTTTTCCGTACATTTTCTTTGAATAAACTGGAATAACTATGTATACATACTATGTATATTTAACCTGGTATGATATTTACTGAACCAGTACAATTACATATCATCTCACAAATGCAAACCAAAGGACGAGATGGCATTTGGCTAGTTGCTGTTCTTGAAGTCCTGTATCTCGTCTCTCGAGAGCTTGCTGTAGAAGAGGCAACAGTAGAAAATAGTAGAAAATCAATGGACCACAAGTTGTTCAACTTTGTTAATGCATATATGCTTTCCTTTTGAAAAGATCTTGAACATTTTTATATTTGAATATAAATCGAGATATACCTAATTTATACCACAATGTTGTTGTGTTTTTTTTTATTTAAGAAGACATGATTTTTCATGTCAACACCAATCTTGAGATGTTTCCTGTCTGTCATCCTTTGTTCCTGTCTATGTGTTTCACATCACGGTTTATATGTTTTACTCTGGTTCTCCAGATCCTAACTTGTGTTTTTAAATGGACATGTAGTCAAACATAGGAGATAGATACTCAAGGTTTTCCTTGCCCATATCCTACCTGTTATGTTACTCCTCTGCTTTGCTTATGCCATCCTCTCCCTAAACCAAACTCATCTGGAACACTTTGTCAAATATTGTTCTTTTCAAGACACCTTTCAGTCTACATCTAATGAACTGAACTCTGAACTGAAGATAATTTTTATGCCACTTCTTCTTACCACTATTTTCCAATGTCTCTCTTTCCCTACTTAATTTCTCCCTGTTCTTACCCTCCTTGGTTATACATGTTTTGATGAAAGATGATGAAACGGAATCAACTGAGACATTCTCATTTCAAACAAATCACCCTCTTGACCCAGCTACACTCGCAAGCCCGGATCTTCTTTCAGATGTGTCTGAGATAAAACATGATCTAATTAAGATGTCTGCTATATTGTCAACAGAACGGATGGAACATCAGACCTCAACCAACAGAGACAGAATAGTGGAAAACAGTGATGAGAAGATAGTGGTGGGGGAACATTTCAGGAAAATTGAACAATATAACGAGAAACAGGACAGGGTTGAGGTTCAACATTCTGTAAAAAATGCAGAGTGGGTGGTACTCCCAGACTCAAAAGTGGGTGCAGCCAAAACTGAGACTAACTCTATGCAATTTATCGAGAGGAAAACTAATGCTAAAAGTGTTACAGAGGTCAGGGATATGTCAGGTCGTAGTTCATACCTGAGCAAGGATATGGACCAGGGCCTTGAACAAATGCCCATTGTCACAACGTTCTCTAAAGAAGACATAATTCAGGACAGGGTTGAACAAATGGTTCTGAAGTCTGATGGCAAAAGGCGTCCACCAGACATCAAAAAACCTATTCGAAGGAAACTAAAAGAAAGAGAGCAATCGGGATGCAGCAGTTCTGAGGGTGAACTGGAAAGAATGAGCTCTGAAGAGTCTCTGGATGGTGATATAATATTGTCAGAGGCAGGCCTGGCAAGAACCATATCCATGGAGCCTCCAACATCTCCTTTCATAGTTGAAACATCAATAGGATCCATAAAAGACAGGGTCACAGCATTACAGAAAATGGTGGAAGAAGAGAACGAACAGAAAAAAACAAAGCCATCAGTCTCAAAAGGAAAACCAATGATTTCCACAAAGAGGATGGAGTCAGACATGCCTGAACTCCCTAAAGTCCCCAAGTCACCTAAATCCCCCAGGTCTCAGACAGAACGATTAGAGGAAACTATGTCTGTTAGAGAATTGATGAAAGCATTCCAGACTGGGCAAGATCCTTCCAAAAGCAAAACTGGACTTTTTGAACACAAAGCCATATCTGTTACCTCTAGTTCCACTTCAAATATCTCAAGAAATGACTCTGAGGAATCACAAGATATATCAAGCCATTCTCATGTAAAAACAGACACACACCAAGCTCAATCCAATAATGAATGGGTTAGTCTAAACAGTGACAGTATGCCATGTGAAGACATGCAGATTAGCCCTGATCGCAGACCTTCTGAAGATTTCAGTGCAGACATAAAGGCTGAGCTGGAGGAAAGTCCAGAATATCAATTGTTCAAGCAGACAACAACAGTGATGGATGGTAAATATCAGCTTGATACACCTGAAGGTGAAGTTGAATCGGATGCACACCAGCAAAGTGCAGAGGGCACAGATAAACATGTAATTGATGAGAGTACCAAACATCAGAGACCAACAATCATCATTGCAAAGAAGGCCTGTGATTCAGAGAAAATTGAGGTTGATGAAATGGAGAAAGAAAACTCAACAACAGACACTGTGATAGATACCGTGATAATGGAGCCACGTCTCCAGCAAGTCAACATAGAAACGAAAATATACCAGACAACCACGGCTGTAAAGGATACTTCGGGTATGTTGTCCTTTCTGAACAGTGATTTGGACCAGTACCTACATGCAAGACCTGTGGCCCATGGCTCAGATTTGGCAAAGGAAACCATCATTGCTGAGACATTTGAAGAAGTAATTTTAACAAAGGGCACTAAAAGGCAAAGGTTAAGGGAAACCACTGAAGAACAACAGTCCATAACTAAAGAAACAACTAAACATACAGACAATGCAAAGTTGGAAGAAACCATTCCTGGAACCAGGGAAGCAGGGAGTTATCCCAAAGACAACACGGAAGCATCTATGATCTTGGCAGAAGAACCAGAATTTAAAGAGACTCTGATTGAAGGAACCACATATAATCAACCATCTACACAAGTGAAAGATACAACTGGAATGTTAACACTTCTCAGATCTGATTTGGACAAACTTCTAGCAGAAAGGCCAGTGCTTGATCATCAAACAGTGCAGGACCATATACAAGAGACATTTGAACAGGTTATTCTTGTGCAAAAGAATCGTGGGGGAGACTCCCAATTATCTTGTGAGGATAAAGATCCAACATCTGAAAAGTCAGGTCTGGTAGATAGTGTTGATTTCAAAGATAGAACTGATTCAGTGAGAAAAACACAAATAGTAGAGAGTGGTGACATAGGGGAGAGTCATGAGAAAATTGTTGAAGATAAGGATATAGAGGACAAAGTGTTGATGTCAATCATTGAATATTCATCTGTGGATAATGATACAACACAGGAAAAGACAGTAGTAGATGGTGTTGATTTAGAGGATAGGACTATTTCAGCCACAGTTGAAATATCACAAGTAGTAGAGAGTGATGAGGATTGTGGGAAAACAGTTGATAATGTGTTGACATCAGCTTCTGTGCTCACTGATGACTTAGACCAACAGATAAGTGAGACACAAGTGATTGAGAGGCAGCCAGAAGAGGACAGTGTCCAGGAGACATTTGATCAGGTTATTCTTGTCCAAAAGATTTGTGGGGGAGAAGCCATTTCATGTGAGGACACAAAGCAAGAAAAGACAGTATTAGATGTTGATTCGGAGGATAAAACTACTTCAGCAACAGTTGGAATAACACAAGTGGCAGAGAGTGATGACGAGAGTTGTAGAAAAACACTTAATGATGTAGAGTTGATGGCAGCTTCTGTGGAGGAAAGAGCATTCCAGGAGGTATGCATTGAGAAACACATCTCTCATCAGCGACCTCCAAAACAGAAGGATATGTCAGGCATGCTGTCATTGCTCAGTGATGACTTAGAACAACAGATAAATGAGACACCGGTGAGTGAGAGGCAGCCAGAAGAGGATGGTATCCAGGAGACATTTGAAGAAGTTATTCTCCCTCAAAAGAACCATGGTAGAGACATCCTAGAATTATCTTGTAAGGATGATAATACAACACAGGAAAAAACAGGAGTAGATGATGATTTAGAGGATAAGACTAATTCAGCAACAGTTGAATTAACACACTTGGTAGAGAGTGATGAGGTGAGTCATGGAAAATCAAGTTTTGATGATGTAGAGGTCAAAGTGTTGATGTCGGAGTCTGTGGAGGAAATAGAATTCCAGGAGGTACGTATTGAGACAAACACCTCCCATTGCCAATCTCCAAAACAGAAGGATATGTCGGGCATGGTGTCATGGCTCAGTGATGACTTGGACCAACAGATCAATGAGACACCAGTGATTGAGAGGCAGCCAGAAGAGGACAGTGTCCAGGAGACATTTGATCAGGTTATTCTTGTCCAAAAGATTTGTGGGGGAGAAGTCATTGATTTGTTACGTGAGGATAAAGATACAAAACAGGAAAAGACAGTATTAGATGTTGACTCAGAGTATAAGACTATTTCAGCAACAGTTGGAATAGCACAAGTGGCAGAGTGTGATGAAGAGAGTTGTGGAAAAACACTTGATGATGATGTAGAGTTCAAAGTGTTGATGGCAGCTTCTGTGGAGGAAAGAGCATTCCAGGAGGTACGCATTGAGAAACACATCTCTCATCAGCGACCTCCAAAACAGAAGGATATGTCAGGCATGCTGTCATTGCTCAGTGATGACTTGGAACAACAGATAAATGAGACACCGGTGAGTGAGAGGCAGCCAGAAGAGGATGGTATCCAGGAGACATTTGAAGAAGTTATTCTCCCTCAAAAGAATCGTGGTAGAGACATCCTAGAATTATCTTGTAAGGATGACAATACAACACAGGAAAAAACAGTAGTAGATGATGATTTAAAGGATAAGACTAATTCAGCAACAGTTGAATTGGTAGAGAGTGATGAGGAGAGTCATGGAAAATCAAGTTGTGATGATGTAGAGGTAAAAGTTTTGATGTCAGATTCTGTGGAGGAAATAAAATTCCAGGAGGTACGCATTGAGACAAACATCTCCCATCGGCAGTCTTCAAAAGAGAAGGATATGTCAGGCATGCTGTCATTGCTCAGTGATGACTTAGAACAACAGATAAATGAGACACCGGTGAGTGAGAGGCAGCCAGAAGAGGATGGTATCCAGGAGACATTTGAAGAAGTTATTCTCCCTCAAAAGAATCGTGGTAGAGACATCCTAGAATTATCTTGTAAGGATGACAATACAACGCAGGAAAAAACAGTAGTAGATGATGATTTAAAGGATAAGACTAATTCAGCAACAGTTGAATTGGTAGAGAGTGATGAGGAGAGTCATGGAAAATCAAGTTGTGATGATGTAGAGGTAAAAGTTTTGATGTCAGATTCTGTGGAGGAAATAGAATTCCAGGAGGTACGCATTGAGACAAACATCTCCCATCGGCAGTCTTCAAAAGAGAAGGATATGTCAGGCATGCTGTCATTGCTCAGTGATGACTTAGAACAACATATAAATGAGACACCGGTGAGTGAGAGGCAGCCAGAAGAGGATGGTATCCAGGAGACATTTGAAGAAGTTATTCTCCCTCAAAAGAATAGTGGTAGAGACATCCTAGAATTATCTTGTAAGGATGACAATACAACATGGGAAAAAACAGTAGTAGATGATGATTTAGAGGATAAGACTAATTCAGCAACAGTTGAATTGGTAGAGAGTGATGAGGAGAGTCATGGAAAATCAAGTTGTGATGATGTAGAGGTAAAAGTTTTGATGTCAGATTCTGTGGAGGCAATAGAATTCCAGGAGGTACGTATTGAGTCAAACATCTCCCATCGGCAGTCTTCAAAAGAGAAGGATATGTCAGGCATGCTGTCATTGCTCAGTGATGACTTGGATAAGGAGATAAATGATGCATCAGTGATCCACATGCAACCATCAGAGAATCTCATCCAAGAAACATTTGAAGAAATAATTCTACCCCAAAAGGACAACCATAGGGACATTAAATCATCAGGTGAAGATACCTCAATAACAAATGAGAAAATGCAATTAGAACAAGAAGTTGGTGCAGCTTCCAATAAAGAGACACTATTCCAAGGTGATTATACTGATTCTCCTTCTCCTCACCATCCTGTAACAGATAATGACCAGTGTGTTGGTGAAAGACCTTTGGAGGTTGGATTCCAGTTAGAAGAATATTACCCTGAGCACAAATCATCCACAGAACATCAAATAATTTTCGAAGACAAGAACAAACAGGACTGTGTGGAGACCAGTACCAACAAGGCAACAGAGAGTGAATCGTGGACACACAGTCCGATGATCCAGGAAGATGAAAACTCTAAATATTCATCATCTGAGCTAAAACTTAAAACGTCAGCCATCACAATGCCACATTCCGGAGACTTGAGTGAAGTTATCAGTGGGCAACAGTCATACGTGACAAAAAAACAATGCAAGAAAGGCCGGGAAGACCCCCAGGAGGTGCCATGTCATCTGGAAATGCCACAAAGACCTGTAGACTTGGAGAGCCTCCACACTGTAGTTCTGGATGACTCAATGAGACGGCCTTCTCACAGAGACTCACTGGAGTCAAGTCCTGTTATAGAGGATAAGTCATCAAATAACTCACCCGATTCAATAGAGCCAAGCCCCTCCAGAGAATCTCCTTGCCCTGACTCTCTAGAAGGTAGTCCCATTCACCAAAAGGACACAGAACCAATTTCAGATAAAACAGTCTACGAAGACTATTCCTCCCAACTCAAAGCCTGCTTTGGTTATGATCAAAGTATTTATGAAGATGATAATGAGCAGAAAAATGAACAGAAAACCTTACAACTGGAATCCGAAGCACATTCTTTGTCACTGAAGACACTTAATGAAGACGTGAAAAGCTCTGATTCAAAAGTCTTGGAACATCTTTCAAAAAACATGAAATGTCACTCACCTGTTGAAGGTAATGATGAAGAGGATAATGTCACAAGAAGACAATTTACCCCAGAAGAGGAAATGTTTAAGATGGTATCAAAAATTAAAACCTTTGAAGAAATGGAACAGGACACCACCATTTTTTCAGAATCTTCCACTTCATTGGAAACTGAATGTGAAGATGTGGTAGACCATAGCCAAGATTTGCAACAATTATCCGACAACATACAAGTTTCTGAAAAATATGCAACAGAGAGTTCACATGAACAAATAAAGATGATCAGTTCAAGTATAAGCATGCAAGAGTCAGAACTTCAGTCACAACCTAGCATCACTGAAATACAACTATGTTCCTCATCCAGAGGGGTGGAACAAAATGAATTGCTTATTAGGAGAGAGGCGGATGAGCATCGTGCAGTACATGATGCAGGGTTATCAAATGCAGATGAGGATGTGGAACTATGTACTGATAATATTGAGACAGTAGCGAAGAAATCATTTTTAGAAAACAAACCTGAGCAGGGATATAATCAACGTGACATTGTGCCTTGGAGTGAAAACCAAGGAAGGAAAGAAGAAGGAGTAGAATACGATGATGCAGCCTTTAGAGCACATGTCAAGGCAGAAGAAAATAACACACCTGACACACCTGGTCGTACACCATATGAAGATGGAACTCCCAGCCCTTTTCAATTTCAGGAAGGCAAACTCTTTGAGATGACACGTGGGGGTGCTGTAGACATGACAAGTAGAAGCTGTGAAGAAGGAGAGGAATATTCATTTTTTCACATAGGAGAACACCCAGTTGATGAGGTTGTTTCAGATGGGGCAGGAGAAGATTACTACACTTCCTCCCAAGAAACACCAGGCCTGCCAAGTACTAATGACGTTGACACACCTATAACCATGACTAGTGAATCCATAGATGTAGAATTGGGATCTCCACCTGCTATGGAGAGTGTAACCAAAGTCCAGAGTGAAGAAGTAAACCCAAAAACATTTTCTCGAGACTACCTTGACTCTACTATAGCGGATCTCCAATCAGCCTCCTCCACAGTTACCCACCCAGTATATTCAGAGCAAAGCCCTGATTCCTCAGAGTCCTCTGCTGAGGATGAAGACGAGGATGAAGAACAGTGCTCAGTCATTGAGATGCCATCTTCAACTAATACTAAATCCAAAATACCTGTAAAAGTGCCACTAATGTCTCAGTTGGATTATGGTCAAAGGTTCATTGTTGAGGAACGCAGAACTAGGTCTGAGGCTGACAATGGTACAGATAAAGAATCTAAAAAAGGAAAAAGAAGTCATTCTGATAGTGATAGTAAATATGAATTGTCTAGACCACCTATTAACAATATACAGAAACCAGAAGGTCACGCTTTTACCCAATCTTCCGAAGACAACAAAGACCAAATATCTGTGATTGGAATGGCATCTGTTAGGTCTTCATTGGATACTGAGGATATGAGCAGTGCGGGTAACAAAAGTCAAAATTCAGTCATCTTCAGCTATGATAGCCCTTCCTTGCAGAGCTTACATCCTGGTGCCAAAACTTTACCAGGTATGCAAACACCTTCTGCAACAGAGGATGTGTTTGAATCCAGGCCCGTGTGGGATGATACAGTGGAAACTCAAATGCAAAGAATCAGCGATGGTGAATCTCCAGAGTATAAGCAAGGTATAACCAAATCTTAATGGGCTTGTAATTATTTTTTATTTATTTTGCATCTTGCCACCAAGGCCTTTCTTTCTCTTTTTCAAAATACAATATCAAAGTGTTATTTTGTGTTTTGTTTATATTATAATTTTTTGTGCCGTGTTGTCTTGTTGTTGGTCTCAATATTTTTTTATGTTGGTTGTTTCCATTCTGTAGTTTCATTGTGGTTTGTTTGGTACCCATATGTGTATCCAATCTCAAGATTGACACTATTCAACATAGTTTAGATTGGTTGTGTTCCTCAGTGTTCTTATCCCTCTATATAGGACCTAAAATGTTACTAATATCTGCACTAATACTGTATATTCACCACCTGCATGGAATTGACCATGCTATGATTAACTTGTAGGATACACTGGATATGGCTAAATACTAAAACATCATGTATGCCATGCATGCTGACAAATTACAATTACAGCATTCCCATGACCATTTCACATCATTAAGCCATCATCAATATATTCAGCCTATAACAGTGAGGCCAGGGCCCTATTTCAAGAAGCTGGATTTCCAGGTTAACTGGATATGTTAAGTCAGAATTTAGGGAATACCAAGATACCAAGCTTAGGCTAATATCTTAGTTACACACTTAAAAGTGTGTTAACCCTGCCCATGCCTGCAGTATTTAAGCAAGGATTTATTTTGTAACACTTCTGAACGATGACATAATGGATTGTCCCTTTGTCAGACTTAGTCAGACAAGTGATTTTTGAGTTTCAGCGTGGCATCTATAGTGACGGCTCACTGCACAAAACCACCAGAGGTTAAAGCAAGATTAAGATGAATATTCAAAAGTTGGCTTCTACTCGTCTCACAGAGCCAGCATTCCGATGGTCCAACTAGGCTGAAATAACAATGATAAAATGTTCAGGGTGCGATAGATGATGGTTTTTGAAGCCTTTCATGAACATCCATTTTTTAGGTTGAATCCTTTCTGAGATTGAGTGATCTTGGTCCTTAAATTTATCCTAACCTGCTACTTGAAATAGGCCCCAGATCTACAAATAGAAATATTATCCAGAATATATTAATCAAAAATATCAACTAAATGTAAATCAGATCTTGAACAGGAAAATGTATGCCATTCTTTGGCTTGTTTACTATGATGTAATGGGTATTGTTTGGCTCTGGTGGTCTCTAGTGGATTGGCAGGATGACGTGGACAGGAAAGAGGAGACCCTAGCTATCATTGCAGATCTTCTTGGGTTCAGCTGGACTGGTAAGCTTTCAACACACAACTGGATTTACATATACACAATATAGAGAGATTATATAATATATGTTGACGAGTGTAATCTTTCTAATGATTACTGTCGAACATATAGTTAAACCGTTATACATTATAACATTGCAGAACTGGCAAAGGAGCTGGAGTTTAGTGGGGACGAGATCCAGCTGGTCAGGACAGAGAACCCTAACTCCCTCCAGGAGCAAAGCCATGCTTTACTGCAGCGCTGGACCCACCGAGAGGGCAAACATGCCACAGGTACAGCAAGCTTGGCTCTAGAAAATGTTATGTAAATGCTGCTGACTTAATTGTGCAAATGCTTAGATGTTTAACGAAGTTATTTTGTACATATCTTCCTTCCATGAACTTCATTCTTCCACAGAGAACTGCCTGATAAAGAGGCTGACCAAAATCAATCGTATGGACATTGTCCACCTGATTGAAACGCAGATGAATAAATCAGTTCAAGAGCAAACATCAAGAACGTATGCAGAGATAGAAAAGACACTAGATCACAGTGAAGGTACCTCTAAATTATGAACGAAATCATTTGATTAATTCTATATTTCTGTGATCTATGATGCATTCTAAAAATAATGTGTTATAATATGCTCACAGCTCTGTATAATTATGGTTCTAAACACATACATATTCATAGTGCTTTATAACAATACTCATAAGACATAAAAAAGCATTTTATAATGACATATAAGTCATTATAAAATGTGTTAATAATAATAATAATAATTATAATGCATTATAATTACTGTTATAATGCATTATGAGTTATAACATACTCTAAGAGGTCATTAGGTGCTTTAAGTGAACAAATGAAATTCCTGAGGTATAGGCAGATATAATACATTACTATAGGCAGATATAAAACAGAACATAATAATTATCATACATTGCAAGTAAACTGATGCAAGAACAACAAACAAAACATTGTAAAATTTGTTTAACGGGTCATAACAAAAAGTTTATGAACTTTTTGATACTGTATCATGGACATTTAAATTTAGACGAATATAGTGTTTCGCCTTAAGGAAATATGGTAAAGGTCACTTGAAAAGGTGTTCTTGAGTACAGTTCATGTATACTGGGGTACGGTTTGCATCAGGTGTGAAAACTGGACCAAAACAGTGAAGCAGACGGCTATTCTGCAGAGCTGCGTATTCATACAGCACGTGCCAATCATGACATTATTTCCAAAATAGCAATATTAGGCATATTGCTATGGTCAACTCCATTCTTTGGGATTGGGCATGGTACAAAGCAATTGTATATGTGAAACAACTATGCCCCAAGTCAGGCCCGCCATGTGTCTTGCTCGTGCCCAGAGACAAGATCATCTCCAAGATCTCCAAAAACATATTGGGACCTTAAACAGCTCAAAAATAGGCCTACAAAATTAGAACATACGATGGCGAGCGCCACCGAGGGAGCGAATGGAATGACCATGACTCAGACAACAGGAGTAGTTTTATGTTGCCCTGTGCCCCATACACTGCATGACTCCAGGTACAACCTTTATTCACAGCTACACACAAATGAACACCCGCCGACTGGGGGTCACTCCAGGCAACACACCTTTACCCAAAGCTGCCGCAACATAACACAAATGATAAACACATAAAGAACAGATAAATACACACAAAACACACTACAAGTAACACAACGAACACTTAAACATTGTCTTTAACCTAAAACCCGAACTTAACATGAACATTCTTAACTTCCATGAGCCTTTGTACCCCCGCGGCGTACCCCCATGGTCACCACAATACATATTGTGTTTGTTGGAAATAAATCAATTACATCGTGAGTTTCACTCTTTTACTTGGTTCTGCCCAGTGTTAATTTCGTTAACGAAATGTTTGACGAAAAATATGCGTTAACGACCTTTTTCCCATGACTAAGACGTGACGTTGACGTGACGAAAACGGATCTTTGAAAATAAAAACTGTGACTAAATCTATTTTTACTTTCGTTGACGAGACGAGACGAGACGAAAATGTTCGTGGTGGACTAACGGACATTCAAAATTGAATGAATTATTAAAGAGTTTGGTTCCAAAACGCGATAAGCGCAATTAAAAAAAATAAAAATCGTTTCCGCAAAACGCGACAACCGGCTAGTTTCTCTGCATTATATTATTATATTATTATATTATTATATTATTCCCTTTCTTTCCAAACTGTGATAAACGCCACAACAGATTTTCAGCAGACTCAGATATATCCGCTCGGCCAATCACAGCGCGCCATTCCCGTAACTTAACTAGCCTAGTGACAGCTGTCAAAGTCCTGTCAGTGACAACACACACACACACACACACATATCGTAAGAGATTTTAAGCGAAATTATTCATTGAATGAAATAATGAATAACTTTGATGGAACAGAGGAGCCGGTGGTTGTTTCTACAGTGGGAAAAAAAACAAACCATCAAAAGATCATCAGACGGGAGAATGCGACATTCCTGGCGGTGGTCGCTAGACCTTATTAAGACGCAGAAGCGCCTGATCCTGTTCAACTTTAGTTGAATGAGCGTAGAAACACTGGACGTTTTGATCAAGATCACCAGCAATGAGCTGATCAGCGTGACTACAGTCCGTCTTCTTGGTGTGTGTGTTGCCGGCGATTTCTTGCACACACACACACACACACACACACACACACACACACACACATACACACGCACCAATAAGACGGACTGTAGTCACAGTGATCAGCTCATTGCTGGTGATCTTGATCAAAACGTCCAGTGTTTCTACGCTCATTCAAGTAAAGTTGAACAGGACCAGGCGCTTCTGCGTCTTATAACAGTTAATAAGGTCCAGCGAGGAGGAGGGGGGGGGGGCGCGCATTGTCGGGTTTTTATCAATCAGATGAATGCATCAAATCGTCGCGCAATATGTCGATCTATGCAATACATCATTAGAAGTATACCCGGTCTGTTGTTCACAGCAGTTCCGGTCATCTTATTTTTTAAATGTGACTAAATGTCGACGAAAACTAGACTAAAATGTTCTGAGTTTCCGTCGACGAAAACTAGACGAAAACTAAGAAGGATAAAAATGACTAAATGTGACTAAAACTAATATGCATTTTCGTCTAAAGACTAAGACTAAGACTAAATCTAAAATAGCTGCCAAAATTAACACTGGTTCTGCCACACACTCCATAACGCATGCACACACCTCCAAAACCCTGCAATCTGATAAAGTCAAACAACTACCAATCAAACAGTTATAACAGTGTGTATATATTACCATTCTAAGTAGGTTTGGGAGTGTGTAGCATCTGGATGAGGGTTCTGTGTCATCGCCTGGAGAAATGAATAGTGCGGGGGTGTCGATAGAATGGGAGAGTAGATCCGCAACCACCTTGTCCCTCTCTGGGGTCAATTTCGGCTCCTAATCACATTGCCTCAGGTGTTCACCCCATCTGTGTAGACGCAGGGGTTTATGGCCAGAGCCCGATGCTGTCAGCAATGTGGTCAGGGCCTGATGGTCCATTCGGAGGATGAAATGCCGTCCGTAGAGGTAGAGATGCCCTCTCTCGGAGACCCAAACTCAGGCAAGCGCCTCACGCTCACCTACAGAGTAGCGATGTTGGTGTTCAAGCCCTGGATGCAAAGGCTACAGGCCTCTCCACCCCATCCTGTACCTGAGACAGGACTGCTCCAATTGTGCGAGCTGAAGCATCACAGGTGACGATTGTCGGACAGTCTGGATTGAGGTGGGCCAAAACTGGTTGTGTTGTGAGCTTAAGTGATTGCACGGCCGCTCAACATGCCGTAGTGCAGTTCCATGGTTCTTCTTTCTTAAGCAGCTGGTGGAGGGGTGCAGTGGTCTGTGAGTAGTGGGGCAATGGAAATGGAGGTAGTAGGCCGTCATGCCTAAAAACAAGCCCACCTGGGAGGCTGAGGTTGGCTCTGGGAACCTGTGGATAGCGCCGATGTTCGACTGCAGAGGGCCAATCCCCCTGGCTGAAAGGCGGAAGCCCACAAAGTCAATGGCAGCTAAAGTGAACTGAACCGTAGTTCACTTGGAAGCGGATAGAGACCCCCATGTTTGTTTGGTCCAGGGTTCGATTAAAACAGACCAAACAGCTCAGGTGTGAAAGCGCCCTAAGTCAGCCATCAACACACACTCAGGGAGCGCTAGTATGCTAGCAAGTGTACCATATGCTCTGTTCACGTCATTTTACGATTCATTTTCATGTCTTCAAACATTACAATAAACCAGACTTTTCAACACCACTACCTGCCTGTGTCCTTGGAGGAGCCCCAAAGAAGCCACATGATGTGGCATTGTGGCAGGCAATCTGCTACAGGTTGGTTGGTTTGGTTTTCTGAGAAACAGACTGAATTGATTGACATTTCCACGCGTCCGGAGCGACTAGAACAGCTGTGCGCAGCAGATCAATCTTGTTCATACATCTGCAGTTATAATTCTTCATCAAATTAAAACTACCAAAACTACTAAACAACTAATTTCTGCGTTGCGACAGCATGTTGTTACATGGTGCCCCTGGAGATGCTCCCATACATAATTATATGATACATCCATGATGTACGATAATTAAAAAAAAAAGAAAAACAAGGCGCGCTGGTGTGCCTTGTTAGAAAATGTAGTCACACTGTCTCCAAAAATGGCTGCAAAATGCCACTAACTGGTTGCAGTCTGGAGCCCTGTGTTGAAGCCTTAATTTTTGAACTTTTTCAGGAGCCTTCTTGTTCTGGGTCAGACTCCAATATGGTTGCACTGTGTTCTCGGCAGCAGCCATTGCTTCTCGGCATGCTTGCAGTATAATGACATTATGTATATCGCCAGTGTGTTGGAAATATACTTAAAGAGCCATTACAGTTCAATTGATATAGTATACAAGTGTATGATGTAGAGTTGAAGTGTATTTTATCACTGCTATAGAATAGAATCTACTACAGCAGGGGTGTCAAACTCAATTTCATCCCGGGCCACAGCATTATAGTTGCCCTCAAAGGGCCGGTTGTAACTGTAAGACTATATAAATATATCTACTCTTTATCATATTACATAATTGCTCCTGCATTTGATTATGATTGGTTTTAGTCACTACTGTCCAGTAAAGTGTAAAGTGTACAGCCATTGTACAATTTAGGGCCAGACTGGGAACATCATTCAGGCCTGGAAATATAGTCCCAGTGACGGACATAGGGTTGGGAACCGAAACTCTACGGTTCCCACGGGTTTTGGGTACCCGACCCGTGAAATTTTTTCAATTTCGATTCTGCTTATCGGTTCCTAAAAGAGATATAAATCTTTATTATTGCAAACAAAGGCAATATGTCTGCAAGGATGTGGCGGCTACCTGCCAGGACGTTTAAAACAATGTATCTGCCAGGACCTGACTACGTCACGCATCAACGCGACGCCGCGACGTGTCCATTTGTTTTGATACGAGCTAGCGGTTAGTCAGCAGTGTGGAAGATGGACCGCGGTAAATGGTGAAGTGTGCCTTCACTTTGTAAAAGAAAGCGACGACAAGGCTAAGTGCAGTAAATGTGGGAAATGCTGATATGGTGATCTGTCTTCTGTACTGGGAGCGTACGGCCGGGCGCTGGGACCGTACGGCCGGGCGCTGGGACCGTACGGCCGGGCGCTGGGACCGTACGGCCCGGCGATGGGACCGTACGGCCGGGCGATGGGACC
This sequence comes from Coryphaenoides rupestris, assembly GCA_002895965.2. NCBI lineage: Eukaryota > Metazoa > Chordata > Actinopteri > Gadiformes > Macrouridae > Coryphaenoides > Coryphaenoides rupestris. The sequence goes on along the minus strand of PIJE02000173.1, from coordinate 208,737 downwards.
GTACGGCCCGGCGATGGGACCGTACGGCCGGGCGCTGGGACCGTACGGCCCGGAGTATGGATAAGCAGAACCGGAACGGAACGGGAATCAATAAAATTCAAACAATACCCAACCCTAGACGGACATTATAGTTTAGGTACCAGTATGTGCAAACTTGTTGAAATTAGACGGCCACCATGAAGAGTCGCGGTTCTCCCGATGGCCAGCTAATTTGTACGATAAGCAAATTATATTCTTTGCAAGCTCTCACGGGCCACATAAAATGAGGTGCCGGATCCGGCCCGCGGGCCTTGAGTTTGACACGTATGTACTACAGTCTAGAAGTACTGTACAATAATGTTATACTGCAAGTACTGCAATAAGTGCTACATAAGTACACTTAGAATATGTCAGTATTATATATACCTCATAGTATTATGCCTCACATGTACTATAAACTACTTTCTGGTACAAAGTGCGCTATTCTGTTCCATGACAAATTGCACTTCAATGATGAAAAATATTCTATTCATGTAAAAAAATGTATGCACATTTATAACTTTGTAAATCAAGAGAAAATCTGCCTTAATTTGGTGCACAAATTTTTTTTTCTACATTTCCATAAATTTAAACAATGTTCAAAGAGGTTAAGTGAAATTGCCATAATTGTAGCATAGTGAAATATAGGCTTATATTTATATATTCGCCAACTTGGCAAAATATAACTGTAGCTTATGATGCACTCACATCTTTCATTGGCTTGAAAAGTAAAATTTTTCACAGGATGGGCCAGAAACTAATTCTGACTGTGGCCAATCACTGAGGTGGAACCTTGGTGTAGCCCTCATGATTACATTTCCTCCGCAACAGGGTCTGGATCTGACCTCAGGGTTATGGAATCTGTCTCACCATCTCTGTGGAAACAGGAAGGACGTGTCGGATTTTTATACTTGAACAAGATCGGACAATATTACATTGAAATCCATTCATGACATTAATAATAATAATAAGAACTGTAACAAAATGTGCTTTGCCAGTGAATGTTATAACAATAAGTGAGGCTGTCAATGTATTCGTTTGGTAATGCACGTGCATCGAACCAAAATATTTACACCTGGGTAACTATCATCATGAACCTATAGTGAGGGTAAGATTTTATCTGCTACTTTCTATTTTGTGAGTTAGTAGCAGCTATTTTCACACAACCATACCATATTTTGACAAGTACATCTGAAGAAAGTCACACAAAAAAGACAATAAGTGGGGGGGATCCCGAGGCGTTCCCAGGCCAGACGAGATATATAATCCTCTCCAGCGGGTTCTGGGTCTGCCCCGGGGTCTCCTCCCAGTTGGACGTGCCCGGAAAACCTCCCAAAGGGAGGCGCCCGGGGGGCATCCTAATCAGATGCCCAACACCTCAGCTGACTCCTTTCGATGCGGAGGAGCAGCGGCTCTACTCCGAGCTCCCTCCGGATGTCTGAGCTCCTCACCCTATCTCTAAGGCTGAGCCCAGCCACCCTGCGGAGGAAAACTCATTTCGGCCGCTTGTATCCGCGATCTCATTCTTCGGTCACTACCCAAAGCTCGTGACCATAGGTGAGGGTTGGAACGTAGATGGACCAGTAAATCGAAAGCTTCGCCTTCCGGCTCAGCTCCCTCTTCACCACAACGGACCGGTACAGCGGCCCGCATCACTGCAGACGCTGCACCAATCTGTCTGTCCATCTCCCGCTCCATTTTGCCCTCACTCGTGAACAAGACCCCGAGATACTTGAACTCCTTCGCTTGAGGCAGCAACTCACTCCCAACCCGGAGGGAACACTCCACGCTTAAATATAATTTGTAACTTAAATTAAAGTACACTTTCATGAAGCATATTAATATTGTGACACACTCAGGGGTTTGACGAGTGTGCATGTGACAATAAAATAATAAATTCAAGTTCCACACAAGGAATTCAATGAAATATACATTTTATAGACTAATGGGAAGGAAAATGATAGGGTTAATAGCAGTGGCCAAGTCCGTAATCCAATAGAGTCCATCGTAGTCCATAAGTAGGGGGGTATCAACACAGGGAAGAAGTCTTGTAACAGGATCAGGGCAAGGCAGGCGGGAGGGTAGTCAGGCAGGCAAGGGTCATACACAAAACGGGTTCTCAGACGGTCAAAAGGTCAGGGCACACAGCCACTTCTTCTTCTTCTTCTTCTTCTTCTTCTTCTTCTTCTTCTTCTTCTTCTTCTTCTTCTTCTTCTTCTTCTTCTTCTTCTTCCACCTCCTCTTCCAACTCTCTCTTCTCGACTCTCTCCACCACCCAGGTCCTCTCTTATTTATGTCCTGCAGGCAGGACATTGATTGGCTGCCGCCAAGTTCCTTCAACGAGGCGCAGCCAATTTCAATACGGCTGATTGCCTGCCTCACAACCCTTGTCTCCCGGGCTCCCTCTGGGGGCTGAATGGGGAATTTCGGCCCCCCATACTGTTTCCACAGCTCTCCTCCTATGCTGCTCAGTGGCCGGCTGCCACAATGTTATTTCAAAGGACTTGAAAATAAGTATATTTTCATAAATAGAATGAATGAACAAGATAAGTATCTAGTATACTTTTTAAACGTACACTTACGTACAAGTTACAATGCACTTACAGTACACTTTTTATAAGTACACTGAAATACAACTTGAAGTGTTTAATATTAAATTACATATATATTAATATGTATTTAATTTAGTACACTAAAGTTGAACTTGATGACACTTTTTACACTTTTGGGTCACACTTTAAATGTACATGTTAAATATCCTTTAAATTAAGCACAAAAACTAAAAGTATACTTGAACTTACTTTTGTATACTTAAATTATATTTTTAATACACCAAAGTATACAACGCAGATATGCAGAGTTATGCTGTGTTTTGGTATGGTTGCGAACCATACTTGAGTACAGATTAACCATACTTGAGACCACCTTTTCAACTTGTGTTCACAAGTCAACTTGTGTATTGATCTTGCATCACTTTACTGACCACTTATAGTGATGTATATCCAGCTTGTATTGTACTTGTATTATATTTGCCAAAATCTAAGTTAGTAGACTTTAGTAAATTATAATCATATTATATTGTATAATGTCTTATGATTATTGTTATGAAGCAAGGAATGTCATAACTACAATTATACAGTTATAAGCAGATTATAATACATTATAAGTATGTTTATAATCCATGACAGATGTGGGCATCATAGAAAGTGTTATATTCTATGTTTTACCTATTAATGTCTTTTACAATGCCGTTGTGTGTTGTTTTATTTCATGTATTTTTTCTCATTCTAAGTGTCCGTAGCCCTATCCTTAGTACAAGAGGATGTAGACAGCCCGAGAGTAGTGCGAAGAACGGATTCAGATCGCAAACCACCTCCCGCTGTATCTGAAGAAGACCTATCTGTAGCATCACTACTAGACATCCCGTCCTGGGCGGAGCCTATTGCTCACACACACTCAGAAAGCATGCATGGTGATCTATTGGAGGAGCTGGAGATTCCCCAGTAAATATTTTCTATAAACATTCAGCTTATACGCTTATACCACAGCTACGTGACACTTTGACCTAAATACATTTTGTAATGCAAGGGTATCTTTTTTTTCAGTGAAGTGAACTCCATCCTGTGGACAGAGGATTTATTGAAAAAGGAATCTGCAAATAATGACGTTGATGAGCAAGTAAGTCCACCTTCCCATTCAAATAAAGCACCGCTGTGGAGGTTATCATCTCAGGTGTATGACCCCCAGTACAGAACCAAGGAGCATCAAGGTTATCACACAGTCGCTGTTGATCCCAAAGCGGTCAGAGCATTGCAAGCTGCAACAGAGAATCATGTCCACAATGTGTGCTGCCAAACCTTGGGGGCATATCCAAACCAAGAGGGGTATACAGCTGACCAGTGGCAGTTTTCTCCCTCACCTCTATCAATCAGAGACTTTGGCCCAAGCCTTTCTGAATCAGATCAAGCGGAGACAGACTTTAATGAGCTTTGGTGTGGTTTTAGAGATACACCACAGCTTGGTTTGTGTGTCTCCACCGCCTCTTTTATCTTGACTCCTGAGGAAAACCCCAAGTTAAATAATGTCAATCAAACAGTTACTCCTGGCCCCATTCAAAGAACCATGTCTCCAGAAGTAGCTGTCCAGGAAGATCAAATATTTGCAAAGCACAACTGTTTACAGAGAGAAAATCTACTCTTCATTGATGAACACAGAGAGGATTCCAGATTAAATACTGACCACAGCCACAAGCATGTTAATGAAGCAGCTACATACAACATGGAAGACAATAGGACCACTAATATGCAAATGATAATTTCGACACATGGTGTGAGCCTTAGCGACAATTTTCAGATGGTCACTGACTCAATTGATAGGTGCTCTGTTTCTTATTCTTTTAGTCAAAACACTCACGATGCTATTGCCAGAGCAAAGGAATCTTATATAGTTGAGCCTAAAGCAGTCACTTCGATCATATTCAAACCTGTCCTCCTTTCTCAGAGGAGTTGTTCCCCTTTAAAATCAAAGATAGTGAAGCAACAAATGCATAGACTGCCTTCTCATGATTTAACTGACTCTCAAATGCGACAAGAAATAGTTGATTCTCCTGACTCCAAATATTTTTTGGATGATGAAATGTCTCTCTCTTCAAGGTCAGTACACGCAGATAAAACTGAAACTATAGACACATGTAATTATGTAGGCATAGCAGAGAGTGAAAAGCATGGTTTTGTTATGGCAGGTTCTGCCAGTGTGATAAGTTCACTTTCCCCTGTGATATTCTCAGACATGCACGAATATAGTCCACCTGCAGTGTCATGTGCGGAGACACAATTTCGAGTTGCATCAGCTACACCAGTTACAGGTATAGACTATGATGAGTTTTGGATAGAAGATGTGTTGCATTATAGTACAGCATCGTCACCAGACTCAGGTTCAACTGTTAATGTTGATAAATATATCACACCAGACTCCAAACTACCACAGTTTGTTTCATCAGTGGCAACATTTCCAGGATCTTTTTCTGAATATAAGTCTGCCTCATCTGAATCAATCTTTTCAGAATGTGCATATTCAGATGAACCATTTGCATGCAAAATACCAGAGTATAATTGTTCTTGTGAACAAGAATCCTTAAAGAGTTCAATTGAGTTTGTGAATTCAAAAAATGAAATTGAAATGGATTGGGAAATTGCTAGATCTTCCTCACCAGAATCAGAGACGTCTCAGTGCAGTTACTCCTTCCTTGAACTATTCCTCTCTGAACCAATCAAAGCCCAGCTCAGAAGTCAACATTGTGATTACTTTGTATTGTATTCAGGAGAAAATTCAAACAATACCCAACCCTAGACGGACATTATAGTTTAGGTACCAGTATGTGCAAACTTGTTGAAATTAGACGGCCACCATGAAGAGTCGCGGTTCTCCCGATGGCCAGCTGATTTGTACGATAAGCAAATTATATTCTTTGCAAGCTCTCACGGGCCACATAAAATGAGGTGCCGGATCCGGCCCGCGGGCCTTGAGTTTGACACGTATGTACTACAGTCTAGAAGTACTGTACAATAATGTTATACTGCAAGTACTGCAATAAGTGCTACATAAGTACACTTAGAATATGTCAGTATTATATATACCTCATAGTATTATGCCTCACATGTACTATAAACTACTTTCTGGTACAAAGTGCGCTATTCTGTTCCATGACAAATTGCACTTCAATGATGAAAAATATTCTATTCATGTAAAAAAATGTATGCACATTTATAACTTTGTAAATCAAGAGAAAATCTGCCTTAATTTGGTGCACAAATTTTTTTTTCTACATTTCCATAAATTTAAACAATGTTCAAAGAGGTTAAGTGAAATTGCCATAATTGTAGCATAGTGAAATATAGGCTTATATTTATATATTCGCCAACTTGGCAAATATAACTGTAGCTTATGATGCACTCACATCTTTCATTGGCTTGAAAAGTAAAATTTTTCACAGGATGGCCAGAAACTAATTCTGACTGTGGCCAATCACTGAGGTGGAACCTTGGTGTAGCCCTCATGATTACATTTCCTCCGCAACAGGGTCTGGATCTGACCTCAGGGTTATGGAATCTGTCTCACCATCTCTGTGGAAACAGGAAGGACGTGTCGGATTTTATACTTGACAAGATGGACAATATTACATTGAAATCCATTCATGACATTAATAATAATAATAAGAACTGTAACAAAATGTGCTTTGCCAGTGAATGTTATAACAATAAGTGAGGCTGTCAATGTATTCGTTTGGTATGCACGTGCATCGAACCAAAATATTTACACCTGGGTAACTATCATCATGAACCTATAGTGAGGGTAAGATATGGCAAATTGTATCTGCTACTTTCTATTTTGTGAGTTAGTAGCAGCTATTTTCACACAACCATACCATATTTTGACAAGTACATCTGAAGAAAGTCACACAAAAAAGACAATAAGTGGGGGGGATCCCGAGGCGTTCCCAGGCCAGACGAGATATATAATCTCTCCAGCGGGTTCTGGGTCTGCCCCGGGGTCTCCTCCCAGTTGGACGTGCCCGGAAAACCTCCAAAGGGAGGCGCCCGGGGGGCATCCTAATCAGATGCCCGAACCACCTCAGCTGACTCCTTTCGATGCGGAGGAGCAGCGGCTCTACTCCGAGCTCCCTCCGGATGTCTGAGCTCCTCACCCTATCTCTAAGGCTGAGCCCAGCCACCCTGCGGAGGAAACTCATTTCGGCCGCTTGTATCCGCGATCTCATTCTTTCGGTCACTACCCAAAGCTCGTGACCATAGGTGAGGGTTGGAACGTAGATGGACCAGTAAATCGAAAGCTTCGCCTTCCGGCTCAGCTCCCTCTTCACCACAACGGACCGGTACAGCGCCCGCATCACTGCAGACGCTGCACCAATCTGTCTGTCCATCTCCCGCTCCATTTTGCCCTCACTCGTGAACAAGACCCCGAGATACTTGAACTCCTTCGCTTGAGGCAGCAACTCACTCCCAACCCGGAGGGAACACTCCACCGCTTAAATATATTTGTAATTAAATTAAAGTACACTTTCATGAAGCATATTAATATTGTGACACACTCAGGGGTTTGACGAGTGTGCATGTGACTAAAAATAATAAATTCAAGTTCCACACCAGGATTCAATGAAATATACATTTTATAGACTAATGGGGAAGGAAAATGTAGGGTTAATAGCAGTGCCAAGTCCGTAATCCAATAGAGTCATCGTAGTCCATAAGTAGGGGGGTATCACACAGGGAAGAAGTCTTGTACAGATCAGGGCAAGGCAGGCGGGAGGGTAGTCAGGCAGGCAAGGGTCATACACAAAACGGGTTCTCAGACGGTCAAAAGGTCAGGGCACACAGCCACTTCTTCTTCTTCTTCTTCTTCTTCTTCTTCTCTTCTTCTTCTTCTCTTCTTCTTCTTCTTCTTCTTTCTTCTTCTTCTTTCTTCTTCTTCTTCTTCTTCTCCACCTCCTCTTCCAACTCTCTCTTCTCGACTCTCTCCACCACCCAGGTCCTCTCTTATTTATGTCCTGCAGGCAGGACATTGATTGGCTGCCGCCAAGTTCCTTCAACGAGGCGCAGCCAATTTCAATACGGCTGATTGCCTGCTCACAACCCTTGTCTCCCGGGCTCCCTCTGGGGGCTGAATGGGGAATTTCGGCCCCCCATACTGTTTTCCACAGCTCTCCTCCTATGCTGCTCAGTGGCCGGCTGCCAAATGTTATTTCAAAAGGACTTGAAAAATAAGTATAATTTCATAAATAGAATGAATGAACAAGTATTAGTTATTACTTTTTAAACGTACACTTACGTACAAGTTACAAATGCACTTACAGTACACTTTTTATAAGTACACTGAATAACAACTTGAAGTGTTTAATATTAAATTACATATATATTAATATGTATTTAATTTAGTACACTAAAGTTGAACTTGATGACACTTTTTACACTTTTGGGTCACACTTTAAAGTACATGTAAATATCCTTTAAATTAAGCACAAAAACTAAAAGTATACTTGAACTTACTTTTGTATACTTAAATTATATTTTAATACACCAAAGTATACAACGCAGATATGCAGATAGTATCATCTGTGTTTTGGTATGGTTGCGAACCATACTTGAGTACAGATGTAACCATACTTGAGACCACCTTTTTCAACTTGTGTTCACAAGTCAACTTGTGTATTGATCTTGCATCACTTTACTGACCACTTATTAGTGATGTATATCCAGCTTTGTATGTACTTGTATTATATTTGCCAAAATCTAAGTTAGTAGACTTTAGTAAATTATAATCATATTATATTGTATAATGTCTTATGATTATTGTTATGAAGCAAGGAATGTCATAACTACAATTATACAGTTATAAGCAGATTATAATACATTATAAGTATGTTTATAATCCATGACAGATGTGGGCATCATAGAAAGTGTTATATTCTATGTTTTACCTATTAATGTCTTTTACAATGCCGTTGTGTGTTGTTTTATTTGTGTACACTGTCCACATGTTTGTTTTTTCATGTATTTTTTCTCATTCTAAGTGTCCGTAGCCCTATCCTTAGTACAAGAGGATGTAGACAGCCCGAGAGTAGTGCGAAGAACGGATTCAGATCGCAACCACCTCCCGCTGTATCTGAAGAAGACCTATCTGTAGCATCACTACTAGACATCCCGTCCTGGGCGGAGCCTATTGCTCACACACACTCAGAAAGCATGCATGGTGATCTATTGGAGGAGCTGGAGATTCCCCAGTAAATATTTTCTATAAACATTCAGCTTATACGCTTATACCACAGCTACGTGACACTTTGACCTAAATACATTTTGTAATGCAAGGGTATCTTTTTTTTCAGTGAAGTGAACTCCATCCTGTGGACAGAGGATTTATTGAAAAAGGAATCTGCAAATAATGACGTTGATGAGCAAGTAAGTCCACCTTCCCATTCAAATAAAGCACCGCTGTGGGAGGTTATCATCTCAGGTGTATGACCCCAGTACAGAACCAAGGAGCATCAAGGTTATCACACAGTCGCTGTTGATCCCAAAGCGGTCAGAGCATTGCAAGCTGCAACAGAGAATCATGTCCACAATGTGTGCTGCCAAACCTTGGGGGCATATCCAAACCAAGAGGGGTATACAAGCTGACCAGTGGCAGTTTTCTCCCTCACCTCTATCAATCAGAGACTTTGGCCCAAGCTTTCTGAATCAGATCAAGCGGAGACAGACTTTAATGAGCTTTGGTGTGGTTTTAGAGATACACCACAGGCTTGGTTTGTGTGTCTCCACCGCCTCTTTTATCTTGACTCCTGAGGAAACCCCAAGTTAAATAATGTCAATCAAAACAGTTACTCCTGGCCCCATTCAAAGAACCATGTCTCCAGAATTAGCTGTCCAGGAAGATCAAATATTTGCAAAGCACAACTGTTTACAGAGAGAAAATCTACTCTTCATTGATGAACACAGAGAGGATTCCAGATTAAATACTGACCACAGCCACAAGCATGTTAATGAAGCAGCTACATACAACATGGAAGACAATAGGACCACTAATATGCAAATGATAATTTCGACACATGGTGTGAGCCCTTAGCGACAATTTTCAGATGGTCACTGACTCAATTGATAGGTGCTCTGTTTCTTATTCTTTTAGTCAAAACACTCACGATGCTATTTGCCAGAGCAAAGGAATCTTATATAGTTGAGCCTAAAGCAGTCACTTCGATCATATTCAAACCTGTCCTCCTTTCTCAGAGGAGTTGTTCCCCTTTAAAATCAAAGATAGTGAAGCAACAAATGCATAGACTGCCTTCTCATGATTTAACTGACTCTCAAATGCGACAAGAAATAGTTGATTCTCCTGACTCCAAATATTTTTTGGATGATGAAATGTCTCTCTCTTCAAGGTCAGTACACGCAGAATAAAACTGAAACTATAGACACATGTAATTATGTAGGCATAGCAGAGAGTGAAAAGCATGGTTTTGTTATGGCAGGTTCTGCCAGTGTGATAAGTTCACTTTCCCCTGTGATATTCTCAGACCATGCACGAATATAGTCCACCTGCAGTGTCATGTGCGGAGACACAATTTCGAGTTGCATCAGCTACACCAGTTACAGGTATAGGACTATGATGAGTTTTGGATAGAAGATGTGTTGCATTATAGTACAGCATCGTCACCAGACTCAGGTTCAACTGTTAATGTTGATAAATATATCACACCAGACTCCAAACTACCACAGTTTGTTTCATCAGTGGCAACATTTCCAGGATCTTTTTCTGAATATAAGTCTGCCTCATCTGAATCAATCTTTTCAGAATGTGCATATTCAGATGAACCATTTGCATGCAAAATACCAGAGTATAATTGTTCTTGTGAACAAGAATCCTTAAAGAGTTCAATTGAGTTTGTGAATTCAAAAAATGAAATTGAAATGGATTGGGAAATTGCTAGATCTTCCTCACCAGAATCAGAGACGTCTCAGTGCAGTTACTCCTTCCTTGAACTATTCCTCTCTGAACCAATCAAAGCCCAGCTCAGAAGTCAACATTGTGATTACTTTGTATTGTATTCAGGAGAAAATCCAAAATCCAATGTATTAGTATCATCTTATAAATGCTCACAATATTCTGGAGCGGTGCTCAGACCAAAACTAACAGACTCATTTTCATCACTCGTTGAAGTTCCACAGAATGGTGGAACTGCTCAAAATTCATCCATAACATTGTCAGATGTTAATACCCGGACATACACAGAATGTATACGAGGCAGTCCTGTTGAAAACCCAGACTATACATGTGAAAAAGAGATGCCTAGATATACAATAAATGAATCCTTGAAACCAGGTGAGAACAAAAAGTCATTAATTGAGTCATGGTTCTCTGAATGTATGACATTATCAAGAGGATCAGATGAATATAGGTCAATGATTGAAACTGAACCTGTCTTCATCGATAACAATTCATCATTGCAAGATGAGCAAAATTCTGATCAAGGACCAGGGTCAGCTGAATCTGTGACCACAGAAGAGTATGGATCACATTTTCATGAATCATTTGTTAAAAATGATGAACAGGGACCATCATTACATGCACCAATTGAAATGTGGAATGTTCTCAGGAAATCCGACCCAATCCCTGAAATAACCATCTTCAAGTTTGTAAGGAGAACAAAATGCATCTTACAGTTTCCATATGTATCTCAGAAAGCAATGAGTATACACAATGAGTATACACAGGAATTACTTGCCAATTGTGCTAATGAGTTGAGACCTCACTCCCCTGAATCTATTGCATCTAAAGATGAGTTTAGATCCCTTTCCCCTGACTCACCTGTTCCCCAATTCATACCTCAATGCTGTGGGTATGATGTTGAGTACTCAGCAAATAGACTTTGTTCTCCAGCATCAGCTGCTTCAGATTTAGAATTTGATGGTGTTTGTCTGGAATATCTATTTGAAGAGATAAGGCCTGATTCTCCAATGTCAGTTCTGTCTGACTTTGAACTGGAACATTTCTTTAACAGCAGGCCCATGTCTACAGAATCAATATTTCAAATTAGATTGTTCCCATGTTCAGAAATGGTTAGAAGAGTTCAGACCATCTTCCCTAGAATCAGTTACATCTGTTGAGCAACATTGTGTATGGTCTAGCAATACCGTTGTCCCTCTTGAGCATCAACATTGTGACTATTACTTACATTGCTCTAAAGGTAGAAGATTATCATATCAGTCAATGTCATCAGACCCAGAGGTTTTTGTCTATTGCCATGAAGAGTTGTTTGAGGAAAACAGACCCGATTCACCTGACTCATTCATATTTCATGTCAAACCTCAGGAAGTTGATGTTTCTTTAACGAGTATCAGGCTTGCCGTAGCTACAAAACCTTTGACATATGCAGATGCTGTGAAGTGTAATTTGAAAATGAAATCATCAGAGGATTACACTGAGGAGAAGATTAGTGATGCTCGATCACCTTCACCAAGAATATATTCGTCAGACAATGAGGATGCACAGCAATTACATGACAATTTGATCAATGAATTGCGACCTCACTCCCCTGAATCTATTGCATCTAAAGATGAGTTTAGATCCCTTTCCCCTGACTCACCCGTTCTCCAATTCCACACTCGGTGCTGTGGGTATGATGTTGAGTACTCAGCAAAAAGATCATGTTCTCCAGTATCAGCTGCTTCAGATTTAGAATTTGATGGTGTTTGTCTTGAATATCTATTCGAAGAGATAAGGCCTGATTCTCCAATATCAGTTCTATCTGACTTTGTCTGACGAATATATTCTTGGTGAAGGTGATTGAGCATCACTAATTTTGTCCTCAGTGTAATCCTCTGATGATTTAATTTTCAAATTACACTTCACAGCATCTGCATATGTCAAAGGTTTTGTAGCTACGGCAAGCCTGATACTCGTTAAAGAAACATCAACTTCCTGAGGTTTCACATGAAATGTGAATGAGTCAGGTGAATCGGGTTTGTTTTCCTCAAACAACTCTTCATGGCAATAGACAAAAACATCTGGGTGTGATGACATTGACTGAGATGATAATCTTCTACCTTTAGAGCAATGTAAGTAATAGTCACAATGTTGATACTCAAGAGGGACAAAGGTATTGCTAGACCATACACAATGTTGCTCAACAGATGTAACTGATTCGGGGGAAGATGGTCTGAACTCTTCTAACCAGTTCTGAACATGGGAACAATCTAATTCTGAAAATATTGATTCTGTAGACATGGGCCTGCTGTTAAAGAAATGTTCCAGTTCAAAGTCAGACAGAACTGACATTGGAGAATCAGGCCTTATCTCTTCAAATAGATATTCCAGACAAACGTCATTTAATTCTAAATCTGAAGCAGCTGATACTGGAGAACAAAGTCGATTTGCTGAGTACTCAACATCATACCCACAGCACCGAGATGGGAATTGGAGAACGGGTGAGTCAGGGGAAAGGGATCTAAACTCATCTTTAGATGCAATAGATTCAGGGGAGTGAGGTCGCAATTCATTGATCCAATTTTCATGTATTTGCTGTACATCCTCATTGTCTGACGAATATATTCTTGGTGAAGGTGATCGAGCATCACTAATCTTCTCCTCAGTGTAATCCTCTGATGATTTCATTTTCAAATTACACTTCACAGCATCTGCATATGTCAAAGGTTTTGTAGCTACGGCAAGCCTGATACTCGTTAAAGAAACATCAACTTCCTGAGGTTTCACATGAAATGTGAATGAGTCAGGTGAATCGGGTTTGTTTTCCTCAAACAACTCTTCATGGCAATAGACAAAAACATCTGGGTGTGATGACATTGACTGAGATGATAATCTTCTACCTTTAGAGCAATGTAAGTAATAGTCACAATGTTGATGCTCAAGAGGGACAACGGTATTGCTAGACCATACACAATGTTGCTCAACAGATGTAACTGATTCTGGGGAAGATGGTCTGAACTCTTCTAACCAGTTCTGAACATGGGAACAATCTAATTCTGAAAATATTGATTCTGTAGACATGGGCCTGCTGTTAAAGAAATGTTCCAGTTCAAAGTCAGACAGAACTGACATTGGAGAATCAGGCCTTATCTCTTCAAATAGATATTCCAGACAAACGTCATTTAATTCTAAATCTGAAGCAGCTGATACTGGAGAACAAAGTCGATTTGCTGAGTACTCAACATCATACCCACAGCACCGAGATGGGAATTGGAGAACGGGTGAGTCAGGGGAAAGGGATCTAAACTCATCTTTAGATGCAATAGATTCAGGGGAGTGAGGTCTCAACTCATTGATCCAATTGTCATGTAACTGCTGTGCATCCTCATTGTCTGCCGAATATATTCTTGGTGAAGGTGATCGAGCATCACTAATTTTGTCCTCAGTGTAATCCTCTGATGATTTCATTTTCAAATTACACTTCACAGCATCTGCATATGTCAAAGGTTTTGTAGCTACGGCAAGCCTGATACTCGTTAAAGAAACATCAACTTCCTGAGGTTTGACATGAAATATGAATGAGTCAGGTGAATCGGGTCTGTTTTCCTCAAACAACTCTTCATGGCAATAGACAAAAACCTCTGGGTCTGATGACATTGACTGATATGATAATCTTCTACCTTTAGAGCAATGTAAGTAATAGTCACAATGTTGATGCTCAAGAGGGACAACGGTATTGCTAGACCATACACAATGTTGCTCAACAGATGTAACTGATTCGGGGGAAGATGGTCTGAACTCTTCTAACCAGTTCTGAACATGGGAACAATCTAAATCTGAAAATATTGATTCTGTACACAAGGGCCTGCTATTAAAGAAATCTTCCAGTTCAAAGTCAGATATAACTGATATTGGAGAATCAGGCCTTATCTCTTCGAATAGATATTCAAGACAAACCATTTATAAGAGGGGGCGGGGGCCCAGGCGCTAAATACACAACACATTGTGACAGGGAGTCAAGATCGAGATGAGGGCGGTGGGAACGGATTGAAAAAGGCTTTAAAAGGTTTTTGGGGGAGGGCGGCTTCTCCATTATTATTTTGCAGGGGCTTATTTTGGCTTTTATCTTTTTTTCGTCCCAAAAGGGGGAGGGATAGAAGGGCACGGGAAGGTGACACGGACAGAGCAGGGGCGAGGGTTTGGGGGGGAGGGGGAGGGACCCCCAGACCTCCCCCCCTCACACCGCGGCGCCAACGAAAGGGGCATTGTAGGGGATGCCCCCACAAAAGAGGGGATGATGTGAGGGCTTTTTCCCCGGGCATGAGGAGGGCCCACGCCGGGGGTTTAAAGATTTCTAAGGGGGTGCCAGGGGTGGAAAAACAACCCCGGGAAAAACCCCCCAAAACCAAAAAAAATAAGTAAGGACAATAATAAAAACCCCCATATGCTCAAAAACCTCCCCAAAAAAACTTTGGGCTTTGGGGGGGGAAAAAAACCCCATGAGTTCATTATGGGGAGTGGGGGGGGCTTTTTTTTTTGTTGGGCTTATTTTCAGAAAGCCTAAAAAACCCACGCCCCAAACACACAAACGGGGGGGCCTTCGCGCTGAGGTGCCTTTGTCGGGGAGGCGGAGGGGGGGCCCCACTCATGCGGGAGGTGGGTGTGGGGGGGGAAAAAAACCCCCCCACCCCCCCCCCAAAAAAAAAAAAAAAAACCCCCACCACCCCCACCCCCCACAAACCCGGACCTTTCCCCACCCCGGGGGGGCAAAAAAAATCCCCCCCGAAACCCCTCCCCCCACCACGCCGCCACGCTTTCCTGGGCAAAGACACGAGATCCTGCTACCTACCTACCCCCAACCCCCAAAACCCAAACCCCCACCCCCCCCCAAACCCCCCCCCACCCACCCCCCCCCCCCCCCCCCCCCCCCCACCTCTTCATTTTGATAAGCGTTGCATCTACAAACTTCTCCCGGGGGCCCCAGGGGGTGTGAAACTCTAACTGAATAGAAATATTACATTATTCCACCACACTTACACCTCCACCAGCCCCCTCCCCTGCAAAACACTACCATATGTCAAAGGTTTTGTAGCTACGGCAAGCCTGATACTCGTTAAAGAAACATCAACTTCCTGAGGTTTGACATGAAATATGAATGAGTCAGGTGAATCGGGTCTGTTTTCCTCAAACAACTCTTCATGGCAATAGACAAAAACCTCTGGGTCTGATGACATTGACTGATATGATAATCTTCTACCTTTAGAGCAATGTAAGTAATAGTCACAATGTTGATGCTCAAGAGGGACAACGGTATTGCTAGACCATACACAATGTTGCTCAACAGATGTAACTGATTCTAGGGAAGATGGTCTGAACTCTTCTAACCATTTCTGAACATGGGAACAATCTAATTTTGAAAATATTGATTCTGTAGACATGGGCCTGCTGTTAAAGAAATGTTCCAGTTCAAAGTCAGACAGAACTGACATTGGAGAATCAGGCCTTATCTCTTCAAATAGATATTCCAGACAAACACCATCAAATTCTAAATCTGAAGCAGCTGATGCTGGAGAACAAAGTCTATTTGCTGAGTACTCAACATCATACCCACAGCATTGAGGTATGAATTGGGGAACAGGTGAGTCAGGGGAAAGGGATCTAAACTCATCTTTAGATGCAATAGATTCAGGGGAGTGAGGTCTCAACTCATTAGCACAATTGGCAAGTAATTCCTGTGTATACTCATTGTCTGATGAATATTTTTTTGATGAATTCTCTCGCCCGGCCGATAAACATATGACGCAAACCTCGTCACACGATCGCACTCCCTCTCTCATTATCAGCATTAAACAATTGGCAAGTAATTCCTGTGTATACTCATTGTGTATACTCATTGCTTTCTGAGATACATATGGAAACTGTAAGATGCATTTTGTTCTCCTTACAAACTTGAAGATGGTTATTTCAGGGATTGGGTCGGATTTCCTGAGAACATTCCACATTTCAATTGGTGCATGTAATGATGGTCCCTGTTCATCATTTTTAACAAATGATTCATGAAAATGTGATCCATACTCTTCTGTGGTCACAGATTCAGCTGACCCTGGTCCTTGATCAGAATTTTGCTCATCTTGCAATGATGAATTGTTATCGATGAAGACAGGTTCAGTTTCAATCATTGACCTATATTCATCTGATCCTCTTGATAATGTCATACATTCAGAGAACCATGACTCAATTAATGACTTTTTGTTCTCACCTGGTTTCAAGGATTCATTTATTGTATATCTAGGCATCTCTTTTTCACATGTATAGTCTGGGTTTTCAACAGGACTGCCTCGTATACATTCTGTGTATGTCCGGGTATTAACATCGACCCCCCACCAGGATGGTGGCTGTGTGGATGGTGGGCCGGGGAACCCAAAAAAAGACTCCCCATCTACCACAATCCCTGTATTCTTTATATGAGAATATGGCCCCCATCGCACCTCTTCTCGGAACAGCTCTCCACCATCTCCTAGAGCTGCGGACACCCCCCTTCACAACGTATTGTGTATCGAAAAATGACAGTCTGTTAGTTTTGGATCTGAAGACCTATCCTCTGCTATCCCACGCGCACATATTCCAGTGCAGAGACAATTTTATAAGAATACGCACTACTCACACCTACACTCTGCGCCGAATCCTTATATAGCGCCCATTTTCCTCCCCACTCGACAAACACATCCACCCAACCCCCAATATTGTGAGCATTTATAAGATGATACTAATACATTGGATTTTGGATTTTCTCCTGAATACAATACAAAGTAATCACAATGTTGACTTCTGAGCTGGGCTTTGATTGGTTCAGAGAGGAATAGTTCAAGGAAGGAGTAACTGCACTGAGACGTCTCTGATTCTGGTGAGGAAGATCTAGCAATTTCCCAATCCATTTCAATTTCATTTTTTGAATTCACAAACTCAATTGAACTCTTTAAGGATTCTTGTTCACAAGAACAATTATACTCTGGTATTTTGCATGCAAATGGTTCATCTGAATATGCACATTCTGAAAAGATTGATTCAGATGAGGCAGACTTATATTCAGAAAAAGATCCTGGAAATGTTGCCACTGATGAAACAAACTGTGGTAGTTTGGAGTCTGGTGTGATATATTTATCAACATTAACAGTTGAACCTGAGTCTGGTGACGATGCTGTACTATAATGCAACACATCTTCTATCCAAAACTCATCATAGTCTATACCTGTAACTGGTGTAGCTGATGCAACTCGAAATTGTGTCTCCGCACATGACACTGCAGGTGGACTATATTCGTGCATGTCTGAGAATATCACAGGGGAAAGTGAACTTATCACACTGGCAGAACCTGCCATAACAAAACCATGCTTTTCACTCTCTGCTATGCCTACATAATTACATGTGTCTATAGTTTCAGTTTTATCTGCGTGTACTGACCTTGAAGAGAGAGACATTTCATCATCCAAAAAATATTTGGAGTCAGGAGAATCAACTATTTCTTGTCGCGAGATTCAGTTTTTTTTTACCAACAAAAAAAAAAACCCCCCTACATAATTACATGTGTCTATAGTTTCAGTTTTATCTGCGTGTACTGACCTTGAAGAGAGAGACATTTCATCATCCAAAAAATATTTGGAGTCAGGAGAATCAACTATTTCTTGTCGCATTTGACATATGCAGATGCTGTGAAGTGTAATTTGAAAATTAAATCATCAGAGGATTACACTGAGGACAAAATTAGTGATGCTCAATCACCTTCACCAAGAATATATTCATCAGACAATGAGTATGCACAGCAATTACATGACAATTGGATCAATGAATTGCGACCTCACTCCCCTGGATCTATTGCATCTAAAGATGAGTTTAGATCCCTTCCCCCTGACTCACCTGTTCCCCAATTCATACCTCAGTGCCGTGGGTATGATGAGTACTCAGCAAAAAGATCATGTTCTCCAGTATCAGCAAGTTCAGATATAGAATTAAATGATGTTTGTCTTGAATATCTATTTCAAGAGATAAGAGCTAATTCTCCAATGTCAGTTCTATCTGACTTTGAACTGGAACATGTGTTTGATAGCCGGTCCCTGTATCCAGAATCAGTATTTTCAGATTTAGATTGTTCCCATGTTCAGGTCTGGTTAGAAGAGTTCAGACCATCTTCCCCAGAATCAGTTGCATCTGTTGAGCAACGTTATGTTTGGTCTAAAAATAGCTTTGTCCCACTTGAGGATCAACATTGTGACTATTACTTACATTACTCTAAAGGCAGACCCTCATCATCTCAGTCAATGTAATCAGTCCCAGAGTTCTATAGCTATTACCTTGAAGGGTTGTTTGGTGATGTTCATTTAACAAGCATCAGACGTGCCATAGCTACAAAAACTTTAGCAAATGCAGATGTTGTGAGCAGCAATTTGAAGACAAATTCATCAAAGGATTCGATTCAAGAGAATATTACTGATACTGGATCACTTTTATCTAAATTATATTCGTCAGACAAGGATGATACACAGCAATTACATGACAATTGGATCAATGATTTGAGACCTCACTCCCCTGAATCTATTGCATCTAAAGATGAGTTTAGATCCCTTTCCTCTGACTCACCTGTTCCCCAATTCCCACCTCAGTGCTGTGGGTATGATGTTGAGTACTCAGCAAATAGACTTTGTTCTCCAGTATCATATTCTTCAGATTTAGAATTAAATAATGCTTGTCTTGAATATCTATATGAAGAGTTGAGGCCTGGTTCTCCAATGTCAGTTCTATCTGACTTTTAACTGGAACATTTGTTTGATAGCAGGCCCCTGTCTCCAGTATCAGTCTTTTCAGATTTAGATTGTTCCCATGTTCAGAACTGGTTAGAAGAGTTTAGACCATCTTCGCCAGAATCAATTGCATCTGTTGAGCAACGTTGTGCATGATCTAACAAAACCTTTGTCCCACTTGAGTATCAACATTGTGACTATTACTTACATTACTCTAAAGGTAGAGAATTATCATCTCAGTCAATGTCATCAGACCCAGAGATTTTTGTCTGTTGCATTGAGGACTTATTTGAAGAAAATACACCCGATTCACCTGACTTATTTACATTTTATGTAAAAGACCAAGGAATTGATGTTTCTTTCACGCGTATTACACTTGCCGTAGCTAGAGAACCTTTGACATATGCAGATGCTTTGAGGTGTAACTTGAAAATGAAATCATCAGAGGATTGAGGATTGAGGATTGAAAACGAGTGATGCTCGATCACCTTCACCGAAAATATATTCATCAGACAATGATTATCCACAGAATTTACAATAACTTTGTCCCCCTCAACATTGTGACTATTGCTTACATTACTCTAAAGGAATACCCTCCTCGTCTTAATGTCATCAGACATTGAGACGATGTCTGATGGTTGTTGTTTTGAAACGCTGTTTGATGAAAACAGACCCAATTCACCAGACACATTGATATTTCATTTAAAAGACCAAGAAATGTATGTTTCAAGTGTAAGACTTGTCATATCTATAAAACCTTTGAAATATGCAGATGTTTTTAGGTGTACTTAGAAAATAAAATCATCAAGAGGAATCTAATTCAGGAGATAGGTATCAGTGATGCTAGGATGTAGTGCGTTAATTCGGAAGGATTAGTATTCATCAGATAATGAGATATCCACAGCAATCACAATGACAATTGGATCAATGAATTGGACCTCATCGCCCCTGAGTCTATAGATCAAGATGAGTCAGAGTCCACTTTCCCCTCCCTCACCTGTGTGAATGTGTAGAATGGTAATGATGTTGTCTTGAATGTCTATTTGAAGAGATAAGGCCTGATTCTATCCAACTTTGAACTGGAACATTTCTTTAATAGCAGGTCCCTGTTTACAGAATCAGCATTTTCTGATTTAGATTGTTCAGATGCTCATAACTGGTTAGAAGAGTTCAGACCATCTTGCCCAGAATCAGTTACATCTGTTGAGCAACATTGTTTACGGTCCAACAAAACCTTTGTCCCACTTGACTATCAACATTGTGACTATCACTTACATTACTCTAAATGTAGACGATTATCATCTCAGTCAATGTCATCAGACCCAGAGATTTTTGTCTATTGCCTTGAGGACTTGTTTGAAGAAAATAGACCCTATTCACCGGACTCATTTACATTTCTTGTAAAAGACCAAGGAATTGATGTTTCTTTAACACGTATCACGCTTGCCATAGCTACAGAACCTTTGACATATGCAGATGCTGTGAGGTGTAACTTGAAAATGAAATCATTAGAGGATTCCACTGAAGAGAAAATGTGTGATGCTCGATCACCTTCACCGAAAATATATTCATCAGACAATGAATATACACAGGAATTACAATAGCTTTGTCCCCCTCAACATTGCGACTATTGCTTAAATTACTCTAAAGGAAGACCCTGACTTTGAGACGATGTCTGATGGCTGTTGTTTTGAAGATTTTTATGAAAACAGACCCGATTCACCAGACACATTGATATTTCATTTAAAAGACCAAGAAATTTATGTTTCAAGTGTAAATCTTGTCATACCTATAAATCCTTTGAAATAAGCAGACAAATGTAGGTGTATTTAGAAAATAAAATCATCAGAGGATTCTATTCAGGAGAATATTAGTGATGCTAGATTACTCTTATCTAAATTATATTCATCAGATAATGAAGATCCACAGCAATTACATGACAATTGGATCAATGAATTGAGACCTCACTCCCTAGTCTATTGCATCTCAAGATGAGTTTAGATCCCTTTCCCCTCACTCACCTGTTCAAATTTAGAATGTAATGATGTTTGTCTTGAATATCTATTTGAAGAGATAAGGCCTGATTCTATCCAACTTTGAACTGGAACATTTCCTTAATAGCAGGCCCCTGTTTACAGAATCAGCATTTTCTGATTTAGTTTGTTCACATGTTCAAAACTGGTTAGAAGTGTTCAGACCATCTTCCCCAGAATCAGTTAAATCTGTTGAGCAACATTGTGCACGGTCCAACAAAACTTTTGTCCCACTTGACTATCAACATTGTGACTATTACTTACATTACTCTAAAGGGAGACCTCATCATCTCAGTCAATGTCATCAGACCCAGAGTTTTGTGGCTATTACCTTGAAGAGTTGTTTGATGGAAACAGACCAGATTCACCTGTCTCATTCACATTTAATGTCAAACATCAGGAAATTGATGTTTCTTTAAGGAATTTCAGGCTTGCCATAACAAAAAAAAACTTTGACATATGCAGATGCTGCGAGGCGTAATTTGTAAATGAAAGGAAAGTGATTGATGCTCGATCACCTTCACCAAAAAATTATTCATCAGACAATGAGTATACACAGAAATTACTTGCCAATTGTGCTCATGAGTTGATACCTCACTCCCCTGAATCTATTGCTTCTAGGGATAGGTTTAGATCTCTTTCCCTTGACTCGTATAATGTTACTCAGCAAATAGATCATATTATCCAGTTTCATCAGCTTCATATTGAGGGATACAATGATATTTGTGTGGAATATTTATTTGAAGACATCAGATTCTCCAGTGTCAGTTCTATCAACACATAAATATTATTTCAGTAAGTATTTTTCAATACAGTCCCTTCCAAATTGATATGCCATATGTCCGATTCTGTATACAAAGGAGAAAGCAGAGAAAGTCTGGCTGATCATTACAATTTCCTTTCTTTACCATATAAAACTGCTGTGACTACTGTTCAGATGTGACGACATCAGTTCAGATGAGTCTTTATCCTTCCGTGGATAACTTTCAAAACAAAGCAATTGATTTCAACAAGGTTTCTCATTTGTTCATGTCTTCTTTAGTTAGAACACCTACATTTCACAACAGAGCCAAACTCACCACACTCATATGTATTACGGTATGATGATGAACCTTGTCAAGAACAAATAAATAGGATGCCATGGGATTTGAATCACCATGGACATGCAGACATGGTACAGTGTAGCATTACATTTAAACAGGTAGAGTCCTCTGGGTGAAAGATAAATAGATTGGAAATAAAGCTCTGCCTTCATTATCAGAGAATGACTACACACAATCTTTCCTAGGGTACTGGCTGTCACAGTTAAAACCACCATCCCCTAACGTGCTGCCACAAATGAACCGTTCCCGGCTAATTTCCTTCTTACCTGTCAATGACAGGTGCGTGAAATTTATCACTTCTCCATGGTGGAGAAACTTAGGCAGGGATGTGCAGAGGATGTTAGAGGGGCAGGATTTTAGCAAACAATATATGCCTGTATTGACTACTTATGCAACACTGTTAAATGGACATTAAAATGACTGACATTGGTTCAAACACTGCTACATGATAGTTACTCAATGATGCATGCAAAGAAAAGTGTATTTCAGTAAATTCTTCTCACATGTTAACCAGCTCAACTTCTAGCCCTCTGACTGACATCCTCACTTGCAGATTACACTAACGACAGCTAACTGCTGAATAGTTCAACATAGATAGACCCTACTTGACAAATAGTGTCAAGCAATCTTGTGATAAACTATAATACTTGGCCCACACCTATATTATAGGTGTGGGCCATGTCAGTGAACTACAATTGGGCCAGGTCAGTGAACTAGAAGGGGGGCAGGCCAGTGCTTAGTTGCGGTGGTGCGATACTTCGATGACGCGGCTATCAAGCTTAACACCAGCGCTTGCAGGGGGCGGAAAGAAAATCATCAGAATGCAGGAAGTGAAGTCTTTGTAACAAAACAATTCCTGGTGAAGCACCATCAGTGGTCTGGGCATCCGAGGCTAGAGCACTGTATGTTTTATGAATAGTGAAATTCACACAACTTGGCATGCTATTATTTTAGAGAGAGAGAGAGAGAGAGAGAGAGAGAGAGAGAGAGAGAGAGAGAGAGAGAGAGAGAGAGAGAGAGAGCATCCCAGATTCAGACACACATAAAGTTGCCTCGGTCATCTAAACAGTGAGGCAAATAGATAAACAGTGGTGTGTTTAATGATGGCAGTTGTGAAGTATTCTGCTTCTACTCAATACTAATGAGTTACTTCTTAAATCTTGTACATTACATTTCATAGTATCATAATCACAATGTAAATGTAAATTTAAGAATCAGCAGTTTTAAAATAAACTCAACAATACAGGGTGCGATCTAGTCGGATGCCACCATCTGACCTTTTGGGCCATCTTAGAATTAATCGGAATATTTGAACAGTTTTGGGCCATCACAGAATAAATCTGAACAGCTGACTGATATCAACTTTGAATATCCACAAAGTGGATATTTCTTTGTGTTGCCTTTGAAAGTTAAATGATGCATAAAAAACTGTTACATTAAAAAACAAAAAAAAAGAATATATACAGTATATATAAAATATCTATATAATATGATTTCAAAAAGCTATATTTCAGACTGACCTGGCAGGAAATAATTTATAATAAACATTTAGCCTATTTTCTCACCCTTGATAACCAGCTGTAATAATGTTACTGTAATGTTCAGGCTAGAGATTTAATTAATTTAATTAATTGCATCATCAGTTGAGTCATTTGCCATCTGAACTAGAGCTGGACTTACCTCATGTAGATGGAGAAGGTTGGCCATTCTTAAACTCAATGAAATTGAGAATCAAGAAAAAGAGAAGAAAACAAGAGTGTGAATACCCTTGTTGTGCATGAACGGACAAAACATCAACATAAGGTCCGAAACTAAAGATCTCCAAAGTTGTTGTTTTGCAAGCACTGAAAAGAAACCATATGAAAGATGAAGAGAGCAAACATTCATTGCCGGTAAGACAGTTTCCGCTTGGCAAAGAATGATTTTCGAAAATAACAGTAATGATGTGTGAATTTGACTGGCCATTTGACTCAAGCTTCAACTAATTCTAATTCTAGTAGCTTGACGGTGGCATGTCTGGCATGCCGATATGTCTATATTGGCGCAGTCACATGAAGAACTATTGTCATACAACTATGGGTGTCCATCATGGTTTTATCATGTGTAAACTTGCAATGTTGTAAGACTGGGTCGTATTTGGCGTTTGGATTGTTGAGTGTTGGTTGGTGTGCTGCTTTCAAATGTTCAACAAATGTAAAATGCTACTACTCGTTTCATATCCTGTTTTTATTTTAATTTTACTCAAAAATATATCCTCAATATGTTTGAGGATATATATCCTAATTTTTTTTTTTATTTAGTGTCCAAATATAGAAATAAGACTTGTATTTGGCTCGTGAGCTTGGCTGTGGGTGTACATGCTTAATGAAAATACACAGGCTGCTTAATGTGCAACATGACTTAGAACAGCAGCTGACAGTAGCTGAGATATAACAGCAGTTGACATAACATAAAAGCCATTCAATATATACAAACTGCAAACTGTATGTCATTTCATTGTCATTTCATATTTGTTTCTTTTTCCATTCCACTCCATCATCTCTTACAGATCTCCACAGGGTCATCAGTAATGAGAGATCATTCACAATCATCAGAGCATGACAGTGTTTTAGACGAGAGTCAATTCTCAGCAACTGAGATGTCATCGCATGACACACATGAGGTAGTCAATCTGCTTTCCACTGAAAATCAATCTGCAACTATGATTCAGCCTGCTGTGAATTTAGCAAGTGATGCTACCTCGCCTCAGGAGAGGAAAGATGAACAACCACCAAGCCTTGAACCAAGCTATGAGTTGAACCAAGCTATGAGTGCACATGAGGAAACCCCAGTGGGCCTAGACCTTCTTAGCCATATGCCTCAACAAAGTGCTGCTGATGACAATAATGATGATAAAGTCATGTCCACAGAACAAACTACACCACCAAAGTCCAGGTCACCTCAGCTTGACCTGCTCCTGTCCGACTTGGAATATAAAGTGAAATTAAGACCTCAGACTCTTGACCTGCAAGCATCCATATCCAGCGATGAAAGTCCCATAGCTGACCAACAGTATGTTGAGTTTGATGACATTTCAGTAGGAGATGAATTCCCTGGAGAAGACCACAGAGACAATGAAGGCAGCATGTCATCTGCTGTAGATGAAAGAAGAAAGGAGGTCTCAGATCAAGTTCCAGATCAAATTACCACACAAGACTCTGTCCATGATGGTTTTCCCAGGACCATCTCATCAGAAACGGGTCTAATTACAGCGGAAAAGGTCCATTGTCCTAATTTGGATCAAAGTGATTCCATAAACACTGAAGACGTTTTGGCATCATCCCCTATGAACAGCCAATCAGAAGGGGTGGTCCCATCATACCTGTGTGATGTAGGTGCTGCTGCATTTGTCCCCTCAGTAACATCTCTGGATTGTGTAGAAATGACTGAGGAATGTGGAACTGACCTGCCTGCTATTAATGAAGAAGATGAAGAAGAAATATCTGAGATCGATGGTGAAATGGAAGCTTTGGGTGAATCCAATATGTCACTGAATCATTCTAATTTTAGTCCTGGAGACCAAGTACCACACATGTCAGAGATGACTTCACCGGATACTACAGACACTGGGGATTTCTCCTCTCAGTCTCCCGTTGCTTTGACTTCCCAAACAACTGAACCTGGAACAGTTAACAGACACTTTCACTTTGAGGAACTGGCACCTAACACCTGTTTAGACTCCTTAATCAAGGAAGCCAACCAACTTTCTACATCTGATCCTCCAACTGAGATTAGAGCAGAGACAGCCTCAGCTCTCAATGAGGATTCCCCGCCTATACATGAAGAGATACACTACCCAAAACCTCAGGCCTACACAGATTTTGCGCATGGTGTCATCCATACCACAAACTATGAGGACTCTGATCCAGAGGCTTACTTTGACTGCCAACAGGCCTCCTCTGAATCATCAGAGACTGAAGCTGGTGATGCTAGGAGAGAGAGTAGGTCACAGAGAACAAAGCCTGATGTTCATTCCAATCAGGGAAGAACAGAAAAACGAAATGTCAAATTTAACGACTCTGCTATTCAAAAATATGAGCCAAGAGTCTTGTCTTCTGGGAGTGAAGATTATGAAGATGCATCGTATGTGTATGAGCCTTCTGAGGACATTTATGTAGAGAGTGAAGAAATTGTGCACTCTCAGGATTCTAACAATGAGGATTCTGCATTCTATGAAGCTTCACAAAAACTTCCTGCTTGGGGAGGGCGAGAGTGTGTTGAAGAAGATGCATCTCTGGCAAGGGTAAGATATCATTTGGAAAAGCCTGCTAACCTGCAAAATCCCAAACACCTGCTCCAAGGAATGGCTGCTTCAATATTACTCTCTAGCATCCTGAGCGCGACCCTAAAAACCTTTAACCCTGTTATGTTTGCTTTGTTGATTAACTCTTTAGGCCGACGAACATTTTGCATGGTGTTGTATCAAAAAGTCTCTTGTATATCGCAGATAGGTCTTACTATATATGTAAGTGGGCAGATAGTATTGTTGGCCAATTAGAGGACAGATTATTCATATATACGTATGCATGGTATGCTTTATAAAACTGGGCTGTTGTCTTGCTTTTTTGGAAATTGTCATTACTGGTATAATCTATTTTCTGTATACATATTGTTTTAATCCATAATCCATAAACCATAATGTATCTGTGTTGCCTGGTTAGGAGATCGCTGATGAACTTGGAACAATATCAGAAAGTTCTGATGAGGAATTTCTGACAAGAATAGTGCGAAGAGTTGTTATTCAGGTATCAGTTTTAGCATGGGCTGATGTGGTTTGCTGTGAAAGAGCATATATAGTACATTCACTGTTACATCTACTCATCATCAATGTGTTTCCATGGAGATTAATTTCCTCACACCTTTTTTGTGGATATGGATAAAAAATGTTTCTGCAGGAGGCTTTGTTGTATTTGGCCACTGTTATGTGCCATAAAAAGAGAATTGTGGTTTCTAAGTACTTACTCATATGTGGATTTGTTTTACTAACTATTTTCAAGACTTGTCTTTCAATGTCAAAGATATTTGACTCCTATGAGGTGTCCAGATATAACAGAGTGTAGTAGAGCCATGCTGGGACAGCATCTGCAACAAAGCTAGGCGGCACAACATTTGAGTTAAATCAGACAATGAGGAGACTCATTGTCTGATTTCCTTTTTTATTTGTCTCCCCTTTAGGCTGATGAAATCCCTGAGCTCCCTCAGTCTTCTGTAATAGAAGAGAAGTACATGGATGAAAACGGACATGTGGTCAAAAGGGTAATGCATCTTCATTTTAAACATGAGTGCTTGCTAATAATGCAACAAGACTGCCAATGTATTTTAAGCATCAAACCCCATAAACGTTGTAAATGAATGTTGATCAATTCATGGTCTGATCAATCAATATCACCTTTTCCCAGGTGACACGTAAGATCACCCGTAAGTGTGTGTCTGCTGATGGCATGGAGTGTGAGGGCGTGGCGGGAGCACCCCAGGGGGACGGCTACTCCAAGGTGTTGAAGAGAACGCTGCTCAAAAGCGAAGGAGACCAAACAGAGGTATAGATGTGTGTGTGTGTGTGTGTGTGTGTGTGTGTGTGTGTGTGTGTGTGTGTGTGTGTGTGTGTGTGTGTGTGTGTGTGTGTGAATGCATGTGATGTGAACATGGTAATCAGCAATGCCTTTGGTACAGAAAAGGAAATTGGATCGTCATAGAAAATCTATAAATTTGATACCATCGCTCTGCAACACAACCTCCAGGTGACCTTCTCTGAGCACGAGGCTGCGGCCACAGGGGAGTTTCGGATCAGCAGCACTGAGCGGACCATGGTGGTTGAGAGCCAAAGGACGGGGATGCATCACGGTGACTCCTCTTTGACCTCTGACGTCCCCTCAGCTCAGGTATTGTGACTACAAACAGGTGTGTCACATGATCTACTCCCCACACACCTTGTTACGGTTACCTTACGTTATTGTAGCCATCCAAAGATGAATTCAAAGTAGTTATGAATTAGTCCATGATATTAACCTCACATATGTGCAGCCCCACCCACTCCAGACTCAAACTGGGCCAGGTGAGGCTAATTAAAGCAGCCACCAAACACACACTCCACAGCTACAAAAACCGGCTCAAATGAATAGGTGACTAAACCAACAGATCATAGCGAATGTTAAGACACAAATTGTAAAATACTTTCAATAGCGACTTCAATTTCCTTCAGAAGAACAATCTTTCGTTAGCCTTTTTATAAATGAAATCAGTGTTGGCATCAAAGTTAAGTTTATCATCCCGGATAGGTTCCAAGTATTTGTACTGCTGTACTGCATTTACAGGTTTCCCAAAATTGATGGCAAGAGGTGGAGGTGGGTCTCCTGGGAAAGTCAATTAACATATTTTTTGTCTTAGAGACATCAAAGTCAAAGTCAAAGTGTTTTATAGTCACATGCTCTTCATAACACTCACAAGGCAACAATATACAAAAGAGTACTCAAAAATATAACATAAAATAGCAAGATAAAAGATAAAATAGCAAGGAGACTTTATATACATAGATATATGTATTGTATTGGTGGAAGAAGAAGAGAAGAAGATCTTTATTAGTCCACACATATTGGTCACACAACACAGCGGGAAGTGGCGGCCACCAAACACACACACATGCAGGGAGGGTGGCCCGTGGAAATGTGTCCTCTGCATTTAGTGGGCAGCCATCTCGACGGCGCCCGGGGACCAACAGCTCCAGGTTTTACATCCACATCTTGGTCAGGTCTGTTGGTCAAAAAATTAATTAACCAACAAACAACCAACAAACAAAAAATTTGACACCAACCTATGTGCAAGGATATGAGGCTGAATGCAATTAAAAACTGAGGAGAAATCAATGAGGAGCAGTCTTGCATATTTTTTGTTCCCTTCCAGATGCCTCAAAACAAGGTTTAACAGGGTCGCAGTCTGTTCAAAACTCTTCATTACAAGTAAAGTCAGAGCCCCGTCTAACATCTTAGGCGATGCAACTTTGGCTACTGGAACCACAAGAGATTTCTTCCAAAGTCAGGTTACTTTCTGCTGTTTCAAAGAGGACTGAAATATATACGTAAAAATTACACGCAGTTGCAACAACTTTTCAGGAGTTTACCCCCCACGCAGTTAGGACCCGGACTTTTCCACTCATTGATAAGGCTAAAAGATGTATACACTGTGCCTTCATCTATCTGTATCTGTTGTGGAAACTAACATTACATTTAGAGAATTCGTGGAGAAGGAGAAGTCGAGGAGACGAAAGTGGCGAAATTGCAAAACATTTAATACAACCTTCATAAGAAATGGAGGCCGGTCAATTGAATACCCTCCCGAACTCCACTCAAACAGCTCCTTTTATCAACTTTCCTGGTTTTCTTTATCCCGCCTACTTGACACTCCCCTCAACACATGTACACGCCTCTATGGTAATACACTGGTGAAGCTCCTCCTTCTGCGGGTAATTCCTCGAATTAAATCAGTATTAGTATTTCTTTATAAAGCACATAAACTAAAGTATTATTGTAAGGAAAGATTAAACAAGCATATTCTAAAATGATAACAGAAATGTGTATACTAAAATTAATACAGGAAATGATGAATAGATAATACAATACAAATTCTAATCCCACATATATAATATATTGAAATACAAATAGCAATGAATGAATTATAAATATATATGCTGATAAGTAAACAACTTAAAACTAGAATAAGACATTAATGATAGTAAATAAGACTGTTAAAACTAACTAATAAAAACATAAGAATATTAAACCCAACATATATTACAGTGAATACAGGAAATGATGAATAGACTGACCCCACAATACAAACTCTGATATCATATATAATATATTGAAATAGAAATAGCAAGGATGAATGAACTACAAAATACCTATACTGATAAGTAAACAACTTAAAGAACTGGAATAAGACGTTAGTAAAGTTATTAACACGACACATGAGGAATCTTAATCGGCATATATTGAAATAAAACTAGGAATGTGAGAGAATCTGTATCCCCTATCGTGACCAGCCATTAACATACGAAACCAAGGTAGGCGTCACTTGAGGCTTAACAACACAAGAGTCTCTGTCTTGGCTCAGGGGAATTTAGCTTATCAACAGAGTAAATCTCCTTGATGTAAATGTAGGAAGATGGTTTGTGAAAACATGAGTGGGGGTTAACGTCTCTCCTGTGTCAGCCTGTGAATATAGTGGCCAAACAGTCATGTGAAAGTCTGTCGAGGGTTCGCTCTGTGGGAGAGGAGCCTATTGTAAATTACTCTTAACTTATATAAGTATTGTGTTTGCTTTATTTTAGAAATTTCACTTGTTCAAGATGCAATTATTCTATCTGAGAATTGCTACGTCATATGATAGTCAGGGATGTCCCTTGTCGCCGATTGGGTGGAGGTGTAGCTGTTTCCTTGGCCATTCAGGTTGTGAGTTAATTCCCGGTGCCTTACTGTCTGAGATTCACTTCTGAAACCTATTGTCTCCTATTTGCATATGACCATTTGCTTGTCTTAGTTAATTATTCTATCCTGTTGGGGGTGTGTTCTTGTCTTTGTTCTCTGTCCTCCCGGAGACCCATCGTTTGAGACCTCCCCCTTCCTATTTGACCCCCACCTCTCTGTCTCCTGCCCTCAATATACATGACCACCTCTCTCTCTCTCCCAACCCAATCTTTCAACACTTAGTTTTTCTTATAGCACATATCCTTACAAGATGATGCAATTATGTTTTATAATAAAATTCTCCCATATATCTTACAGCTCTCTACTTGGAACTTAGAGAGTTCCTGATTAAAATCCAGTTTATCAAACCTTAGATAAAACCTATTTAGCTACTCTGCTAGTTCAGTGTCAGACATATCAAAGCCTTTCACATGTCTTTTTATTCTGCATTCCAACCATAGATATAAATATAATTATATTATATAATATAAATATATAGATACAAATATTTACATGATTTATGGGGAATTATCATATTTTCACAGAATTTAATGTAACATGATACTGTGTCAGTAAGTTTGTCCAGGTTGGCACAGGAGTCTTTAATGTCCCAATTTGTACATTAAAAACAGTGATTTTGTTCCTGAATAGAGTCCTTAGACCACACCATGACGTCCTTGTGCTTTCTCCCTCTTCAGAGTCGGCTGGTAGACCGGAACTAAATTAACTGAGTTGTGGTCAGAGGTACCTATTGGAGCTTTGCAGTGAGACTTGTAGGCTCCCCTGATGGTCCCATAGAAAAAGTCTAGGACCTTACCATGTCCGGTCATGGGACACGTCATGTCCTGGAAAAAGTGGCTAAGGGACTTGGCCATTGTACAGTGATTAAAACCTCCCATAATACAATTAGGTGCATCAGGGGATATGCTTTGCAAACGCTGCATCACTCTAATGATGACTGACGTTGCATTGCCCACATTTGCTTTAGGATGAAAACAAACAACTGTGATAAATAGTTGTGGAAATTCTCTTGGCAGATAAAAGGGCAGCAGAGCAACTGTTATTAACTCGATGTTGGGGCTGCACACACCAGCGGGTGTTTACATATAAACACACACCTCCCCCTGTACTTTACCACGTCTTATGAGGGTCTCGATCTAATCTCAAGGGCTGCTCAAAGCCTTCGATTTCAAGATTGCAGTTGGAGTTCTGTTCTTTGAGCCAGGTCTCAGTGAGAGCAAAGATGCATGTGTTTCTGTAGTAACTACGCACTTGCTGTCATTTCATCCATTTTATTCCTTTGGACTGCACGTTAGCGAGCATAATAGTGGGCTTCTTCCTCACCCGAACAGTCCTGGTTCTAGGATGCATTCCACGGCCCTCCTTCAGAATCGGCTGCGGTATAATGGTGTGTGCTTCCATTGCCGCGATTCCAGAATTTCGGCACTGAATGAGAAATTCTCAGCTGTATTTGAGTCTATGTGGCTGGTCGTGCTGCATGCTAACACAGCCATAAAAAAGACCGTAAAAAAACAATATCATTAGAAAAAAGTTTGCAACATCCATGATGGCAAGATGACATTTGACTGACAGCAGGACGAACAAATCCCAAACAACCAGAAAATAAGATAGGTAAAACAACGTGACTGCAGGTGCAGCGCCCCATAAACTAATAGGAGTCCTTTAACATGTTGGAGATAAGTGTGGCTATGCGTCATTTGTACTGCACTGTATTTGAATGGAGGTCTGTGATGTCACAGTGCTACATTCGGCTGTTTTAGCAGGGGAGTACTCATAGGCTGCTCACCCTACAGACAAACTTAGTATGTTTTAACCCATATGTAGCAAAGCTAGTGCTACAACACCACATACATGTGGCTTCTCTGGGGCTCCTCACAGGCAGGATGTTGGTAAATTATTGTACAGTTTTGAGGAAATGTAATGAACAGAGCATGTGGCATAACTCCTCGAGTGTGGGTGTTGATGGCTGACCTGTGTACCTTGATTAGGCAATGCACCACCCACCCCAGACTCTAACTGGGCCAGGTGAGGCCAATTAAGACAGCCACCAAACACACACCACACCATAATTGATAGAAATGTACTTTTAGAGTTAATTGTTTTTTTAATACATTCATATACAAATCCCTCTTCTAAGGAGGAGAAATCGATTGAACTGGATTTTATGTGTTTTAACCATTGTTTCGCATTGTCACCAATCTACGGTGACACATACAGTATTGTCCTATACAACACAACATGTTTGAGATGGATTTATCTTCCAGTTGGGAAGATGTCACAGATTATCTCCTTTGATTTGGTCCCACAGGCCCGAGGAGACATACGTGTTTTAAAAAAAGTAGAGATTCCTGATGTGGTAGAGAGGGAGATTGTAAGAGATGACGGGATTGTGGTCCAAAGGTTTGTGTGGGCTTGTGCACATGCATGTGTAATGTTGTGTTGTGTGTGATCATGTGTTTGAACATTATAGGGAAGTCTTTACACACTTTAACTGGAAAGTCCACAGTTGAATATCAACATTGTCTGGGTTTAGTGTCTATCAACACTAAAACTTATATCCAATGATAATTGGCTGATATGCTAATTATAGATTGTATGTATGCATTGTCAACATTCCCTATGATTATCTGTAGATGATCAATGAATATTTTGTGAACTCTCTACTCCAGAGAATGTTTAACTTTAATTGGAAATTCCAAATGATAGTTTGTTGATATGCAACTGATAAAAACTATAGACAGGCACTGTTAACTGTCATTCATCTGACACAAATGAGACATGTAACATGATATTCAACTGAAGCATGTTTGAAAATGGATAGTTGCTATTCACTTGACATGTTAGATAACACAAAATTGAATATATGTGAATATGTTCTTGATAACCTTATTGAGTGTCAACTTACACAATGTTGACATGTCAAGTGACACTAAGCCGAGAAAAATGTTGATACTCATCTGATACTAAATTGATACTCAATTGATACTCAACTGTGGACTATCCAGGTGAAGTGTAAACGGCTTTTAACAGTGTGGTACAATGTGTACTGAAATGTAATCTTACCTCCAGTGATTCTCTGAAGATGCATGGTCAATGCTTACTGTGTGTGGATGCCTACTGATTATGCCTAATATACTTGAATTAAGGTATTACTACAAAGCACAAAAACATTGGACATGCTTTCTCCTAATTTTGTGTGGTGTGTGATCCTCCCAACAGATGTACAGTATATGAATATTGCACTATTCTAACCTTCCATATGCTCTTCCTGTGCTCCTTTTCTGCTCCCCAGGGCTCAAGTGTATAAACCTCGCACCCAAAGGCGGACATCGGTGAGGGGAGCCGGGCGTGGGAAACGGGTGGAGCGGGTGGATGACTCAAGCAGAAAATATCGGCCCCACAGTCTTCAGCCGCATCTCCATCAGCTACTCCACCGCTTCCGCAAAGAAGGAGCAGATGACAGCTATGACTCGGATGACGAAGCAGCAGATGACAAAGAAGAGAAGAGGAAGATGTAAACCCACTCCCATGTTCATTGTTCTCGCCAATCCTATGCATGGGCCTCACGCGATACCTACCACATGTCTTCCTCCATGATGTTTCCTTCAACAGTCAGGATGTTTTCCCCCCTTTGGCCTAGTTTTACCTCCACATTGTTTATTTCGTTTTACTTAAGTGTAAACTTAAGTGTATTTTTATTTTTATTTGTTATTACTTTATCTTTGTGACCAAATAATATCATTTTGTGATCATTTGGTCTGAATAATTTATTTGTGTCTGTGGTAGAATCATTCAAAACAAAGCAAAAAAAAAGATATTAGATATTTACAACAGCTATCTCAAAGGCCTGACAGAGAAATACCAGAGACACACACCGGGTAGAATGAGCTTGGACATGGACAAAATACCACACTGCACTGCCTCTCACCATACCACACGGTTATTGTCATTTATCACATTAATCTATATTCCACTCACTGTAGGCCTACGAGGATCTCCACATTTGTCTAAGGGTCAAAATGTCAACAAAACAAATATAACTTTATTGACATTGACATTCATATGTACTGCTGCGTGTGTTTTGTGTATGCTACGTGATATTTGTCTCTGAAAAGTATATATATATATATATATATATATATATATTCTAGAAATTAACATCTGTAGCCTATAGAATATTAATCACCCATGTAAAGTAGCTAGAGCAGGCATGACTAATCAAAATCTGACACTATGCTAAATAGCTAGACTGCTTCCTGATTCTAGTAGTGGTGCCATTTGCCTCTCTTGCTTCTTAAGCTGTCTCCCTCTCATACTTAGTTTTATCTGTGTCTGCATTGTTTTGTTTTGTTATCAGTTTTGTCTAGTTTTGACTTCAACATATGAATGGTGTGTATGCTTCTGGGTGAGTGTGTGAGCTTGCGTGCGCTTAAATGTGTATGTGCGCGCATGTGGTTGTGATTTAATCAGATATGGTACATTGACAGCTGCGTCGAAAAGCATATTTTCAGAAAGATTTTAAGCAGCTCTTTTGAAGATGTTTTATTTTAGCATTCTTTTTTAACTGGCTTGAAAGATGATTAATTTAAATCTTTATTTTTATGGAGATGTGTTTCCCTTGAATAGGTATTACTTGGAGGATGAGGATGAGCTTAAGTGTAGATTGTTATTAACAAAAAAAATTTGGTGGTCAATTGGCCCAGATAATGTGGGACCAGGTTTTTGTGTATGGTATTTGCTTGCTTGTGAGTGGGTCTTTTTTTCCCAGCCAAAAAAAAAGGAAGAAACACATTTAACACAACCACATTGCACTCCTGGATGTCAGAAAGGTAAATACAGTATTTCCCATTGAACAGAAGACAGAGTTGCAATGTTTATCTGGATAAAAGGCTGAACACTGCATATGGACACACCAACATGTGGGTGTGACAGAGCTGGTGGAAAACGTTATCTTGAGTATCATTCACAGCTTGGAGCCTCGCTACTGTAACTATAGTCAACCTGTAATGTTCTTTCACTGTTTTCCTTTTAGTGCAATGTATAGAGGTAATAGTAGATGCAAAATGCTAACCTAGTGGGTGTTCACTGTGACTGGTAGGCTTTTCATTTTGAGGAATCAGCACCCAGTTTCTGTGGTGATGATAGTTCTTTACATATATTATGGGATACATATATATATGAGGGCATGTGTTATTTTATCCAAACTGTAAAAGACAAATGCAAAATGGCTGCAGTCTGCAGTGTGTCTATGGCTGATTATGGCTGAGAATAAAGTGTACAACAAACTCCTGTGTTGTGGTGCCATCCATTTTCATATTGATGTACACATAATGAACAATATTTAGACTCTTATATGCATCTTGAAATCCATATGTAGCAATGTATAATGCCACATCACGTGGCTTTGTATGGAGCTCCTCCAAGGGACACAGACAGGTTTGTGGTGAAAAGTCTGGGGGGTTTCATAAGTATGTGAATGACATGACAGATCAGATGGTACATGCTAGCATGTACCAAGCGCTCTCCTGAGTATGTGTGCTGGTGGCTGACTTAACTTGTGGTGCACTGATTAGCCAATGCACTACAGGTGGGCAGCTCCCCCCCCACCCCCAGATTCTAACTGGTCCAGGTGAGGCCATTTCCACCAAACACACATGCTCCCACATACCCCAAACACTGAATTGCCTCAGTTCCAGGACCCCCACGTCGAGCCCCTCAGACGCCAGGACCGGGGTGCGGGCGCTGCGGCTGTCCCGACCACAACCCAACCGAGTACCCCATGATGGAGGTGGGGCAGGTGGTAGAGGTGGCCTCCGCTCCTGTCCGGATGGCAGATACCAGATACCGATAAAGGTACAAGGGGGTATGCATCAGGCGTTGCTGGATTTCGGGAGTAGTCAGACCTTGATAGCCTGGTTCAACCAAAGGCCCTGGGAGAGGTGTCAAGGGTGATAATTAGATGTATTCATGGGGATATGCACAACTACCCGCTAGTGACCTTCGAAATTCGTTACCAAGGGAAAAAGCATAGATAAGGCTGTGGTTAGTTCCCGCCTGTGTTCCCTCCTATTAGGTACCGATTGGCCGGGTTTTATCACTGCCGTAACCAACTTGGGGGATGTGCAGTCACAACAGATAGGAAATGCGGAAGGTGCGCCGTGCTCGCCGGTGATGCAAGGTGGCCGGATGCCGTTCCAGGGGGGGTGAACCCCATGGAGTCTCCTATAGGTGTTTTACTGGCTTTGGTGTTCCCCCAGTGGGAGATTTCCCCCTGGAGCAAACGCACGATGACACTCTCTTTCGACACTTGCCTTTGACCAAGTGATAAAAATTTATAACTGGTATGCCCAGACGCGGTCGTCACTTTCCCACACCTCGCCATAATTAGCGACAGATTGGGTGAGTAGTGACACCCAATCAGGAGAAGACGTGATTGCTGGTTCCGAAAAGCCGCCGGGAAATGATTTTTCATCACAGCCCGATGGCAGGTCACTTGGGGTGTGATAGGACATGCGAATGGATTATGGCCCGATTCTATTGGCCGGGCATTTACGCAGATGTACATCGCTGGTGTGTGTCCTGTCGCGAGTGTCAATTACGCAATCCACCGGCCATCCCAAAAGCCCCCAGAATTACAATGGATCTCATCGGGCCATTAGACCGTAGTTCACAAGGTTATCGTTTTGTATTAGTCATCGTAGATTATGCAACTCGATACCCGGAGGCAGTGCCTC
Source organism: Coryphaenoides rupestris (assembly GCA_002895965.2). NCBI lineage: Eukaryota > Metazoa > Chordata > Actinopteri > Gadiformes > Macrouridae > Coryphaenoides > Coryphaenoides rupestris. Next base: position 171,044 of record PIJE02000173.1, on the reverse strand, counting down.
TACGCTCTATCGCGGCGAAGAGTAGCGCAGGCTCTCTTCCAATCTACTGTGTTGGAATCCCGAAAGAGATTCTGACGGATCAAGACACCGCATTTATGTCACACACCCTCCGCAAACTTTACCAATTATTGGGGATCACATCAATTCACACCAGCGTGTACCATCCACAAACCGATGGGTTAGTGGAGCGGTTTAACAAGATGTTAAAGTCCATGCTGCGCAAGTTTGTGCACGAGGATAGTCGGAATTGGGATAAATGGCTAGACCCTCTATTAATGGCTAGACCCTCTATTAGACCCCCAGGCCTCCACAGGGTTATCCCCCTTTGAACTACTGTTCGGAAGATGACCCAGGGGGGTTCTGTACCTTATTAAGGAAAATTGAGAGGAAGGTCCTAGTGCCAGTAAAAGTGAAGTACAGTACGTCATGGACCTGAGAGCAAAGCTCCATTCACTGGGTCAGATGTTAGCAATCCAAATTAAAATTACTCGCAAAGTGGCAAGGACTCGGCGGGCGTGCTCAGATCTATCACCTCAACCTCCTTAAACTATGGAATGAGGAATGCCCGGTTTGTCTGGCCAGATCTTAGGGATGGCAGGTTATCAGAGGCGGTTTATCCCCACCTTCACGGAACTGACCAGCCTCTGATGCACCTCACCCGGAAAAGGTGCCTCAGATCCGATCCAGTGGGCCGAGCAGTGCCAGATGGTGTGAAAGTGTAAAGAAGGCTCTGTGTGGGGAGCCATTCCTGTTTACACCGAATTTGAGCGACCCGTTTTCTTACAGACCGACGCATCGAACAGGGGGCTGGGCACCGTTTTATCCCAGGAGGTTGATGGGCTCGACCGTCCGGTGCTGTACCTCAGCTGGGAACTGGCGGAGCGAGAGGAGAGGTATAGCACAAAGTGCCTCACCATTAAGTGGGCGATCAACGCCCTACGCTACTACATCCTGGGGCGCGCCTTCACCCTCTGTTCGGACCACGCGCCTCTCTGCTGACTGCACAGGATGAAGGACACGAACCCCCACATCACCAGGTGGGATTTAGCCTTACAGCCATATAATCTTACGGCGATCCACAGGCTGGGGGCACAGATGGTCATGGCTGACTTTTTCTCCCGCCTACCCGAGCTAGGGCGGGGGGGGGGGGGGGTGAGTTGGCCCGGCCTCAGTCAGGCAGCGGGGATATGTGAGAGGCGATGAGGCATGGTTAGCATTGTTGAAGACAAGGGGAGCGGAGCGGCAAAACACCTGTGATTGACGCAGCAGTGGGGAATGAGAGTAATTAATGGAATGAAATGGAGTCAGAGGTTGGGTACGAACGGCACGGGAGAGCTCCGCCATGTCTCCGATGCCAACCCCTTTATGATTTATTACTTAAACGTGCTGGAGCGCATTCTGTTGTTTATTAAAATATTGATTTACCCGTCACCCGACTCCGTCCTCTCCTTACATCAGGAAAAGGAACCCTAGACAACACAGCTCCCAGGGTCACGGGGGCACCCAAACCCCCCCACCACGATAAGGTGGCGATTCTTTGGGGGGGAAGATCTGAGTGGCATTGTGGCAACGGACTTTGCTACAATATAATTCAAAGTTGGTGAGATACAGTATGATGGGGGTCCTCTGTTTATCCTGACTGGATATGTACGAAAAGGTGACTGTGACCCAGGTGGCTCAGGGGCTAAGGACTCTGGGGTTTGTTCAGGATGGATTCTAGTACTGTTTATGATCTTGTCTGCCGCCCATGGCTTTTGGAGTCTTGAAGTGGGATGAGTTTCTGGTGATGACACGGCTGTCATCATGGAACCTTTAACAGCAATGACCTTGTATGGGTGGGGATTGTAGGCAGGGCATAGCTTCCCTTCCTTCCTTTGACGACCATGTCGCCTACTTTCAGAGACAAAGGAGCAAGCTGTCACCTCCTGTCATTATTGTATTTAAAATAAAATAAAATAAAATAATTTATTAAAAGGAAATTATTGTGCCAGGTTACATAGCAATACAGTACAACAAAACAATATGGAAAACAACAGAATAATAAAAATAAACTAAAGGATTTACAAATGTATAGTTACAAGGTGCACATACACACACACGGTAGGGTTCGCTAGCAGAGTGGAACAACACAAAGCCATGCTAGCTAACGTGACCTGCTCCCTCCCTGTGGGGGTCCTTAGTATAGCTGTGTGCAGCTCCTTGTTGTCAACAATACAAGTACACAGCCTATCCATTGTCTTTTGTTTAAATGTGTAATTTTTATTGTCTCTGAAAACTGATACGAGAACACAAGCACAGGGAGAGCTGACATGGCAATACTCTTAACATTGTCTACAGTCTTGTAAATGGATTGCATTTATATAGTGCTTTTATCCAAAGTGCTTTACAGTTGCCTCACATTCACCCATTCATACACCGACGGCGGTGCCACCCATGCAAGGTAACAACCAACACGTCTGGAGCAGTTAGGGTTAGGTGGTGTCTTGCTCAGGGACACCTCGACACTTAGCTAGGCGGAGCCCGGGGATCGAACCAGCAACCTTCCTGTTGCCAGACAACCCCTCTTACCTCCTGAGGTACTGCTAGCCTGTCTCATGTATTGATTGTGAGCGAGTGAGTAATGAATAGAGAGGCAAGGTGAGCATGGTGTATACCCTCTACGAACTCTATTTGTCTCAGCACACACAGTATAAAATTGGTCATATATAATTGTTTTATTGCAGGGTTTTTCATTTATATGTTTGTGTTGCTTGTTGTTGTCAGTTTATTATGGGTGGCTTTGGAATACTTTGGAGAGGAAATGAAATTGTACACAAGGGCACAATATAATATAACACTGAATACTTTTTCCCTAACCTTGTTAGCAGGACTGTGCTCTGTAATGGAATGGAACAGAACTGCTCATCATTCACATTGCAGAGGAAGCCTTTCCCATATCCATGTCTGCTCCCTGGCACTTCTCATACATGTGCACCAGTCTTGTATAAAGTACTTGAAAGCGATACTTGAGCAAAAGTACAAGTATCTTACCAGAAAATGACTTTGGTAGAAGTTAAAGTCACCTTTTAGAAATGTACTTGAGTAAAAGTCTTAAAGTATCTGATATTTATTGCACTTAAGTATCAAAAGTAATTTTCTGATATTAAATGTACTTAAGTATTGGAAGTAAAAGTAAAAGTAAAAAAAAGTGGCATCAGTCGTTAATTCTACTGACATCCGGGACACGCGGGACTTCTTACGCACAAAACCCACCAGACGCGGACGGGCGCTTTCGTGCGCGTGGACTGAACCCACCAGACGCGCAAAGCGCATGCGTACTGCTGCGCACGCGTGCGCACGCATACTGCTGCGCACGCGTACTGCTGCGCTTACTTCCACTCCCATGTTACCAGACGCGGGAATTGATTGATATTGATGCTATGATCACACTTTAGTGTGATTAAAACAAATATCTAAACTATATAAAACATACGTGTCAAACTCAAGGCCCGCGGGCCGGATCCGGCACCTCATTTTATGTGGCCCGCGAGAGCTTGCAAAGAATATAATTTGCTTATCGTACAAATCAGCGGGCCATCGGGAGAACCGCGACTTCTCACCCCCAACCATATACTAACAATGAAGTCATCAGTTATCGTGCCCCCTCCTGGACGGTTCTGCAAAGAAGACCTCTATCTGTCAAAGAGGTGGAAGAAAGTTCAGTTCCTAGCCAACGAATTCTGGCAAAGATGGAAACGAGAATATTTGCTGAATCTCCAAGAGCGAAGAAAATGGCAGAAACCAAAAAGGAACTCACAAGTGGATGACATTGTGATTTTACAAGATGACAACGCACCAAGAAACGAGTGGAAGCTCGCCAAAGTGATTGAAGCTCATCCCAGTGCGGATGGTATGGTGCGCAAACTGAGACTACTAGTTAGCAATGATATTACACTTGATAAAAAAGGAAAAGCGGACTCACAGGACCAACCTACCTTGAGAGGCCTATCCACAAGGTGGGACTTTACTTGAAGTAAACTAAAACACCATACAGATAACTTTCACATTTCACTTGAACCTGAAATATGTATTTGATTTTATTCATAATCTTTATTTTTGAATAAAATCCCACATTTACAATTAATGAGCTGATTTGGTGGGAGCCATATCCATTGTAAGTGCTGTCAGATAAATCCACATTAAGCCTTTATACAGCACGAATAATAGACAAAATAAATAAATAAATAAGTTCATAAAATGTCAAAATCATATATTGATTAAATAGGTAATTCATTTGGGTTGATAATTCAAGATTTAAAATATGTACATCGGTTATTTCCTTTGTAATTAATGGCGGAACTAAGTTTGTCTTGTTTCTGGTGGGACACGTTATGGTGAGGAACCAGTTTTGGATTCCGATATTTTCATATAACAAGCAGCGCGAGCATGCACTTGAGTTGTGTGAAAGAAAAGATGTAAATAATATAACATTAAAGTAAGAAAGATAACGTTAATGAAAGAAGAAGATGAGTATTAAGACGATTGTAGCGTCTGAAGCCCAAGCAGACAGACAGGACTTTCCAGGACTAAAATACCTCTTTTAAGACAAAGCGGCCAAAGAGGTAGTTCGATGTTCCCGCCATTTTTTGGAGTTTATTTCCCTTGATGCTGTTGACTGTACAGCTACTAATTCATTGTACTGTTTTTGTCATATTGTAACATTCAGTTCTTACGGCGAGAGGGAGAAACAAGGAGGAAAAGTGCAAGGAATAAAACGCCGTTTCAAAGACTCGACCTGTGTCTGTGTTGTCTTGGAGGAGTTACATGTACTGTCATTATGTTATCCATCACATTCGCTAACCTGTCGCTATTTGAACTCTTTTAATATGTCGGGATGTTTGTCGGCGAGATGCTTTGCCAAGTTGGATGTGTTGGCTCCCTTCGCCTGCGTAGATTTGAAGCACCGTTTACAGACGGGCTTTGACGTGTCCGTGGGCTCGCCATGGCTGTCGGCAACGTAAGCGAAATATTTCCATATTTCGCTCCGTGCGTCCCTTTTGTCCACAAGCTGTGGACGGCTGACAAGACCGCTTGTAGTCCTCGCAGCAGCCATGTTCACTGTGTCCAGACTGAGCACTGAGGCGAGTGAGAGAGGGGGAGGGCTGTTGACACGAGTTGAAGCACGCTCAGCCTTCAAGCTGACACACACACACACACACACACACACACACACACACACACACACACACACACACACACACACACACACCAACACACACACCACACACACACACACACACACACACACAGCTGTCAATCCCGCACATTGACGCAACTCATGTCATTTCTAAAGTACCGATACTAAATGAATGTGGTATAGTACCGTTTTTAATGGCAGAGTAGCGCGGTACTTTTCTAGTACCGGTATACCGTGCAACCCTAATTATCATCATATAATTTTGGTTGGTTAGTCTCTTGGGGACTTTCCATCTGAAGAGTTAGTGTGTGTTTTGATGACTAAAACACAATACTTACACTTCTTTAGACCTGGTTTCAGCCTCCACACTCCACCGTGCTCCACACTGGGGGCATCACGTTGCCTCGTCATCTCCATGTTCAGTGCTTCCTTCAGCTGATCCAGGGATCTCCTCACGGCCTCTACGTATGACGGAGCTTGGACCTCCACCCCCATCCAGTCCCTGGTGGGTGGAGGGTTCTTCAGGGATCTGAAGGTCTGGAGGAAGTGGAGGTGGTCTTCAGTGTGTGAGAGCTGCTTCAAACTCTGAGACTTCTAGTGGTCAGATCTTCTATTTCCTGCTCCAGCTCTTTGAGGAGGCCTTCAGCTTGTTTCTGTGTGGATTCCAGTTCCTCTTTAACCGTTTGGTTGAGATCATTCCCGGCACTTTTCAATGTGGCGCGTCCAGAGCAGTGGAGGACCAGCTCACCATTCGGCTATGTTCTCCGTCTGCGACCTGCCTTGGCTGAGGTCCTACCTGGCGTCTTTGATTCTCCTTGAACTTTCTCTCGTCTCTCCTGCGACTCTCGTGCTGAACTTTATTCTCTAACTTCCCGAGCTGGGGCGCCTTCACATCATATTCCTCCTTTAGAGGTACGACAGGATGGGACTTGTGGTCCCCTTCTGTGCAGAACTGACACACACCCACCTGTTCAGTCCGGCAGAAGAGCTCCAGAAGTCGGCCGTGTTTCTGACACATCCTGTCTTCCAGACGGTCCAGAGGCTCGACCAGCCGATGTCTCTTCAGAACTGTGACTCTCAGATGTGGCTCCAGGTGGGTGTGGCAGTAAGAGGTAAGACACACTAGGCAAGACTTCACGGCCTTCAGCTGGGTCCCGGTACAGACGTTACAGGGAACATCTCCTGGTCCAACACAAGGCTGCTCTTTTCCTCGTACAGACCTTCTCAACTGACGAACCATCTCTGATAAGAGGGTATTGACCTGTAAATCAGATTGGTTGACATATTAAGAAAATCTTGTCACAATACATTTCATGAATTCAAGAGATTACATTTCAAAATTGTCAAGTGAATAAAATTGTCATAGTGACATCACAAGTGGGAGTGTCCACCCAGATGTATGATGACTAGATCACTTGGTACAGTATGTCTAATCACGCTCACACCAGGGCCCTGTTTCAAGGAGCTGGATTTCCGGGTTAACCCTATAAGTTAAGTCAGAATTCGGGTAATGCCGGAATTTTGGGTTTCAGAAACCAAGCTTAGACTGACCTTGGTTCAGTTACCGTGGCGACTCATGCTGTGAGCCTAGCCTGGAGCAAACCTGCTATATAGCAAGTGTAGGTCCTATTAGGGCTGGGCGATATGGACCAAAAGTCATATCCCGATATATTTAGGTTGAATATCGATATACGATATATATCCCGATATTTTTTCCGCAAAGTGAGAGCTGTGAAATGAAATGTTCAGTCAAAGTCAAAGCCAAATACGAGTAGTTTTATTGAAAACTCACTATAAAATGTTTAAGAAAAACGTTTTTAAACATCAGCTTGAGATTACCTGTTTCTTTTTGTTAACTTAACAGCTTATCTGAACAGTCTCAACCAGTTGCACAAGAAAAAGACTATCAACTCAATAAACATGTTCTTGACGGCTTGTGCCTGTGGCTTCTCTTCATATTGCACTTGGTGCCACGTGATGAAAGATTCGTAGTGCTTCCACCACTGGCTGCAATGTGCTTATGGCGCTCCCTACATATAGCGCGGTTTTGTCGCTCGTCTGATCGTTTGTATCCGAACCATCTCCAAGTGGTTCTGGCCCAGTTGGATCGTGAAGGTGTTCAACACTTAGTGGCCTACTGTTGATTATAGCCATTGTCTCATAGAGAAACGTCCTCAGACTTGTGGTGTCCAGTCTGCTGGCGGATTTGTCAAGCATAGCAGTCAGAATGCTGCGGATCGTCCGGATCTGACGCTCCCAGACTCCACCCATATGACTAGCTGTTGGGACATTCATCACAAATTCACATCCGATAGCTCGTTGGCGTTCCTGCTCCATTCCCTTGAGGAACTCCGAAAACATTCTCCTTGCTCCCATGAAGTTCGTTCCCTGATCACACCTTAATTGGCGCACAGGTCCTCTGATGGCTATGAAGGTGCGTTCAGGAATGCGTCTGTTGTCATGTCGTCTAGCGTTTCAATGTGCACTGCTCTTGAGCATAAGCAGGTGAACAGTAATCCATATCGTTTTAATTCCTTTCTTCCTTCCTTTACAATGAAGGGGCCGAAACAATCAAGACCGCAATAGGTAAAGGGAGGGGATGTCTCAGTTCTCTCTTCCGGGAGATCTGCCATTTGTTGAACCTCTGTATTTCTTCTGTATCTCCTACACTTTACGCACTTGTAAATGTGTGAGGAGACCACATTTCCACATCCCAAGATCCATATTCCATTGGCACGTAACTCGTTCATGGTCATGCCTCTTCCTTGGTGGTGTACCCGCTCATGATAATGTTTGACGAGCAAGGATGACACATGAGATTTCTTTGGAAGTATTGCTGGGTGTTTTACATCATGATGTAAGGCTGATTGGGATAGCCGTCCTCCCACCCTGAGCATATTCTTCTCATCCAAGAAGGCATTCAACTGATCTAGCTTATTGTGCTTGTTCAGGGTGTTTCTTTCCTGGAGCTTGATTTTCCTAATTTCTTCGGCGAAGGCTTCTTCTTGCACCAGCTTGATGGTGAAGATTTCCGCTTCTCTTCTTTCTTCAAGATTGGATGTTTCGTTTGTTCTTCGCTGAAGCCCTTTGAATTCTCTGACAAATCTCTTCAGTCTAGCAATGGCTCTGACTGCTCTGGACCAATCAGAAAATTTAGTGAGCTGGTTCACCATTGGATTAACTTCCTTCGTCTTGACTGTGAGTACATAGGCCTTGCGAAGCTCAGGGTCAGTGGCTTCCACTTCTCCCACCGTTTCCTCATCATGTGGAGAGGAGGATGAAAGTTTCTTCCTGGGTTCTGTGACGTCCGACAAAGCTGCATGGACCGCTAACATAGGAATAATGAACAACACAATCAGGTTCAAACTCACTGCTGTGTCACAGACTGATATGAACAGCATATTTTCCGGTGCACAGCAGCCTGTTCTCCAGAAAGCAGAGAGACCTTTGCTGGGACCGGGACGGATCCCGCTGGATGTGTCAGGGTTCGTCAGACTGCAGCTGAGGAGTGGAGTCAAGCAGACCATGCAGAAGGTATATGTGGTCAAAAAGCTGTGCACGCCCTTGCTTGGATTTCCAGCCATTACAGCCCTTGGCCTGCTCAAACGTGTCGACAGCATGGATTTGGACACTCTCAAGTCAACTTACCCTAGACTGTGCAGCGGGCTAGGTGAGGTGAAACAGGCATATCACATAAAACTTAAACCAAACGCTGTGCCTTTCTCACTGAAAACCCCTAGGAGAATTCCCCTGCCGCTGGTGGGAAAAGTCAAGGAAGAGCTCCAGCGAATGGAAGAGCTGGGCGTCATCAGCCGTGTGGAGGAGCCAACAGACTGGTGTGCCGGTATGGTGGTCGTACCAAAGAAAAACAGTCCACGCCTGAGAGTGTGTGTGGACTATACTGGCTTGAATGAGTATGTGTGCCGTGAAAAGTACATTCTGCCGTCTGTGGATCAGTCCCTTGGAATGCTTGCTGGTTGTTCTTGTTCTCGCAGACCTAGGTGCGAGAACAAAGTTCTCGCGTCTCGCGGAGTATGGAACAGCCTTTACTAGTGTGGGGGCGGGACCAAGACGAGCATGACACTCGACTCCATGCTGTGCTGCAAAGAGTGGAGAAAGCAGGCATCACCCTGAATGGTGAAAAGTGTGAACTCTCCAAGAGCGAGATGGCCTTTTTGGGCCATATCATCACAGCCACGGGCATCCGGCCCGATCCGAAGAAGACTGAGGCTATCACGGAGATGAAGGAGCCCACAAATGTGAGTGAGATGAGGAGTTTTCTTGGCATGGTCAACCAGCTGGGAAAATTCATTCCTCAGCTGGCGGAAAAAGACAAAGCACTCCGTGACCTTCTCTCGAAAAAGAACTGCTGGGTGTGGGACACGGACCAGGTAATAGCGTTTAAGGAGCTGAAGGAGGCACTTGCTTCCCCTCCAGTGCTGGCCATGTATGACCCAAACAGAGACACTAAAGTATTAGAGCTGTGAATCTTCACTGGCCTCACGATTCGATTCGATTACGATTCAGCTGTCCACGATGCTATCATCATATGGCTTGGGAGGCGTTATTCTCCAGAAGGTGGACGGTGAATGGCGTCCTGTGGCTTATGCATCGCGGTCACTCTCTCCAACTGAACAACGCTATGCACAAGTTGAAAAGGAGGCTCTGGGCCTCACATGGGCCTGTGAACGGTTCCGGGATTTCCTCCTGGGAAAGCATTTCATCCTGGAGACCGACCATAAACCACTTCTCAGCCTACTTGGAGCTCAAGCACTCGATCTTCTGCCGATAAGAATTCAGCGCTTCAGAATGAGGCTCATGCGCTACTCGTACACAATCGTACATGTGCCAGGGAAGTCACTCTGGACAGCGGATACATTGTCACGCTCGCCTGTGAAAGCGAGTATGTCCCCAGATGAAATCGAACTGATGGAGAGTACAAACATATATGTGGACTGTATCATTGAAAATCTGCCTGCCAGTCCCTCATACATAGAAAATCTGAAAGAGCAGCTCAAAGCAGACAGTGTCTGCTCACGGGTCATGACACTGTGCAGAGAAGGATGGCCAGCGCATGTAAAACAGGATTCAGTGTGGAAAAACTACTGGCTAGAGCGAGCCACACTCACAGTGGAAGACGGCTTGCTACTAAAAGACTCACGGCTGGTAATACCTGCAACACTTCGGAACGATGTGCTAGCCAAGCTGCATGAAGGACACCAAGGTGTTGTGAAATGTAAAGCACGCGCATGCCAGTCTGTATGGTGGCCAGGACTCGGTCAGCAGATAAATGACATGGTACTCAAATGCAGAACATGCATACAAGAGAGACACAATCGCAATGAGCCGCTCATGCCCTCAGAGCGCCCTGACCGACCATGGCAAAGGTTGGGGGCGGACCTCTTTGAACTGGGAGGTAATTCGATTCTACGATGCATCTTGATGCATCTCGATGCAGCTCAATAACCACAACCTCTTTTTCAGAGCGCTTCTCATGTGTTTCTTCTAGCGCTTCCACATTCCTTCGTTGTGACGTCACACTAGGACAGGGGTGGCCAACCAGTCAGAGACGAAGAGCCAATTTCTTTACTGTGTTACTGCAAAGAGCCACATCATACACACATGAACATCTCCCCATCTCTTCCTCTCACACACACATGAACATCTCCCCATCTCTTCCTCTCACACACACCAAAAATATTTGTAGCCACTGCCAGGGCAATAACATTTTCATAGTCTTATCTAGTTAATTCGGGGAGTGCTCCGAATTAACGGAGCACGCCCCCCTCCATCAGAACCGCAAATTAACGGACCCCCCCCATCAGAACCGTGAATGAATGGACCCCCCCACCCCCATCAGAACCGCGAATTAACGGACCCGCCCCCCCCCACCAGAACCGCGAATTAATGGACCCGCCCCCAGAGACGCTGACTCAGAGCCCGTCACGCGCCTCACGGTAGCGTCATTGCGCATCCTTTGCGCAACATCTGTGATAACGCGTTAACTTTGACAGCCATAACAAAAACACAAAATTCAATATGAACGTAAGAGCCATGAAACCAGACAAAGAGCCGCATGCGGCTCGGGAGCCGCGGGTTGGCCAGGCCTGCACTAGCGTATCCCGTCTATTTTGATTATAAATTAATTTGAAACAATGGAGAGACATCGCGTCCTGGCATTGGCAGCAGCTCTCCACATGAGTGGTGCCTTCGAAAAGATTTTTGTGTGTAGTACAACTGGGTTGTCCATGACGGCCTGTATAAGGTTCTCCTCCGCCTTTGTTGACAATGTTGATATCGTATGTCCCGTGGCAAAGGTTGGGGGTGGACCTCTTTGAACTGGGAGGTAAGACGTACTTACTTGTCGTCGACTACTTCTCGAGATATATTAAGGCTGAGACGATATGCCATTTTGAAGAATCGATAAATCGGGACAAAATTATCGATAAATATCGATTTTTTTAAATTATTATTTTAATTGAAAACAACGCATTTTCAGCACTTCAGTATTCACAATGTAGTTCTCATTTTCACCAGAGGGGGCGACAACGAGCCACGACTAAACACGTGAAACTAAACAGTAAACAGCTTCGTTTATTGCTTCATGGTTATCATAGAAAAAATGCAATTATTATTAGCCTATAGGCTACAATCAAACGGACATGACAACAGCTTTCTTAAATAGTCGCTTTTCTTTTCTTTTTTTTTATCGCTGTGACGGAGCGGCACTGATTGCACACACACACACACACGCATACACCTACACACACAAACATCTACATACGCATACACTTACACACACCTACACACACACACACGCATACACCTACACACACAAACATCTACACACGCATACACCTACACAGTATGCGTGTAGGTGTATGCGTAAATCGCTGTATGTTATTTGCCAAATGCCGCTACTTTTCTATCTGATAGGCTTTTCACACTTGAATAAGTTAACCCAGGGTTAACTTTAACCCTGGGTTATAATAGCCCTGGGTTAATTTTCTCACGTTTCACACTAGTTTTCTTTAACCCTGGGTTACCAATTGACCCCAGGTATTCGTGTTCAGCGTTTCACACTGTAAGCTTGTAGACCCCGGGTTAACATTCTCATTTGCATATTTACTGGGTTATCGAACATGATTGGCCCGGCCCAGCACGTGACCTTTGTTTACATTTTAGCCGGTTTAGCTGTCAAAATGACGCCATCACGCCGCTGTGATTGCGATAGTAATTAAACACACACACAAAAGAGCGAGAGAGCGACGAGAGAGAATAACAATTAAACTGGAGAAGAGAAGAGTATACGAGGAGGTTTTCGGAAGTACAGAGAAATTAATTAATTTAAATTTTTATTTCAAGATCGGCTTCACAGATGCGCGTGCAATTCATATGTAAATGAGGTGAGGTTGCGGTCTGTGATTGGATGGATAGTCGTAACTCCTCCAAGACAAACGGGCGTTTTATTCCTTGCACTTTTCCTCCTTGTTTCTCCCTCTCTCTGATGCTCTTTCAACGCGCTGCTTGTTATACAAAAATATCGGAATCGAAAAAACTGGTCCCTCACCTTAACGTGTCCCACCAGAAACAAGACAAAACTTAGTTCCGCTATTAATTACAAAGGAAATAACCGATGTACATATTTTTAACTATTTTAAACCTTGAATTATCAACCCAAATGAATTACCTATTTAATCAATATAGGATTTTGACATTTTATGAACTTATTTATTTATTTATTTAGTCTATTATTCGTGCTGTATAAAGGCTTAATGTGTATTTATCTGACAGCACTTACACTCCCACCAAATCACTCATTAATTGTAATGTGGGATTTTCTTCAAAAATAAAGATTATGAAATAAATCAGATACATATTTCAGTTCAAGTGAATGTGAAGTTATCTGTATGTGTTTTAGTTTACTTCAAGTAAAGTCACCACCTTGTGGATAGGCCTCTCAAGGTAGGTTGGTCTTGTGAGTCGTTTTCCTTTTTTATCAAGTGTAATATCATTGCTAACTAGTAGTCTCAGTTTGCGCACCATACCATCCGCACTGGGATGAGCTTCAATCACCTTGGCGAGCTTCCACTCGTTTCTTGGTGCATTGTCATCTTGTAAAATCACAATGTCATCCACTTGTGAGTTCCTTTTTGGTTTCTGCCATTTCCTTCGCTCTTGGAGATTCAGCAAATATTCTCATTTCCATCTTTGCCAGAATTCGTTGGCTAGGAACTGAACTTTCTTCCACCTCTTGACAGATAGAGGTCTTCTTTGCAGAACCGTCCAGGAGGGGGCACGATAACCGATGACTTCATTGTTAGTATATGGTTGGGGGTGAGAGGTTCTGGCCCAGTTGGATCGTGAAGGTGTTCAACACTTAGTGGCCTACTGTTGATTATAGCCATTGTCTCATAGAGAAACATCCTCAGACTTGTGGTGTCCAGTCTGCTGGCGGATTTGTCAAGCATAGCAGTCAGAATGCTGCGGATCGTCCGGATCTGACGCTCCCAGACTCCACCCATATGACTAGCTGTTGGGACATTCATCACAAATTCACATCCGATAGCTCGTTGGCGTTCCTGCTCCATTCCCTTGAGGAACTCCGAAAACATTCTCCTTGCTCCCATGAAGTTCGTTCCCTGATCACACCTTAATTGGCGCACAGGTCCTCTGATGGCTATGAAGGTGCGTTCAGGAATGCGTCTGTTGTCATGTCGTCTTGCGTTTCAATGTGCACTGCTCTTGAGCATAAGCAGGTGAACAGTAATCCATATCATTTTAATTCCTTTCTTCCTTCCTTTACGATGAAGGGGCCGAAACAATCAAGACCGCAATAGGTAAAGGGAGGGGATGTCTCAGTTCTCTCTTCCGGGAGATCTGCCATTTGTTGAACCTCTGTATTTCTTCTGTATCTCCTACACTTTACGCACTTGTAAATGTGTGAGGAGACCACATTTTCACATCCCAAGATCCATATTCCATTGGCACGTAACTCGTTCATGGTCATGCCTCTTCCTTGGTGGTGTACCCGCTCATGATAATGTTTGACGAGCAAGGATGACACATGAGATTTCTTTGGAAGTATTGCTGGGTGTTTTACATCATGATGTAAGGCTGATTGGGATAGCCGTCCTCCCACCCTGAGCATATTCTTCTCATCCAAGAAGGCATTCAACTGATCTAGCTTATTGTGCTTGTTCAGGGTGTTTCTTTCCTGGAGCTTGATTTTCCTAATTTCTTCGGCGAAGGCTTCTTCTTGCACCAGCTTGATGGTGAAGATTTCCGCTTCTCTTCTTTCTTCAAGATTGGATGTTTCGTTTGTTCTTCGCTGAAGCCCTTTGAATTCTCTGACAAATCTCTTCAGTCTAGCAATGGCTCTGACTGCTCTGGACCAATCAGAAAATTTAGTGAGCTGGTTCACCATTGGATTAACTTCCTTCGTCTTGACTGTGAGTACATAGGCCTTGCGAAGCTCAGGGTCAGTGGCTTCCACTTCTCCCACCGTTTCCTCATCATGTGGAAGATCCGGCAGCCAAAGGAAGTCGGATCCTTTCAGCCAATTAGACTCCTTCAGCTGAACTACATGCAGTCCTCTAGAGCAGTGATCTGCTGGGTTTCTTTCCGAGCCGACATGTCGCCACTTTTTGGGGTTTGTGCTGGATCTTATGCGTTGGATGCGATTCGCTACAAACGTGTGAAATCTCTTGGCGTCGTTGTTCACATAGCCGAGGACCACCTTAGAATCACCATAACGTGTCCCACCAGAAACAAGACAAAACTTAGTTCCGCTATTAATTACAAAGGAAATAACCGATGTACATATTTTAAACAATTTTAAACCCAAATGAATTACCTATTTAATCAATATATGATTTTGACATTTTATGAACTTATTTATACAGTTAGTCACATACAATCTGTTGTAGAAGAAGGCTGCATAGTATTCTGCTGTTGGTAAGTGGAGAAACAGAATCTGTTGTATTTCTGAGCTATTCTTGTAGATGAACTGGTAGAGCCATTTTCTTAAAAGCTAATCCTGTAGCAGGACCGGTAGAGGTATTGATCTTGAACTACCTGTAGCAGTGTTGGTATTTTACTTAAACTAACATTGTAAACTAACCTATTGCAGTGTTGGTTTTACTTGAAACTAATCTTGTAACAGGACTGGTAGAACTATTTCTCGTAAACTAACCTATTGCAGTGTTGGTTTTACTTGAAACTAATCTTGTAGCAGCGTTGGTAGAGGTATCTATCGTAAAGTAACTTGGATAACAGTGTTGGTTTGTTGGGGTAGTGTTGGTAAAAAGGAATCTTGTTGTAGTATTGTTGGCAGAGATATTGGTCAAATTCACTTATTACAGAGCTGTTGTTGCAAACTTGACAGGGATCATTAGCATATTAAGAGGTGGACACGCCCAGGGATAATCACCCAGTTTCGGGCATTCAGCTGTAGTCAATTGAGGTAACGACAAGGAGGAGCTTAACCCTGCATGAGCCCCCCTTGTGCACTTCGCTACTAATACAGAGCTAGTATCTTAGCGTCAGCTGTAGCGTCAGGCCCTGCGAACGAAGACCCAGAACAAAGACAAGGGAGTCATTCTGTGGGAGACCCAGAACAAAGACAAGGGAGTCATTCTGTGGGAGACCCAGAACAAAGACAAGGGAGTCATTCTGTGGGAGACCCAGAACAAATACAAGGGAGTCATTCTGTGGGAGACCCAGAACAAATACAAGGGAGTCATTCTGTGGGAGACCCAGAACAAAGACAAGGGAGTCATTCTGTGGGAGTCCGTCCAGGGAGTCCTACAGCTACAGGTTAGTCCTACACCTTCCCTCCTCCTGTGCTAGCCATGTGCCTACAGTTCATTACAGTCTGGACATCCTACCGCGGCAGGTGTCACCGAAGACCCTCTACTCGCTGCCGCTACCTCTCCAATCTCCTCTACCCTACGATCTCAACCTACACAGGCCTTGATGTCAGAGGGGGACTCTGGAATTGCCAATCGTCGGTCAAGAAAACTGAGACCATTCTGGCCTACGCCGCCCTCCAGTCTCTCCACTTCCTGGCTCTCACAGAGACCTGGATCACCCCGGAAAATACCGCCACCCCTGCCGCCCTTTCCACAACCTACTCTTTCACACACACTCCCCAACCCTCTGGGCGAGGTGGGGGAACAGGACTCCTCATCTCTCCAAAGTGGTCATACCAGGTCCTTCCCCTGGAACACCTGACCAGATCTGCACTTGAACTCCATGCTGTATCTGTTACCCTTCCGATCAAGCTCAACATTGCCGTGATCTACCGACCACCGGGTCCTCTTGGCGACTTCTTCGATGAGATGGATGCCCTCCTCAGCTGTTTTCCTGAAGATGGCACCCCACTTGTCGTTCTGGGCGACTTCAACATCCAGCCAGAGAAGTTACAATCACCCAAATTCGGTTTGGCGCTCACTCCTTCTCCTTCCACCCACAGAGCCGGGAACCAACTTGACCTTGTCTTCACAAGGTCCTGCGCCACTTCGGCACTCTCTGTTACCCCCCTCCCTGTGTCTGATCACCATTTTGTCGCTTTCTCCCTCCCCCTAAAATCTCCCACCTCCCTACCTGCTACGCCTCCCTCTCGGCTGATGACTTTGCCACCTACTTTACAAAGAAGGTGAAGGACATTACCTCCTCTTTCACCCCTGCTTCTTCCCTCACTCCCCCTTCACCCACCCCTACCAGCCTTACCTGCTTTAACCCCCTCTCCTCTGAAGAAGGTTCACAGGCTTTGTGACATCCACCATGCCACCACCTGCCCCCTTGACCCAATCCCATCCTCTCTTCTCCAAGACATCTCGGGCGACATCCTTCCCTTCCTCACCACCTAACTAACACCTCCATCACTTCAGCCTGTTTCCGACTGCATTCAAGACCGCCAGAATCAAAGCCACTCCTTAAGAAACCCACCCTGGACACCACCGACGTCCGACACTACAGACTGTTTCTCTCCTATCATTCCTCTCCAAACCATAGAACGTGCTGTCTCCACCAACTATCATCCTATCTCTCCAAGAACAACCTGCTCGACCCTTCATCAGTCAGGCTTCAAAGCGGCGCACTCCACGGAGACGGCCCTGGCTTGCAGGTATCAGAGTCCCTTTGCGACGCCAGAAAGTCTCTTCCCTCTCATCCATGCTCATCCTCCTTGACCTGTCCGACGCTTTCGATCACAGTGAACCACCAGATTATCTCTCTCCACCCTGGCAGAGCTTGGCATCAACTTGGAACTGCCGTTAATACCTGGTTCCACTTCCTACCTGACAGATCGCAAACTTAATCAAGGTTCACATAGGAACTGGTGCTCCCTGTCCAGAACCCTGCAACCCTTGAAACCGGAGTTACCCCAAGGCTCAGAATACTGGGACCACCTTTCTCGATTTTCTTATACATAGATCTCTTGGCTCATGTAATCACATCCCACGGCTTCTCCTACCACTAGCTATTGCTGATGACCACCCACTGTTTCTTTCTTCCCCCCCTCAGACACCCACCATCGCAACACGCATTCTCAAAATGCCTGGCCGACATCAGCAAATGGACCGATCGCCAACCACCCGAAGCTCAACCTCGACAAGGACTGAGCTTCTCTTCATACCGGGTAAAGACTGCCCTCAGATGGACCTACTTGTCACCATCGAGGGACATCGAAGTCTCCCCTGCACCCACGGCAAGGAACCTGGCGTGGTACTGGATGGACCAGCTGTCCTGCAACGCCAACATTACCTCTGTGGCCCGATCTTGTAGAATTGCTCTCTACAACATCCGCAAGATCCGGCCCTTCCTCACACGTGAAGCAACGCAGATCCTGGTCCAAGCGCTCGTTATCACTCGTCTCGACGACTGCAACTCTCTCCTGGCTGGACTCCCCGCCTCAACAATCAAGCCCTTACAACGCATCCAGAACGCAGCAGCACGCCTTGTGTTCAACCTACCTAATTCTCCCATGTAACCCCCTCTTCCGCAACCTCCAGTGGCTCCCGGTAATCGCTCGCATTCGATTCAAGACACTGGTACTGACTTTCATGGCTGTCAACGGAACCGCCCCTACCTACCTCCAAAAATTAGTCCGACCCTACGCCCCAGCCCGAACTTCTGCCAAACGACTGGTACCGCCTTCACTAAAAACAGCCAAACATCGCTCTTCCAAGTCCCAACTCTTCACGGTTCTGGCTCCTCAGTGGTGGAATGAGCTCCCGGCTCATGTCAGGACAGCCGAGTCGCTCGCCAGCTTCTGCAAGAGACTCAAGACCCACCTGTTCAGAGTTCACCTGGACTCTACATAACCCCCCCCCCAGCACTAACCTGCGTGTTTATATGTCTTAACACTTATTAATGGCACTTAGCATTGTTGTTCGTTCTCAGATGTTGTATCATGCTTAGAATTGCACGCCTGCCCAGCTACTTATGCAGGCAACTTGGCAATTATGAAACTCGTTCTATTCGTCTCGTAAATATGAATGCTCGAAAACAGCTCTATTCTTATCTTCAGGTACCACAGTGATATATTGCTGCCTCTCCTTCAACAAATGTACTCTTTGGATAAAAGCGTCTGCCAAATGCCCTAAATGTAAATGTAAATTTATTTATTTAGTCTATTATTCGTGCTGTATAAAGGCTTAATGTGTATTTATCTGACAGCACTTACAGTCGTTGATATCGCTGTTACCTTCTAACCCCACATTAATTTCACACTACTGTTCTTGGCCCCGCAATTGCGGTGCTAACCCTGCTTCGTAGCAGGGTTAGTTAACCCAGGGTAAAAGCGGTGGCTAACCCACTTTCAAAAATGCAAGTGTGAAACGCTGCTTAACCCCGAGTTAAATGTGGGGTTAACCCCGCATTTAACGGGGTTAAGTGTAGTGTGAAAAGTATATAAGAGAGTTCTACAGAAAGGTCTGAATTATTTGACACAAGGATATATCCATGACATTTGGACTTCGGACGGAGCAGACGACAACATAAGTGTTGGCGATCTATGCGGAAGACACAAACGCCTCACAAACTCCACATTGAAATTCCAAATTCGTGGAGTCCTACTGCACATGTAAAGCAGGGTGAGTACGTTAGTGATGTGTTTACAATGAAAATAAGCCTAAGATCTGCTAACTACTAGCTACAATGGGCTAATCACCGAGCTATGCTAATCACACGATGGCGCGGTAGCAATCTGTTCCTAGCGAAAAAAAACATTTCACTGCTCAATGTACCTGTACACTGAAATAGGTGGCAAATAAACCTTTGAATTTTAACTAATTAGCGAGTGTAATGGGAAATTGCATTTCAGGCCTTTCTTCCTGTTGGTATTAGGTTCTTGAAGTAGATTGTTTTTACGACAGGCAATCTTGGTAAACTATATGGCAGGAGGAGACCCCTTCCTCCACCAGTCATAAATGAAGGTGACGACTGGTCATGCAGATAAGCAGCTGGGGAAGAGGTTAAGTGAACCGTGAATGTTTATACAGGGGACAGAGATTCCTTGGGCAGGGAACCCCACCCCATGTGAATTGGGTATTCGGAGGGCAAGGGGAGGAGGTTTATTGCTGACCCCAGAGCCCTCTGGGGTGTAAAGTGTGTTTAAAAGGGACAAGAAAATATCTGTTTGGCACTCACTCTGCTAGAGAGGAGTCTGGCGAATGCATTCATTAAATACTCTTAATTCCTACAAGTATTTTGCCTGTTTAGACTCATTCGCCTCGGACGCAATTACTTTATCGGAGAATTGCCACGACACAAGCTTTGTAGCTTTTTGTGTCGGCGCTGCTGTAAATTGATGTGTGGAGTCGCTATCAACCATTTGATTGTTGCACTTGTGAACTTTCAGTGTTTTAAGTACATCATAAAAACCACTGCGTTCAGTAATTGCCTTATCAGATAAAACACCTGTAAATAACTCAGACACAAAAATAACAGACCCACTTGGATCACATCCAGTCAATGCTTTGAGGGTTGTGCTTGACTTATAGTCACTATAAAGCTGACTATGTAAAGCCAGTGCAGATGGCACCTGGGTCTTACATTCAGTACCATCAATAATGACTAAAGTAGAAGGAAATTATTTTCAAAAGTTTTCAGGCATGTTTTTAATAATAATGTCTATATGCTCAGTTGTAAATACATAAACTCTATCCCTGTATTAAAAACAAGTCCTGCAGACTGCATGGATACTCCAAATCTCGATGAAGCGCGCTCCCTGTAATCTCTCTGGGCATCTCTGGTCATTATTGCATGTTCCCCAAGCGCATCTAAGAACTATGTTGTTCTAACTAAATGTAGCTGAAGTCTAATCTATGAACACAACAACGCGGGACAAGCTTTGTTTGTGGGACATCATGGCGGCTCTATTGCAAGGGGTGTGGTCTTAAGAAATCAGGCAATCTTATTGGTTATTATTCTCCGCGTGACTGACAGGGTGGAAAGGTCCATTGGGATCAGAGCTCACGACATAGTTTTCTCTGGAGTAAGACACGTGAATTTGAGGTGAGAGGACTTTTTGTGTTTTTCATGTGAAATTGTAAATATTCAGCTCCTCAGTATTTTTTTCTAGGCTTTGACACAATGGGTTTATAACAAAACAATTGTTACCCTTACAAAGTGTGAAGAGAAAGCTATAGTTTAGATTGTTGTTAGCTAGCTAGCTCGTTGTTAGATGGTTGTTAGCCTTGATGCTAGCAAGTAATTCCAGTTGGGGTTGGTTGTCACATGTGACCTATGTTGGCAAAATCATGCATGGTGAGATTACTATTCCTTTCTCTCTTTTTTTTTTATAAAGAAACATGGGCAGAAACTTTATTCAGAAGACAGAGAAGGGTCAGACTCCACCAGATGTCATGATGAAGGCAGTCAGGGAGGTGAAATTAAATAACAAGTCCATCCGGAGCACTGCCAAGGACTTTACAGAAAAGGATTACAGAACACTGGCAAGATATTGCTCAAAAATAAATGAGCAAGAGGTTGCTGGAGAAGAAGTCCACCCATCTCTGCCAGTAGGCTATGTGAAAACCGCCTAGTTTTCAGTGAGTAGCAGGAGCGTCAGCTGGAGGAATATATAATAACTGCCTCAGATATTTATTTTGGCCTCTCTCCCATTGCAGTGCACAATGATGTTGCTGTGCGCACAAACTGGGCAGAGAAGGAGATGGCAGGGGCAGACTGGTTCTCTGGGTTTCTGCAGAGATACCCATCGCTGTCCATCAGGACCCGGAGGCCACCAGCCTAGCACATGCCAGTGCTTTTAATGAGCACAACGTGGGCCATTTCTTCACCAACCCCACCACTCCTCCCCCAGAGTCATCCACTAGATCTGGACAGAGAGCAGTGACTCCAGAAGAGCTGAGGCCTTATCCAAAGGCTGCAGCCAGGAAAAAAAATGTCAAGCTGTATCCTCACTGACACCCCAGAGAAGGAGAGAATAGAGCAGGAAAAGGCAGCCAGCATGCAAAAGAAAAAAAAGGCAACATCAAAACGACCCAGTGCACCCCAGCCCAGACCAGTGCATCCCAGTGCACTCCACCCCAGCTGGAAACAGCAGCCAGCAAGAAGAAGAGAAGACAGAAGAGAAAGAGACAGGAGGAGGAGTCTTCATCAGATGAAGAGGATTGGTTTTGTTTGGTTTGTATGGAAACGTTCTCCAACAGCCGTTCAGGGGAGCTATGTGAGCAGTGTTGGATGTGCAACCAGTGGGCACACAAGCTCTGCTTGGTTGGAGTGTGCAGACCCTCCATTTGCCATCACTGTAACTCAGATAGTGAATAACGTGCGTGTAGCCTAGTTGAGTAGGCTATTATTGTGAGACATATTTGTTTTGTTCTTTATGTTGTTATATAGGTTGGCCTAAAGATGTGTTTCCTGTTTCTGTTCCTGGCTCATTTTGTGTTAAGATGCATTAAGTTGTGTATTTGTCAATGCAATTAAACTTTCAAATTTAGTTCTGATTGCCTTCTATTTAAGATTTTTCCCATTAAAATAACATTGTGACAACCAACCCCATAGTGTGTGACAACCATCCCCGTGATGGGGTTGGTTGTCACAATGTGTCAGTGTCTTTGATCGTTAATTACATCTTTGTTACAAAAAGATGGAAAATGAGAGGGATACACATTTCAAGCCAACACCTTAAGCTTCAATTTAATGTAGGAATGACTATTGAAAGATGTTTTGATGAGCAATTCACACTAGAGTAAAAAAGTGTGACAACAATGATTCGAACTAACATTAGTTTCTGATAGTTATTGTCTAAACCCACAGAGCTCACAATGCACTGATTAGATAAGACAAGATAGAACTTTATTAATCCTGAAGGAAATTCTTGTGCCAGGTTGAACAGCAATACAATAAAACAATAGAGAAATAAACAGAATAAAAATGAAATAACAGATTTACAATGTACAGTAGGTCTAAGTCCTAGTGATTCTTACATAGTACCTTTAATTAATCAGAAAAACAATATTGATGATGCAGTTATATTATACCGTTGGCTCTGATGTACAGAACATTATTGGCTCAAGACACGTATTGCGCAACACCCAGAAGAAAACGCATCGTATGAAAGTGAACGTTCTCCCCAAATACACAAGTCAGTCTTTTGCATTCTTGGTCTTGAGAAACGCCCTGTATCTTCACTTTCACATGCAAGACTTCCCGGATTGAGGACCCGTTACCGACCCTGGCTGTCCCGGACCATCCTCTGCCTGCTCCTACAACATTTATTTATATAAAAACCACAATAACACACATACAGAACTATTTCTATCATATACGGTGAGTCTCTCTCTCACTCACACACTCACACTTCACTGATGATTTTTATGCTGGTGTCTCTTCAGAGTATCAGAGCGATTAAAGCTTTCCCCACACTGCTGACAATGGAACGGTCTCTCTCCTGTGTGAATGCGCTGGTGTGTCTTCAGATGACCAGAGCGATTAAAGCTTTCCCCACACTGCTGACAACGGTACGGTCTCTCTCCTGTGTGAATGCGCTGGTGTGCCTTCAGAGTACCAGAGTGATTAAAGGTTTTACCACACTGCTGACAATGGTACGGTGTCTCTCCTGTGTGAATGCGCTGGTGTGCCTTCAGAGTACCAGAGAGATTAAAGGTTTTCCCACACTGCTGACAATGGTACGGTGTCTCTCCTGTGTGAATGCGCTGGTGTGTCTTCAGATGAGTAGATTGATTAAAGCTTTCCCCACACTGCTGACAATGGTACGGTCTCTCTCCTGTGTGAATGCGCTGGTGTGCCTTCAGAGTACCAGATTGATTAAAGGTTTCCCCACACTGCTGACAACGGTACGGTCTCTCTCCTGTGTGAATGCGCTTGTGTATCTTCAGAGTACCAGAGTGATTAAAGGTTTTCCCACAATGTTCACAAGAGTGGCGTTTGTCTCCGTCTGCTGGAATCTGAAATCTCGTGTTTTGGACGGTTCCTGGGGAGGCTCTGATTGGCTCTTGAGAGGAGGCTGCATCCAATGGGAGGACACTAGTCTCAGGACAGGGGAATACCTGCGCTGGTGTCAGCTGGGATTTCACTTCTAGGAGAGAGATTCATTTATACGTTAGCCTATACTGTAATATTTGAATTGATTAGTTTTAAACATTGAACAGACAAACTACACAGCATAACTATCTGTATATTTTGAGACAGGGAGGAAAAGGGGAGAAAGACACACACACACACACACACACACACACACACACACACACACACACACACACACACACACACACACACACACACACACACACACACACACACACACACACACACACACACACACACACACACACACACACGAGAGGCCCTGGTGGGATCAAAGCATACCTGATGGGGGGACGTCCTCGTCCTCGTCCTTGACTACAGAGCTCCTCTGTGCTCCTCCTGTGGTGGGACGGGTCTCTCCAGAGACAGACAGCTCCTCGTTACTCCAGCCCCGCCCTGAGAGAGTCTGATAGACAGACCACCCCACGGAGAGGGAGATAAGAAGTTAGCTAGGAGTCACACCTGCTTTATAAGTGTGGCAAGGACACTCCTCACACAGGGAGGAGGTCCTCCTGGGTGGATGTGTGTCTGAGGAGCCTCCTCCATGTGGGGACACCCTGTAGAAGGACAGAGTGCCAGCAGGCCGGTACACATACACTCCTACTCTTGGAGCCGGAGGGGCGGAGACGGATGTCTGTTGGACTACCGTTGTACCAGACAATGGAACAAGCATCACCACAATAAAGACTCCAGGACTTGTTGTTCCATCCAAGCCTGCTTTCAACACCCCCTCCTCTCCTTGTGATTCCTCTGTATGTCACTCCTACATCAACCCTTCCTTCCAACTCTACCTCCCAGTAACAGCGGCCAGTCAGACTCTCTCTACACAATACCTGGTGCTGGTAGTCAAATCTCTCTGGGTGATCAGGATACGACTGCTCCTCTTTAACCACCACCACCTTTCTGTGGTCCTCAGACAGAGAGAGTTCTCTGTGGGCTGTGTTTGGGTCCAGAGTGAGTTCACAGGCATCTGACGGGAGAACAAGACACGAATAGGATGCTAAATACACAGATTACATTGTTCATTTAGATAATGTAAAGATGTACTAGTATGTAGTGTAGAGTATGTTTGCTTTAGTAGGGCTGTCTTAATAGTAATAATCTAAAATACGGATATAATTACTATCATTATTATCTAGATAGAGAATGGCCAGTTGCCACGGGATTTAATTGATCAAATAGCTTTTATTAATAAAGGGAAACAATGGACCTGTTATTCGTGTTATTCACGTGGAGAATAACAACCAATATTGCCTGATTTCTTAAGACCACGGCCCTTGCAACAGAGCCACCATGATGTCCCACAAACAAAGCTTGTCCCGCGTTGTTGTGTTCATAGATTAGACTACAGCTACATTTAGTTAGAACAACATGGTTCTTAGATGCGCTTGGGGAACGTGCAATAATGACCACAGATATCCAGAGATTACAGGGAGCGCGTTTCATCCAGATTTGGAGTATCCATGCAGTCTGCAGGACTTGTTTTTAATACATGGATAGAGCTTAATACTCAAGTACAGATACGGGTTGATGGTGTAGACATCGAAAGAGTTCATGAAAACAAGTTCCTTGGTTTAATAATAGATGACAAAATAAGCTGGAAATCTCACATAAAACATGTACAAAATAAACTGTCAAGAAGCATTTCAGTACTGGGTAAGGCAAAACACTTTCTGGACCACAAATCACTCCACATTCTCTACTGTTCACTGGTTCTACCATATTTAAATTACTGTGCGGAGGTGTGGGGCAATACTTATAAATGTACAACACAATCATTGACTATACTGCAAAAAAGAGCCATAAGGATCATTCATAACTCCGGTTACAGGGATCATACAAATGTACTATTTTTAAAATCAAATGCATTAAAATTCACTGACATGGTTCAATTTCAAACTGCACAAATAATGTACAAAGCAATAAACAAGCTACTTCCTGGTAACATTCAGAAATTGTTTTTTAATAGAGATGGGGGTTATAATTTGAGGGGGGAATTGAATTTAAAACATCTTTATTTTCGCACAACGTTAAAAAGTTTTTGTGTTTCCGTATGTGGAGTGAAGCTGTGGAACGGGTTGAGTGTGGAGCTCAAGCAATGTCCAAGCATGACCCAGTTTAAAAAGCGGTACAAAAAGATGTTTTTTACGAGGTACAGGGAGGAAGAAGGGCTTTGAAAAACATTTTGGTTTTTTTGTTTATTTTTGGTTTATTTATCATACTTGTTTATTTTGTTTGTTAATATGTACTTTTGTAAATATGCATGTTTATGGGTGTGCGGGTACACATACACTTAACTGAGTGATGGAAAAGGGGTAGGATTAAATAAGCTTATGCTTCTTCCTGCTCCTTTTTGGACATGTTTTTAATACATGGATAGAGCTTATGGATTTTAAAATTTGGTGGCCTCTATGAGGCCAACTACATATGCCTCAATAGAGACATTATTAATTAAAAACATGGCTTGACAAATAATTCCTTCTACTTTAGTCATTATTGATGTACTGAATAAGACCCAGGTGCCATCTGCACTGGCTTTACCCAGAGTAGCATTTATAGTGGACTATAACGTTCAAGCAACCCTCAAAGCATGATTGGATGAGATACCAAAGATTGGGTTCTGTTCATGTTTGTCGTCAGTTATTGACAGGTGCTGTATCTGATAAGGCAATTACTGAATGCAGTGGTTTTTATGATGTACTTTAAACACTGAAAGTTCACAAGTGCAACAATCAAATGGTTGATAGCGACTCCACACATCAATTTACAGCAGCGCCGACACAAAAAGCTACAAAGCTCTCTAATTAGTTAAAATTCAAAGGTTTATTTGTCACCTATTTCAGTGTACAGGTACATTGAGCAGTGACATTTTTTTTTCCGCTAGGACCAGATTGTTACCGCGCCATCGTGTGATTAGCATAGCTAGGTGATTAGCCCATTGTAGCTAGTAGTTAGCAGATCTTAGGCTTATGTTCATTGTAAACACATCACTAACGTACTCACCCTGCTTTACATGTGCAGTAGGACTCCACGATTTTGTCCTGATGAATTTCAATGTGGAGTTTGTGAGGCGTTTGTGTCTTCCGCATAGATCGCCAACACTTAGCATCAAGTTTTATGTTGTCGTCGTCTCCGTCCGAAATCCGAATGTCATGGATATATCCTTGTGTCAAATAGTTCAGGCCTTTCTGTAGAACTCTCTTAGATAAAGTAGCGGCATTTGGCAAATAACATACAGCGATATTGAGAGAATCATCAGCAGGGGGGCGTTGTTCAGCGGACATTACTAACATGCTGCAGAGCTTTGGGAAAGCTTGTGGGGCATAGCAACAGTAACTAGGGGGGGCGGGACTTGCCGCTTGAGTAGGGAAAGGTCCATTGCAGCACAACCACAGAAAACAGTTTCGAATGCTCTTTAATTAATCTCTTGGTCAGGATACAGGGAATAAGAAGCAATAAAGTAGAACACGGGGTGTTTCTCAATATGCGTTCTTTTCTGTACTTGTGTTCTTGTGGAGCCCAATTCAAAATCCACATGTCGCCAAGTACAGAGCTCTGTCCCGGGAGTGTTCTCGCTCCGCCCATTGAGGACGCATCGGATGGTGACGTCACGCATATCCCATCATGCATTTTGGCATTCCAGCGAGGAGTGGGAAGGCGACTTGTTGATACAGTTTCAGTCTTTATGGTCGATAAATAAATAGTTGTACATAGAGTGGTCATATGCAGGTAAGATGTTATTTAGACTTAAGGTGACACACTAAAGCTTATAATGGTGGTCAGATCAATGCCTTCTTAATTACATTACTGCATAGTTGGATCATTCTTGTGACTTTACTTGGAGACAGCCATCACATTTGGCACATTTCTTTCTGATCAGAATAGTTGGTGATGAATAGATGCGTTCTTCCACTTTACGAGGTGTTTTTAAAAAGACAAAACAGATAATGTACACTATATTTAATTCATCAGAAAAACAATATTGATGATGCAGTTATATTATACTGTTGGCTCGTGATGTACAGAACACACGTATTGCGCAACACACAGAAGAAAACGCATCGTATGAAAGAACGTTCTCAAATACACAAGTCAGTCTTTTGTATTCTTGGTCTTGAAAAACGCACTGTATCTTCGCTTTCACATGCAAGACTTCCCAGATTGAGGACCCGTTACCGACCCTGGCTGTCCCGGACCATCCTCTGCCTGCTCCTACAACATTTATTGATATAAAAAC
>PIJE02000173.1:113052-135552 GCA_002895965.2 Coryphaenoides rupestris | reverse complement strand
TAACCACTATATAATATAACCACTATATAATATAACTACTATATAATATAACTACTATATAATATAACTACTATATAATATAACTACTATATAATATAACTACTATATAATATAACCACTATATAATATAACTACTATATGCTTCCCTGAGAGAGCCGATCACTTGGCAGACGTTAAGCATATCTTTTATGGACACGTTATGGTAATGAGACAACAGAGACAGACAGACAGACAGACAGACAGACAGACAGACAGACAGACAGACAGACAGACAGACAGACAGACAGACAGACAGACAACAGACAGACAGACAGACAACAGACAGAGAGACAGACAGACAGACAGACAGACAGACAGAC
This sequence comes from Coryphaenoides rupestris, assembly GCA_002895965.2. Taxonomy (NCBI): domain Eukaryota; kingdom Metazoa; phylum Chordata; class Actinopteri; order Gadiformes; family Macrouridae; genus Coryphaenoides; species Coryphaenoides rupestris. The sequence goes on along the minus strand of PIJE02000173.1, from coordinate 135,193 downwards.
AACAGACAGACAACAGACAGACAGACAGACAGACAGACAGACAGACAGACAGACAGACAGACACAGAGAGACAGACAATAGACAGACAGACAGACAGACAGACAGACAACAGAAGAAGATCAGGTGCTTTGACGTTTGGAGATAAAACCGCAAAAAAAAAATAAAATAAAATGAAAACTTCCCCCGACTTGATCCGGTTAAAGAAGCAAAGGAAACTTTTAATCTGCAAAACTAAAGCTCCGAACCGAACGCCCCGGCTCCCGCCTGGCACCCCGGGTGGTCCTGGAGAGGTCTTTTCAGTCGCTAACAAGTAGGAAGTACTCCCCGGGGTGGGGGGGGGGGGGGGGCTTTGTGTACCGGGCCCTGACTCCCCCCCCTCCCCCTCAGCCTCCACTCTGCTCCCTGGCCTCCTGCCGGGAGGTCTGACCGTACCCGAGCCCCCCGAGACTCCTGGCATTTGGATCTTTTTGTCCGCCGAGTGACACCGACGGTTCTGTTTCATTGTCTGCTGTATCGCCGCGCTGGCTGCCAAGGAGACACAATAATGATAATGTTTACTAGACAACAACCTGAAGGCTGGGGGGCGGAGTCTCTCTCTCTCTGTCTCCGTCTCTGTCTCTCTCTCCCTCTCCCCCGCTCTCTCTCTCTCCTTTCTCTCCCCTCTCTCTTTCTCTCTCTCTCCTCTCTCTCTCTCTCTCTCCTCTCCTCTCTCTCTCTCTCTCTCTCTCTCTCTCTCTCTCTCTCTCTCTCTCTCTCTCTCTCTCTCTCTCTCTATTTCTTCTGTCTTTGTCTCTCTCTCTCCTTCCCTCTCCTCCCCATTCTCCTCTCCTCCCTGTATGTCTCTCGCCAATTCTCTCCTCTCCCTCTCCATCCCTCCGCCCTCCCTCTTCTTTATCTGTCCCTCCCTCCCTCCCTCCCTCCCTCGCCCCCCTCCCCTCTGCTCTTTTCTGTTCCTCCCCCCCCTCCTCCCTCCCTCCCTCCCTCCCTCCCTCTATAATTCATTGGCCTTTGAAAGCGAGTGATTCCTGTTCTCTGTCAACTCTCTATTGTTTCAACACCACGCTGCTCCGAAAAGGCAGCTCCCCCTCCCCCCTTATCTCCCTCCCCCCTCCCTCTCCCCTCCCTCATTCCTCTACAAGCTGACACTCTCGCCACTCCCTCCTCCCTCCCTCCCTCCTCTCCCGCACCTGGCCCAAGATAGCACCCTGTTCAGCTTGGCTTGTGTCCATCTGTTCAGCTTGGCTCCTGTCGGTCTCTCGACGTTCAGTCTAGCTTCTGGACTGCATACCGCATACCTCACCATCATATATGTATGTTTAGATGCAAAGAGCCTTCAACGTAACCATATAGGGAACCTCAATATAGACATGGGTGGACGTGTGTGTCTCTAGTTGTTCTCTGTATTTCTCCACACTTAATTCACACACACAGCATATTGGCAAGACATTCTTAAGAATGTACTGGAAAATATCTCCCATAAAGTTCTGGTTCAGGTTCAGGTTCTGGATTGTCTGTAGCAAAGCAGCGAGCTTGTGTCGTGGATTTATCAATACTCTGACATTCGTAAGAGGGAGATCAGGAAGACCGAAGTTTGAAAGTTAAAGACGTTATTTGTCACGGCCAATAGTGACACAAAGCCTGAGTCAAATTTGCAGAGAAGACTGCAGCACCCTACTCGGCCCCTGTCTTTTAAACCCAATGTACACATGTTTACATCACACATTCCAAACCCTATAAGGATACCGCTATAGAGTACCATACGTAGATTCTCTCTCCCGTACCCAGCACAAGATAGCACTTTGTTTAGTTTGGCTCATGTCCATCTTTGGACATTCAGTCTGCGCTTCTGCCTTGCATACTTCGTCATCATATGCATGTTTAGACAGTAACTAGTCACGTAGGCCAGACAGCTAACTAGTCACGTAGGCCAGACAGCTAACTAGTCACGTAGGCCAAACAGCTAACTAGTCACATAGGCCAAACAGCTAACTAGTCACGTAGGCCAGACAGCTAACTAGTCACGTAGGCCAAACAGCTAACTAGTCACGTAGACCAGACAGCTAACTAGTCACGTAGACCAAACAGCTAACTAGTCACGTAGGCCAGACAGCTAACTAGTCACGTAGGCCAAACAGCTAACTAGTCACGTAGGCCAAACAGCTAACTAGTCACGTAGGCCAGACAGCTAACTAGTCACGTACGCCAAACAGCTAACTAGTCACGTAGGCCAAACAGCTAACTAGTCACGTAGGCCAAACAGCTAACTAGTCACGTAGGCCAGACAGCGAACTAGTCACGTAGGCCAGACAGTTAACTAGTCATGTAGGCCAGACAGCTAACTAGTCACGTAGGCCAAACAGCTAACTAGTCACGTAGGCCAGACAGCTAAATAGTCACGTAGGCCAGACAGTTAACTAGTCATGTAGGCCAGACAGCTAACTAGTCACATAGGCCAGACAGCTAACTAGTCACATAGGCCAAACAGCTAACTAGTCACGTAGGCCAAACAGCAGAGTGGAAAGTTACTGGCCCACAAGATTAATACATCCACAACTCCCAACTGTAACATACTTCTGGTTTCACGGTAAATGTCAAAATAAGAACAATACAAAAAATACGCATTTTACATGTTTGAACCTCACTGTGCATTGTGGTCATTTACACTCCCACCAAATTATTATTGTATTGTTATTGTGGTTTTTATGTAAATGAATGTTGTCTTACTGTCATGTATTACTTTCACTTTGTGGTAATAAATTCATCTGGAAGGCACAAAATATATTCTGTAATATTTATATTCCAGTGACGTCCATATTCCCTTCTTAGTCCTTACATCTGTTGGTGTTTTCTAACTATTTCAGCCCTATTTTCAACTGTATCACATGAAGCCAGAGGTCATTCTGAATGCCACTAGGCCATCTGCATGTATTTATTCTGAAGCTGTGTCTGTGACCATGGTTGTAACAGGTGTGTATTGGACCCAATTGCAGCATAACCACAGAAAACAGTTTTCAATGCTCTTTAATGAATCTCTTGGTGGAGATACAGGGAATGAGAAGCAATAAAGTAGAACACGGGGCGTTTCTCAATATGCGTTCTTTTCTGTACTTGTGTTCTTGTGGAGCCCAATTCAAAGTCTGCATATCGCCAAGTACAGAGCGCTGTCCCGGAAGTAGTGGTGGGCGGATCGATCTAAAATATCGATGTATCGATACCAACGTTGGTATCGGTATTGATCAATACTTCCGTGATGAGATCGATACTTAAGTTTCAGTTTCTATTCTCTACGTTCAGTACACAACTCCTGTGATGTCATAGTGGTTGTGCATGACGTGCAGACAGCCAATCAGCCCTCCTCTGCCCCTCCCCCTCCTCCCCTGCTATACTGTGAGTGTTGCCGGCGTCACTCAGCTGCTGGATGATGAAGAGGAGAAGAGGAGTGGCGTTTGTTTTACAGCTATAGACCACAATACTGCAAGCTGCGATGTTTGCAGAAAACAAATTAGGTACTCTCAACAATTTTTTTTAATTTCAAACATTTCTCAGTTCTCAAGTAATAATTTTGTGCAGATTTCATGTTTTCAAATTGAGTTTGTTGATAAAATTGCAAATTTTGAGTTAGTTAATAAAAGTATTTTTTATTTGCCTAAAATCTTTGTCCTGTGTTTTATTATGATCATAATCATAACTAATTAAAGGAAAAATCACAAAATCATTCAATGATCATGAAAATTCTTAAATGATCATGACATTTTTAAAAGTATCGGTATCGGCAATACTGGCCCTGTACTTACTTGGTGTCGGATCGATACCAAATTTTGCAGTATCGCCCACCCCTACTGTGAAATCGACACGTGGTGGCGCGCCAAAACTCCAGCACGCCAAAACGCAGCGTGCCCGAAGGGGAACACGATGGAGGAGGAGGAGCAAAAAAAAAAGGGATTGGATTAAAATGTTGATGTAGGTCAAAGGAATGTCTACTTCAGTTTAAAAATAACATGTGTGCCATGCGATGGAATTTTAAAGACGTTCTTCTTTTTCCTTGCGATTTTATTTGAAGAGGCGCAAGGGAGACCATGAAGAGGCATTGAAACGGTTGTCATGGCGACTAATGGGGGGGGGGGGGGGGGGGGGCATGGCATGTGGGTGTGAGAGGTGTGATCCCCATGACCCTCTGTTGTGTGCTCTCACACAATGAATGACACATCTGTAAAACTAAAGTGACATCAACGCAGCAACTGTTAAGCCCACTTGAAGTAAAAGCAGGTTTTATAGCGTATATATTTTGATATATTTTGACTTATTTTTATTTACAAATGTATATTTAGGGAAATATATATATATATATATATATATATATATGGTTGTCAATTGTGAGAGAGAGTTTGTCAATTTCAAATATTATATTGCAAGTCAAGAAAATCGCAGATTGTCGTCAAACTGTGGCAGTACCAACTGTTTTTTTTAAGACCAACTGCAATTTCTTCTTTCTCGATAAAATTTACAAACATCCTATGTGTAATTCATGACACAATTCAAATGGGATTGAACAGAACAGGTGGTATACACAGCTAACATGCTAGCACTCCTCTGAGTTGTGTGTGTGTGTGAAGGGGTCGGTGATCGTGATGGTTGCTTTAACCCGTGGGCACCGACTAGTCAACGCACCACAGGTGTGCAATTATGAGCACTTGAAACGTGTGCCATTAACCCTGCAATTATTACGAGTGCTTGAAACCTGTTCTAGTCTAATCTTTATGTACCACTAGTGATATATTGTCGTCTCTCTTTCGACAAATGTACTTATTGTAAGTCTCTCTGGATAAAAGTTTCTGCCAAATGCCCCAAATGTAAATGTATGAAATGTCAATGTGTGAAGCCTCACCCAACCCCAGACTTCTAACTTGGGCCAGGTGAGGCTGTTTAAACCAGCCACCAACCACACACACACACACATACACTCATACCCCCAACACTAAATAGAGGCTGGGGAGAACCAATCCAGAAAATAATTACCAGGAAGTAAACTGGACTCTCTTAGAGGGTTACCATACATCAATTGTACAAACAGACTCTTTCCAGGATTGCGATGCCTAAAATGAAAAAGCCAACCCCCCAAACACCCACTGTACCCACACCTCCCCACTGCTGGCAGGCCAAGCCCCCTCCACCCTGGAGACTGGAGGCCCAGGCTGCTGGCTTGGTTGGCAGGCGGGGGGTGCCGCTGGGCATGGGACGTTGCAGAGTTGTCTGGATGGTGGGGGGGGAAGCAGGCTGGACCGCTGGGCCACGAACCACGGTGGAAGCCCCTCGGAGGTCACAAGGTCAACAAGACAACAAGAGATGATGGCCAAAACATTTGTTTATTTAAAAATGATTAGTTAGCATATCGTTAGACAAAAACAAAACAAAAAAGAATCTACCTGACCATCAAGTTCTAGATCTAGATCTAGAGTTGGACCGATGAAGACCAGTAGGTTTAAAACTTGTAGGCCGCTGAAGGTGGCTGGTAAGAATTCTGGCCCTATGAACATGTGCTTGCCGTCAATCACAAAAGAAAAAATGGTCACGATAATAAAAAAAAAAGAAAATGGCAGACAATGAAGATATGTAAAAAAAAAAACTAAACTACAATGGCTAAAAATGAAACATGCCCTGTGAAGGGTTCCTATACTGACTTTGGTAACATGACGTCACATTTTGCACTCTGAGTGTAATTTTTATCAAACAATTATTTTCTGATAATGGTCTTATTCAGAACAAAAACATTTAGATGAAAATAGAAAAGTAAAGAAGGAGAGAAGTAGAGAAGTAGAACCTACTGTATAGTGGTGTATGTATAGGTCCTTTATACGGGACGAGCATAATGTCCCGTATAAAAAGTTATATGGAAATTAAAGTATCTGTAACAATTAGTCCAACTTAATGACAGTTTGATGATAACCATGTAGCACCTCAGTTAGCCAAAATCCACACAACGTATGACAAATATAGATTTTTTTCCTCTTTTTGTGGATGAAACTTAATCGCAAATTTGGACTCAGTAAACTGCTAAGGAGACGATCGATGAACGATGAACACGGATGATTAAAAAAAACACACACGCACCGAAACAAACACACAAACACACATTGCACACACACACACACACTCACACACACACACACACACACACACACAATTAAACACTGTGTGTGTGGGGCCAACACAGGTAAACAGTGATGGGCGATGGCGGGGGTCCTGGTTCCTTATGTCTCCACACTACAGTGATTCTCCGTGCTGAGTGCCAAACTCCTGGAAGTCCTCTGGGATGGTGTCTGCAGGAAGGAAGGGAGGGAGGGAGGAGGTCATTAACTGGAGCTCATAATAAAAAATAAGATTTATTGCTCGGAGACTCGGGGAGCTTTGAATATTACTAGCCTTGAACCCCGGGGTCATTTGCGCGAAATTGCTCGGAGAACAGTAAAGACACGGCGATATTTAATTCAACATATTAATTCGGGTTGGATCGGACATCTCTGGTGTGGGTGTGTGTGTGTGGGGGGAGAGAGAGAGAGCGAGCGAGCAAAAATCCTCACCGTTGCAGCGGTACTTGAGATTGGACCAGATGATGTTTTCCTGCGAGAAGCAGAACACTCCGAGCCGCCCGCCTCTCATGGTCGTGTCGATGGTCACGCCGGAGTCCGCCACCAGCTCGGTGCCCTCGTAGAATCGGGCTCTGCGAAAAAAACAAAACAAAAAAAGGCGGTGAACGGATTTTGATTCAGATGGAAAAAAAAAACTGATCAATGGATCAATCCAGCAAGCAAGTAAGTAATCAGTCCATCAATTGTTCAACCGATCAGTTATGAAAGAAATCATTTAAGGATCAAACAACCAATGATCAACTAATGAACGGATCAATGGATAAACGTACCAATCCAACAATGAAGCAATCCACCATTTAATCATGAAACCGATCAGTTACTCAACAAAGCAATCGTTCAACCGATCAGTCATCAAACAAATCAATCAAGGATCAAACAACTGATCAATGGGTAAACTAATAAATCCAGCAATCACGCAATCCACCAATCAATCGTTACATCGATCAATTATTAACAAAATCAATGAAGGATGCGATCAATAAACCCCTCAAACAATGAACCTATCAACCACCTATCCACCATTCATTGTTGGAATGACATTTCTTGGACAGGAGAACAAAACCAAAATGTCTGCGGGGCCGAGTGGGAGTGGGCGTGTCCCTTCCTTGGGGAGGGGGTGTGGTCCTTCTTTGGGGAGGGGGCGTGGTCTCTCACCTGATGTAGCCGACCTGCGGGCGGTGCTGCAGGTACCAGCGGTAGGACACCTTGTCCTTCCAGCCCACGTTGCGCGGGTCCTTCCACAGCAGGCGCACCTGGTCGCTGGTGTCGCCCGTGTGCCACAGGGAGTTCCTCAGGTGCTCGCCCGGACCCGATGTGGACTTCACCGCCTGGTGGGGGAGAGAGAGAGAGAGAGAGAGAGAGAGAGAGAGAGAGAGAGAGAGAGAGACATAGTGGGACAGAGAGAGAGAGCGAGAGAGACAGAGAAAGAGACAGAGACAGAGACAGAGAGAGGAGACAGAGAGAGAGAGTGAGAGCAGAGAGAAAGAGAGAGAGAGAGAGAGAGAGAGACATAGAGACAGGGAGAGACATAGAGAGAGAGAGAGAGACAGAGAGACAGTGAGAGAGAGAGAGAGAGTGAGTTTTGGCAATAATCAATTTATTATTATAAGAAAAGATGTACTTGTATCCATCTCAGACAGGGTCATGTGGGTCATTTCAACTTTCAGCATCGATTGAACAATCCACAAATCAAATGACCCAGATCCCAGAATTTATAAAACTGACAACGTTATTGATCGTCCACATTAATGATCATTTGGGGTTTTTTTTGTAGTTCTTGGTTACCTTGAGCTGGATGCCCGGTTCTGCCACAGCTCTGAAGGGCGTGGCCTGCCAGTAGGTCTGCTCCGTCTGCTTCCACATCACCACGTAGAAGCTGGACGAGTCCTGGTAGCCGAAGATGAAGCCGGCGTAGTCGTCGTCCGTCACCGTGTTGACGTGGAACGTGCCCTCAAAGTCCACGCCGCTGAACGCCGTGTAGCCTGGGGGAGAGGTGGCAGAGTCAGAATCAGCGTCGGAGTCGGAGACAGAGTCAGAGTCAGAGATGGAGACGGAGACGGAGACGGAGGCAGAGTCAGAGGCCGTCAGTACACAGGGTACACATTGTGATTGGTGGGGGTGGTCTATCAGATGAAGTAAATTTGTATTTATCTAGCACTTTTGAAAACCTAGGTTGCAAAGTGCTTTACAAAAGGATAAAAGAACATAAATTGACATTTAACAACAGTACAACAACAAAACACAACAGCTTAAGGCATCACAAATCCCAAAATAGTGTACATGATGCTTCAAGAAGGGCTCGTCACGCTCACACCTGGTGGTATAATAGGAGTCCTTTCTAGTCATTCAAGTTATGCAAGATGGATAAAAGTATTTATTGGGGTTTTTTACCAACAGCCAGTCCAGGGTCACTATTCATGGTCTGAACAATTTCCATTCCCTGCATGGAGAAAAATATCAAGAAAGATGATGAATGATTCAGTAGCCTGGGAGGCTGTAATCATCAGAGGTTTCTGTATACACGTTGAACGTCATTGTTGCATGTTTTATTAATCATTTGCATGTTTCATTCATTCATTCATTCATCGGCTGGGAGGCCTCGGAGCTCACCTGGTTCAGCACCACCCAGTTCGGGTCGATCTGCGCGTCGCCCTCCGGGTCCAGCACCACCGTCTGGTACGCCCTGAAGTCGGTCAGCGTGACCTCGGCGTTCTCGGGACAGTTGTCGATCCTGTCAATCACCTTGTCCTGGTCAAAGTCAGACTCGCAGATGTCTCCCACGCCGTCATCTGGAGTCGGGGGTGGGGGGGGGGGGGGGGGGGGGGGGGGGGGGAGTGGGGGTGGAGGTGGAGGAAGGGGAGGAAAAGGACATGTGTTAAGAGCAGGGGGAGGGCTGGGAGACGAATCTAGTGGAGCCTCTATCTCTAATCTAATCTAAACTAATCGAAAAGATAATCTAGTGGAGCCTCTATCTCTAATCTCATCTGAATGTTATAGGAGATATTTTCCAGTATATTCTTAAGAATGTCTTGTCAATATACTGTGTGTGTGAATTAAGTGTGGAGAAAGACAAAGAGTAACTAGAGACACACACCTGTCCATCCATGTCTATATTGAGGTTCCCAAAAGGGTTACGTTGAAGGCTCTTGCGTCTAAACATACATATTTATGATGGTGAGGTATGCAGTAGGCGGTCCAAAAGCTAGACTGAGCGACTAGAGACAACGGGAGCCAATCAGAACAGATGGACGTAAGCCAATCAGAACAGGGTTCTATATTGGTCCAGGGTACAGGAGAGCACCTGTGTATAGTACTCTGGTGGCGGTATCCACAAAAGGGTTTTGGAATGTGTAGCATGACCATGTGACGACGACCATGTGACTATGATCATGTGACTTGACCGTGTGAAAATGTGTATTTAAGTCAGAGTCAAAGAGGGGTGTGTGAGTCTTCTCTGCAGATTTGACTCAGGCTTATCGTCATTATTGGCTATGGCGAATAAAGTCTTTAACCTTCAAACTTCGGTCTTCCTGATCTCCCTCTTACGAATGTCAGAGTATTGGTAATTTCCACGACAATGTAAAGATAATCTAGTGGAGCCTCTATCTCTAATATAATCTAATCTAAAAGATAATCTAGTGGAGCCTCTATCTCTAATCTAATCTAATCTAATCTAATCTAATCAAATCTAAAAGATAATCTAGTGGAGGTTCCTGAGGGGGTATAGGTGCATTGCACTGGGAGATGTGGAACCAGGACTGAGACGTAATATTTTGTCTCGCGTTCCCAATCAGAGCACCATAGGATCTTCCTTTCGTTTATGCCTTGTGAGGTGACCCAAGTCATTTCACTTTTGTAGGTCGGTCTAATTTATTCAGATTCTGTCTCATGGTCGAGTTATTCCTTGTCCTTTCGAGGTCTTGAGTTTTAGGGTCAGGAGAGGGGGGCGGGGGGGTTGTCGTATAACTTGGGCCATTTGAGACTGTCACTGGAATTTCGGGGGTTGTACGTATAAAGTCGTGTTCATTCACTTCCTCCTTGGTCTTTTGTGCACCTTTTGTGCCTCAATGTCGGAGTTAATTGTCCTTGCTAAATCAGATAATGTCTGAATGTCTGAACGTTCATTCATTGGTGGTGGTGGTGGTGGTGGTGGGTGGGAGAGAGACAGACAGACACTCACTGTTGTCGTCCATCTGGTCGGGATTGGGAACCAGCCGGCAGTTGTCTGGCCCCGGGGGCAGGAAGTCGGGAACGCCGTCGTTGTCGTCGTCGTCGTCGCACTCGTCCCCGAAGCCATCCTTGTCTGTGTCCAGCTGGGAGCTGTTGATGACCAGCGGGCAGTTGTCCTTGCTGTCCTGGTGACCGTCGCCATCACTACGGAGGGAGGAGGAAGGAGGTGGGAGTAGGAGGAGGGGGAGGGAGGAGGAGGGAGGAGGAGGAGGAGGAGGAGGGTGGAGGAGGGAGGAGGAGGAGGAGGAGGAGGGAGGAGGGAGGAGGGAGGAGGGAAGAGGAGGGTGGATAGTGGGACACACATAATTTGCATGAGGTGACATTTTTGGGAAATGATTGACGGGTGGAAAAAACAAGAAAAGAGGCGATGGTGGACGGTTAGCCAGAAGTACGTACCTATCCTGGTTGGTGTCGCAGGAGTCTCCCACCAAGTCGTTGTCGACGTCAGACTGTGATATATCAGGAGACGTATCAGTCAAATCAGAATCAGAATCAGAATCACGTTTATTGCCAAGTAGTTTTAACAGACAAGGAATGTGCTTTTGTGAATTGGTGCATAATGACATGACACAAGAAACCACAGTTAATATACTGTAGGTTGTATCACCTACGTATGTTCTATGTGTTACGTTATTTGATTGTTGGTTTTAGATTTTTCTAATCTCTAATCTCCTCTCATCCAATCAAATGGTAGTATAATATTTTATTGAATCTTGCCTAATTCAGTCAAATCTAAACTGATCCAATCTAATCCAATCAAGTCTACTATAGTCTTCTCGTCTAATGCAATCTATTCCACTCTAACCCCAGCCTGGCCTAGCCCAACATCTAAATCTAATCTAATCTAATGTAATCTAATCTAACATAATCTAATCTAATCTAACACAATCGAATCGAATTGAATCTAATCTAACATAATTTAATCAAATCTAATCAAATCTAATCAAATCTAATCAAATCTAATCTAGTCTAATCAAATCTAGAGTTCGATGTGATTCCTGGCCAGCTGCTTCTGGTTCTGCTTCTGGTTCTGGTCTTGGTTCTGGTCCTGGTTCTGGTCTTGCCTGGTTCGGGTTGGGTATATCGGGACAGCTGTCACAGGCGTCTCCAACGCCGTCCCCGTCTCTGTCCACCTGGTCTCGGTTCTGGACGCGCTGGCAGTTGTCCAGGAAGTTCTTCAGACCTGGTAGCCGTCGAGCAAAAACCGTCGATGAACTCAATCGATGGGTGAACTCAATCGATGGGTGAACTCAAACACGGTTATTCACAACAGACCATCGTGTCCCACAGCGTAACAACCGTTGTAATAAATCAATATAAAGTGCAAATGATTGGATGTCCGTTGAACCGCAGCCTTCCTGCGGGCATTCTTACCCGCTAAAAATAACTCAATAGTAAGAGTAACTGTTTTATTTTGGTCTAAATACACTTTATGTAGGGTTAGAACTCAGTCCTAAATTGACTACTACAGGCCAAGGTGGAAAAGTCCTCAGGGGGGGAACATTGCTCGTTTTCCCTTAGTTTTCCCCTTATTAAAATTCTATGATAGCACTATATTCCTGTATTTATGTTCTCCTCCCAAAGGCACCTCAATAGAAAATAAACGTAAAATACAATAAAACACATACTCTGCCCCGAAAACCCGGCTTCTCAGAGTCTGACTGTGATTATGACACGCGTCGACCACCAGAATGCACTGTTGCGCTTGCGTAGTTCGTGAGTCAGTGAGTGAGTTCGCTCCGGCGGTTCAGTATTCATCTCCAGGCACCAGGTTGCAGCCAGCAGTCAATCTGCAGCCATGTGTAGAATCAGAAAAAGCTATCGGCTATTTGCTCAGCCTGAACTTATGGCGCAGGCCGAGCAGAGTAAATGGCGAGCGATAACACGAGCAAACAGATGGTGGAAGTATCCGCGGCTCCATCCTCCGCTAAAGGCTCACCCCCCCCGCTATGTTAACAGGGAGGGCAAATGGAGGGATCCCAACCCGTTCTATCGGCACTCACTTACACACAGGCGCGACGGGGAAAATGTAAGATTGCCTCAAACATTGTCTTCGTCGTTTATGTATGCGCAGGTAATACGTTTCAGCGCTTTTTCCCGCTCCCCTTCTTTTATGCAGAAGCACAACGACAAGTCACCACGATCACTGTGCAATTGGGGATTTCCACAGGCGTTATGTTTTTCATGCTAAATACGAAAGGGAAAAACAGAGAGGACGGGCATTGTTATAGAACATGACTTTGAACGTGTGTGTGTGTGTGTGTGTTGGTTGGTTTGAGCGTGTGTTTGAGTCTTTATGGTTCGAGCGTGTGTTTGAGTCTTTGTGGTTTGAGTGTGTGTTTGAGTCTTGATGGTTCGAGTGTGTGTTTGAGTCTTTATGGTTCGAGTGTGTGTTTGAGTCTTTGTGGTTTGAGTGTGTGTTTGAGTCTTGATGGTTCGAGTGTGTCTTTGAGTCTTGATGGTTTGAGCGTGTGTTTGAGTCTTTGTGGTTTTGAGCGTGTGTTTGAGTCTTTATGTTTTGAGTGTGTGTTTGAGTCTTGATGGTTTGAGCGTGTGTTTGAGTCTTTGTGTTTTGAGTGTGTGTTTGAGTCTTTGTGGTTCGAGTGTGTTTGAGTCTTGATGGTTCGAGTGTGTGTTTGAGTCTTGATGGTTCGAGCGTGTGTTTGAGTCTTTATGGTTCGAGTGTGTGTTTGAGTCTTGATGGTTCGAGTGTGTGTTTGAGTCTTGATGGTTCGAGCGTGTGTTTGAGTCTTTATGGTTCGAGCGTGTGTTTGAGTCTTTATGGTTCGAGTGTGTGTTTGAGTCTTGATGGTTCGAGTGTGTGTTTGAGTCTTGATGGTTCGAGCGTGTGTTTGAGTCTTTATGGTTCGAGCGTGTGTTTGAGTCTTTATGGTTCGAGCGTGTGTTTGAGTCTTGATGGTTCGAGTGCGTGTTTGAGTCTTTGTGGTTTTGAGCGTGTGTTTGAGTCTTTATGTTTCGAGTGTGTGTTTGAGTCTTTATGGTTCGAGCGTGTGTTTGAGTCTTTATGGTTCGAGCGTGTGTTTGAGTCTTTATGGTTCGAGTGCGTGTTTGAGTCTTTGTGGTTTGAGCGTGTGTTTGAGTCTTTATGTTTCGAGTGTGTGTTTGAGTCTTTATGGTTCGAGCGTGTGTTTGAGTCTTTATGGTTCGAGCGTGTGTTTGAGTCTTGATGGTTCGAGTGCGTGTTTGAGTCTTTGTGGTTTTGAGCGTGTGTTTGAGTCTTTATGTTTCGAGTGTGTGTTTGAGTCTTTATGGTTCGAGCGTGTGTTTGAGTCTTGATGGTTTGAGCGTGTGTTTGAGTCTTTGTGGTTTCGAGCGTGTGTTTGAGTCTTTATGTGTTGGGCGTGTGTTTGAGTCTTTATGGTTTGAGCGTGTGTTTGAGTCTTGATGGTTTTAGCGTGTGTTTGAGTCTTTGTGGTTTGAGCGTGTGTTTGAGTCTTGATGGTTTTAGCGTGTGTTTGAGTCTTTGTGGTTCGAGTATGTCTTTGAGTCTTTGTGGTTCGAGTGTGTGTTTGAGTCTTTATGTTTCGAGCGTGTGTTTGAGTCGTTACTGTTCGGCCGTGTCTTGTCGCGTGTTTTAAGTGCGTTGCTTCCACTGCGTTGTGTTTTTGTCAGTTTCAATTGTGTGTTGCTTGGCGGTACCATAGCTCCGCCCCCCTCCCCCACCCCCCGCGCCCCCCTCCCCCACCCTACCGTCTCCATCCATATCGTCATCACAGGCGTCTCCTTTCCCGTCGCCGTCGGTGTCCCGCTGGTCGACGTTCTCCACCAGGCGGCAGTTGTCGCACGCGTCGCCATGGGAGTCCTTGTCGCTGTTCCGCTGGTCCACGTTGGCCTTCAGCCAACAGTTGTCCTGTGACAGAGAGAAAAAACAACAATAAACAACAACAAAACCGGACATATCGGCTCAGTTGTGTGTGTGTGTGTGTGTGTTTTATTGTCACATGTACATCACAACACAGGACCATTCTGAACAGTGAAACTCTTGTGACATGTCAGGCGACAGTACGTAGGAAGTGTGTGCGTGTGACTGTGTGTGTGTGTGTGTGTGTGTGTGTGTGTGTGTGTGTGTGTGTGTGTGTATGTGCGTGCATGTGTGTGTGTTAAATATGCCATATTCAGGATTAACGGAACGGATCTGAGTGTGTCTGAGTGTGTGAGCGTTTAATACAAGCATCCGGTCAAACACACACATTTAGCATTCATATGTGCAGGCTCACTTGTGTGTGTTTGTGTGTGCGTGTGCGTGTGTGTGTGACTGTGTGTGTCTGTGTGTGTGTGTGTGTGTGTGTGTTTACATTAATATATGCATCCAGTCAAACACAAACATTTTGCATTTATATGTGCAGGCTCACTTGTGTGTGTTTGTGTTTGCGTGTGCGTGTGTGTGTGACTGTGTGTGTGCATGTGTGTGTGACTGTGTGTGCGCACGTGTGTGTGTGTGTGTGTGTGTGTGCGTGTGTTAAGTCAGGTTTAACGGAACATCTGAGTGTGTCCGTGTGTGTGTGTTCCCAGTCATCCGCGGGCCAGCTCACGTAGAGGCCAGTCTGGGATGGGTTTGTCCAAATGTTGATCAATGCTCTGCGTGTACGGGACTCATGTAGTCCCTCTGTGTGTTTGGAATTAAGCGTTGCCATGGGGACCGCGGGCCAGGGGGTAACACACAGGGAGATGTGGCCTGCATATAATGCATCACACATGTGCTCGTAACGTGTGTGTGTGTGTGTGTGTGTGTGTGTGTGTGTGTGTGTACGGGGGGTGGGTTTGTTTATGTGAGTGTATTTGTGTGTGTTATGTGTGTGTGTGTGTGTACATATGTGTGTGGGTGTGTGTGTGTGTGTGTGTGTGGGTGGGGGTAGGAGTCAGGGGGGTGCGGACGGTGGGTTTGTTGTGTTGTTGTTTGTTTATGTTAACGTATTTGTGTGTGTGTTATGTGTGTGTGTTTCTGTGTACATCTATTGGTGCATGTATACCATGTGTGTGTGTGTGTCTGTGTGTGTGTGCGTGCGGGGGAGGGTGGGTTTGCTTATGTGAACCTATTTGTGTGTGTGTTATGTGTGTATCTGCGTGTACATATATTTGTGCATGCATATCGTGTGAATGCCATGCGGGTGCGTGTGTGTCCGTGCACGCGTGTGTGCGTGCGTGTGTGTGCGCGCATGCATATGGGTGTGTGTGTGTGTGTGGTGTGTGTGTGTGTGTGTGTGCGCTTGCATTTCACCCACTAACCTGCTCATTGGGAATACCGTCGCCGTCCGCATCTCCGTCGCACGCGTCTCCATTTCCGTCCCGGTCGGCGTCTTCTTGTCCGGAGTTTGGAACGTACATGCAGTTATCCTGGGATGGAGGAACACACACACACACACACACATACACACACACACACACACACACACACACACACACACACGTGCTTTACCATGTGACCCAGCGGAGACGCCTCTTAGCTACCTACCTACCTGCTCTTTAAAATGCTTTTATTTAAAGGTCCCCTATTATACCACCTGGTGTGAGTGTGATTAGCCATTGCAATTGCCATGAGACTACCATCTAGTGACATCACAAGTGGGAATGTCCACCTACGTGTATGCCGCTGACTAGATCAGCTCACCTGTCGGTACAGTCCACCGGGTAGGCCGGTAGACCGATCTAGTAATCATACATCTACAGTATGTGGACGTTACCACTTGTGACGTCACTAGACTAGACAGTAGTCACATGGCAGTTGTGTGTGAAACGGCTTGCAGTGGCTAATCACACTCACGCCTGCGGTGGCATAATATGTGCCCTTTAATACAATCCCAGTCGGCCTCTTGTGGATGAAAGCGTCGAGCTGCATAATGGCTAGAAATAGAAATTGCAGCAGAGACCTCTTAAAGCATCTTCACCCCCCCCACCCCCTGGTATAGATCTACTCACTGGATGATAATGATGAGTCCCTCTCAGGCCAGAATAAGATGAATACATCTAAATGTAAATGTGAACATCAACACTAGTCTTGTTCCTGCAAAAAGGTAACCATGGTTTCCCCCACCCCCCCCCCCCCCCCCCCACCCCCTGGGGAGGAGGAGGAGGAGGAGGAGGAGGAGGCGGGGTCAGCGGGCCACGTTTGTTTAAGCTCCTTCAATGCCTCATCGAAACCCACATCCGTCTCTCTCTCTCTCTCTCTCTCTCTCTCTCTCTCTCTCTCTCTCTCTCTCTCTCTCTGTGCCTCCCTCTCTCTCTCTCTCTCTCTCTCGCTTAAAATGTACAGCTGTAGATCGCAATCGTAACAAGACTCATGCCTGCGGTGGCATAATATGTGCCCTTTAATACAATCCCAGTCGGCCTCTTGTGGATGAAAGCGTCGAGCTGCATAATGGCTAGAAATAGAAATTGCAGCAGAGACCTCTTAAAGCATCTTCACCCCCCCCACCCCCTGGTATAGATCTACTCACTGGATGATAATGATGAGTCCCTCTCAGGCCAGAATAAGATGAATACATCTAAATGTAAATGTGAACATCAACACTAGTCTTGTTCCCGATTGCGATCTACAGCTGTACATTTTAAGCGAGAGAGAGAGAGAGAGAGAGAGGGAGGCACAGAGAGAGAGAGAGAGAGAGAGAGAGAGAGAGAGAGAGAGAGAGAGAGAGAGAGACGGATGTGGGTTTCGATGAGGCATTGAAGGAGCTTAAACAAACGTGGCCCGCTGACCCCGCCTCCTCCTCCTCCTCCTCCTCCTCCTCCCCAGGGGGTGGGGGGGGGGGTGGGGGAAACCATGGTTACCTTTTTGCAGCTGGAATCCTTGCACTTGAGCTTCGCGTCCGGGTAGCCGTCGATGTCCGTGTCCTTCCCACACAGGTAGCCGTTGCCCGCCCAGCCGATGCCACACTGAAAAGATGACCTAAGTTTACCTTTTAAGATACTGTATGTGTTAAGGTTCATGTTTTAAGATATGTGTGTTAAGATGCGTGTGTTAAGATGCGTGTTTTAAGATGCGTGTGTTAAGATACGTGTTTTAAGATACGTGTGTTAAGATACGTGTTTTAAGATATGTGTTAAGATACGTGTTTTAAGATATGTGTTAAGATGCGTGTTTTGAAGATATACTGTAAGCCTCCATGTTTTAAGACACGTGTGTTAAGATGTGTTTTAAGATTTGTGTTTTAAGATTCGTATTTTAAGATTCATGTTTTAAGATATGTGATTTAAGATGTGTTTTAAGATTCGTATTTTAAGATCCATGTTTTAAGATTCATGTTTTAAGATATGTGATTTAAGATATGTGTTTTACGATATGTGTTTTAAGATATGTGTTAAGATATGTGTTTTAAGATTTGTGTTTTAAGATTTGTGTTTTAACGTACGTGTTTTAAGATACATGTTTTAAGATGCGTGCTTTAAGATATTAGTTTTGAACCAGTATAGACACTTTTGTTGTTAATGTTGTTGTAATGTTACGAAGTGCCCGAGTGTGTGTGTGCTTATTTGTGTGTTTGTGTGTGTGTGTGTGTGTGTGTGTGTGTGTGTGTGTGTGTGTGTGTGTGTGTGTGTGTGTGTGTGTGTTTCAAGTGTGTTTGGGCATTATACATGTATTTTCTGTGAGTGTATGTGCGCACCTGTGTGTGTGTGTGTGCGCGCAGAAGCCCCATCCCGGCCCTACCTGACAGGAGATGGTGCCGTCCCTCTCCAGGTTACAGTTGGCGTTGACGTCACAGGGGTTGGTCAGGCTGTTGCCGCAACTCATCTCCGGCTTGCATCCCTTCGCCTGGTCCCCGGTGAAGCCTGTCTTGCAGCTGCCGCAGTGGTAGGAGCCCTGTGTGGTGGGAGAACACGCCGGACCGACGGTGACGCGCTTGGAACGTACACCTCATCTGTAGACACAGACCTGGTCGTGGTGTGGACTATAGAGACTATAGAGCAATAGAGACCTTTTTCACCACAGCCCTGTGCACCAGTATAGACACAACTAGACACAACAGGAAGGCTAAACAGATAGCTGCTTTCTCCCGTCTGGCCGTCGTTTCAGGGTCCCAAGGGCCAGCCGGCACATCTACAAGAAGTCTTTTATTCCCTACTATGCCACACAGGCATTGAACACAGAGTGACGATGCAAACCTTTGTTATTTTATAAGATTTGCTCTCTGGTATTTGTATTTATTTATTTATATAACCTATTTGCTGCTACCTGCCTGCCCATTTGCACTATTGTGTATTGTATGTTGTATATTGTGTATGTTCTCTTGATGGTGTGTTGTTTTATGTGTAGTGTATGGATTTTTGCTGTACTGGGAAGCCAAAGACACATTTTCCACTGAGGTGGATGATCAAGTGAATCAAATCAAATGAAGTCAAATCAAATCAAGGCAATATACAATAACTGTGCTACTGCTGCGACTAACTACTACTAAATAAAAAACCCACAACGTTCACAATCACAGGAGGAACCGGACGTGACTTAACCCTGCTATTGATGTGATCTGTGAGAACAACAGGGGGTCGGTCTCTGGCTTTAGAGAGTCATCGTTGTCGTAGTTACCACAGAGTTGTGACAGTCGGAGTTGGTGGCGCAGCCTCCGTTGCCGCCCTTGCATTCATCAACGTCATCGCACACCTGGAAGACGGAAGAGGTCGGCGCTTAGGATGCACACGGGGAGTGTTGAGTCGGAATGCATGGCTGCTGTATCCAAAGGTTTGGAGGCCGACAAGGTAATAGAATAATAATAATAATGATAATAATAATAATAATAATGATGATGATGATGATGATGATGATAATAATAATAATATATTAAAATGTTGTGTCTATTTTAAATGTTTGGTCTACCTAGTATTGATGTTTCATTGTAACAGCTAAATAATTCAGTGTTTTTAATGTGTCTTTATGAACCTGTGATAATGCTGAAAGGTCAATAACACAAATAAAGAACAATAATTACAACAACAATAATAATGATAATAATCATCGTCATTATCATCGTCATCATCATCACTCATTGCATCTATATAGCGCGTTTCAAGACACCCAAAGTGAGGATGACAAAGACAATAACAAATAATAACAGAGATAAAATGCAAAGGAAGAGGAAGCAGCCGGGGTGTGTGTGTGTGTGTGTGTGTGTGTGTGTGTGTGTGTGTGTGTGTGTGTTTGTGTGAGGGACTGGATCTCCCAGGGGACTCGCCTGCTTGTGCGTCTGGGCGAACAGGACGCCCACGCCCTCGATGGCCGTGCCCGTGAACCCCCGTGGGCAGGCCTCGCAGCGGTACCCCGGCGCCGTGTTCACGCACTTCACGCCCGGGTAACACGGGTTGAACTGACACTGAGAACGAAGACACAAGACACACACACACACACACACACAGACACACAGACACACACCGTTGAGAACACAGCAGCATCTCCTGTTAGCGTGTGATGCACTGTATGTTGACCTTTTTGCGTCGTCGTAGGACCGTTGTGGTTGAATCAATACGACTTTAACGGAGAGAAATGGCGGGAAAAGCAGGTAAACGGTCCACTAATCTTGGGGTTCCCGGGTGTCCTGTACTATGCTTATAGCAGAACTCCTAGGGGGGAGGGGCTTAGGCACAGCGCCTGGGCAGGAAACCAGAAAACCGAAAGGGGCGGAGTTACAACTTGTTTTCCCGTGTTTCATGACAGAGATTTTCTATTTTCTACTGAGTGAAAGTAAAGTGTGTCTGAGTGGAGGAAGACTTATTTCTTACAGTTTTCAAACTTGAAGCAAGATGTGTATGCATGTACTGTATACACACACACCGAGATTCAAGTTTATTGTATTGCCACACTAACTAGGCTGGTGGAATTATCTTCCAGTACACAAAAAACATACTCACAACACGCACACACACACGCACACACACACATCACCACACACACACGCACGTACCTGCACACACATCAACAGGCACACACCCACACTAACGTACACACGCACACGCACCCACACCGACACGCTCACACATCAACAGGCACACACAGACACAGACACACACACATTAACACACACTCTCACACACACACACATGCACACATACGCACACACACACACACACACTTGCACACACACATCAACACACACAGGCCCATCTATGGCAGCATTACCTCGTCCACGTCGTCGCAGCTGAAGCCGTCCCCGGTGTAGCCGTCGGGACACGGGCCGCACTCCACGCCGTCGGTCGTCTCGATGCAGACGCCGCTGAAGCACATGTCCTGCGTGCACTTGGGCTTCATGACCTCCGTGCCCCCCAGACCTGAGTGTAGAAAAACACCAATCAAAGCCAATCGCAATCAACAGTCGCAACGTTGTGACGGGAGGGGGGGGGGGGGTGGTGGGGGTTATTATAAATCAGTCGTTCTTACCGCAGGCCTGGCATTCAGATATGGTGTTCCTGAGGAATGAGGTCTCTTTAACCTGGCGGGGGGGAGGTCACGCACACATACACACACACACACACACGCGCGCGCACACACACAGAACACACCATGTTAATGTGTGCAGTCAAATCAAGCCTTTAGAAGAGGTCAGAGGGGGGTGGGGGGTGGGGGTCTGGCGGGGGTCAAGGGTCAGGGCAAAGGTGGGGGGTGGTCCGTGGTGCAACTCACCTGCTGGATGAGGACGTCTTTGAGCTCATTGATCACCTTGGTCAACTCCAGCATCTGATTGGACAGCTGTTTTGTGTTGACCCCTGGGAGAGACAACAAAGAGAATGAACGCAGAACTAAAGCTTAACTAAATTAAAGCCTGCCTTGAAGTGTGTGTGTCGTTGTTGTTGTTGTTGTTGTTTGGGGGGGGGGGGGCGGCTCGGTTTCCCAGGACGCCAGCACTAATAAACACAGATGCTGCTGCTTATGATGGCTGTTGTTTCTATTTTCCAATCCGGGGGTTTAGACGAACGCTTTGAGGGAAATGGGCTTGGTGGCCTCACCCAGGGTTTGCACGGAGTCTCTCTGCTGGAACGACTCAGTGGGATCGGTCCATTTAATCTTGGAAGATGCGTCTGCTGTTCATACCTCAGACGCGCACAGGCTTGGTGTCATTGGATTGAGCCGTGTCATGTTCTTGTAGAGGAGATATTAATCTCTGTGTTTCATATACTGCGCCCGTCTGTGTTGAGTTGGATGCGTGTGTCCTCCATAAGGGGGAATGGTGCGGTGCGTGCTTTTGGAGAAATAAGATATACGCTGTTTATCCTGGGGCACCTCTCCAATGTTTATATACAAAGAAGTACCACGTGAGTGTTGAAGGATAGTGTGGGTTTAGAGATTTGTGTGTTTAAAAAGATTCATAGTTTTATACGATCCTACTGTTTTGAGATGGAGTTTGTGAGATGTTTCTTAAGATGGTGTTGGTTTTAAAGCATCTTCGCTCATCAGATTTAGGAAGATACCATGTGGCATATCACGATTCCATACCAGCCCTATGTTGGCTACAGATTTGTGATTTAAGATCGTAGTGTTTTCGATATGTGATTTTACAAGATATTAATACTATAGAATCATAGTAGTAGAGATATGATGGTGTTAGGAATATGATCAGACTTCTACATACATAACGTAGCGGGTGTCTTAAGTATCCATGTATTTTCTCCGTAGCTATATGATTACAGAATAGAGATTTGTATTTAGAGTGATTATATCTGGGGGGACATATATATGTGGTTAAATAGAGATTATCTAGATAGATATAGTACATATGTATAGACTACGTGAACTATGGAGATAGAGAATGGGATGGTAGTGATAC
>PIJE02000173.1:95552-108052 GCA_002895965.2 Coryphaenoides rupestris | reverse complement strand
TACACCATCCCTCCCATAATGGATCCAGTGGGGGGGAAAGGAAATAAATCAAACTGTCGGTGAAGGTTGGTGCACGGTTGGTAATCAAAAAGAAACACAAAAACACAACACCCACAGCCTCCCTCTGTATCCCTCCCATCCTCACCTCTGTTGAGCTTGCCCATGACGGTGAACTCAAAGTACTTGCTGTTGTCCCGCGGGTTGTACAGGCCGAACACCGTGGTGCCCGTCTTGGGCGGCAGCCTGAAGGTGGCGAGCAGGAAGGCCTCGTCCAGCCCCTGCTCCACCAGGCCGCCCTGCAGCAGGTCGGGCAGGCAGTCGGGCGAGGTCAGCAGGTCGTATACTGGAGGGGGGGGGGGGGGGCGGAGGGGGGAATGGACAGATGGATGGAGGGTCAGGGGGATGAGCAATCGATCAGACAACCCCACTGACTCCCCACCCCCCCATGGACACCACATAGAGTTACATAAACGCATGTCTTTTTATTAAATGTATTTAAAAACCTTTTAATTGCATATTTTTTATATACGTATATTTCTTTAGAATTTTTTGGGCATTTCCATAATGACTTTCTGTTCTGCACCAATTTCACAAAAGCGCATTCTGATTCTGATATTGATTCTGATTCTGATATTGATTCAGATTCTGATTCTGATTCTGACAACGAGCAAATTGATCACGATCAGTATCGTCGTCTGACGGCGTGACAAAACAGAATCGATTTTCGTTCGCCAACTGCCGTTTATGTTGGTGTGGGCTGAGGGTCTCTCCTCTGTCTGTCTGAGCGGGACAGCCAGGTGTGTTGCTCTGCTGCTAGCAGGACTCTCTATCTCCAGCAGAGATACAATCTGGTACAATACAGTTGATATCGTTTCCCGCCTTCTACTCAATTGCTGGATTCATTTGCCGTACGCTTTGGCCCGTCGACCTACACAGACAATCAAGCTTCTGTGTGTCTGCACCTGCCTGTACGTGTGTGTGTGTGTGTGTTTATGTGTGTGTGTGTGTGTGTGTGTGTCTGTGTGCCCGTGTGTGTGTGTGTGTGTGTGTGCGTGGATGCGCGCCTGCCTCTATGTGTGGCCGCGTGGCTGTGTGTATGTGTGTGCATGCATGCCGCTGTGTGTGTTTGTGTGTGTGTGCGCATGTGTGTGTGTGTGTGTGGACGCCTCTGTGGTGTGTGTGCGTGCCTGTGTGTCCCTGCCTGTGCCTGTCTGCCTGTGTGTGTGTGTGTGTACGCGACTGCACGTGCAGGAAATAATAAGAATGTGTCTTCGCAGCAGCAGCAGCAGCAGCAGCAGCAGCAGCAGCAGCCAGATGAGGCAGTGGGGCCTTTTAGCGCTCAGGGTCAGAGCCTTTAATAAAGTAAGTCGGGAGGCCGTCTGTGAGCTGAGGAGGAGGAGGAGGAGGAGGAGGCTGTACAATGAATCTATAGTCCACCAGCACCAGCACCGCCGTCATCTGAACACACCATGAATATACAAGCGGGACACTCACTCTGCTGCAGTCCGTTGGGGTGAGGGCCAAATTGCTCACAAGTGCTCCCAAAAAAAAACCCTTCACTCCATCCCCACAGACCCCCCCCCCCCCCCCCACCCACACCACACACACACACACACACACACACACCACTGTCATTTCTCCTTGGGGGGGCTAGGGCTAGGGGGGGGGTGTCATAATCACTTGACCCATAATCAAATGGCCTACAAAGCCCTTTGAGACTGTAACTGTGATTAAGGGCTATACAATTAAAATGGACTTGACTTGACTTGACTTGAATCTCTGGCCACCCATGTGGTGGCCAGAGATTGAGGTCGTCAAGTCAAGTTAAGTCTTGGCCTGTGTCCTGCAGCCCTGGAACATGGATGGATGGATGGATGGACATACAAGAGGAGGAGGGGGAGGAGTTATAATACACCGATATACGCAACCCCCGGGGGTCGCCATGCCATCCATCACGGCCTGCTTTGTTTGTTGTTGTTGTTTGTTTGGTTGTTTGGTTTGTTGTTTTGTGAAAATGCTCGCCGTCACCTGCAAAAGAAATGAGGAAAAGGGTGTGGGGACACAGAGTGTGTGTGTGTGTGTGTGCGTGTGTGTGTGTGTGTGGGGAGGGGAGAGGGGGAGGGGCAGGTTATTTATGGCTAAGATATCAGCATTCGTCGTGGTTCCGTCGCGCGGAGCATTAGACAAACGCAGAACGGCCCCTCGCCTGCTGCCCGGCTCTGAGGAGACGGGGAGTCGGGGAGACGGGGAGACGGGGGCCGGGGGGGCCGGGGAGCGGGGGCCCCATTACTTGTAGCCGACGTAGCCGTGGCCGTCGTAGCCGCCGCCGCCACCGCCGCTAACAAAATAACTTGGGGTGAGTAATGTCCGCCGCGCTGTTTGTCTTCTGGGAGTCACTACGGCCATAAAGCAGTTTCAAAATGGATAGATGCGTGTATAGCAGCGCCACGCACGCACTCCTATACACACACACACACAGGCACGCACACACATGCGTGTGGCATGGTGCACACACACACACACACACATACACACGCGCGTGCACGCACACACACGTGCACGCACACTCACACAAACACACACACACAATAAAGTATTTCATCCAGTTTGAAGGCTTGGTGTGGGGGGGCAGGGGGAGGGTTGGTGGGTGGGTGGGGGAGGGTTGGTGGGTGGTGGGGGGTGGACGGTGGGCGGACAGGTCCTCTGAACAAAAGGCATCTTGAGCAAAGGGATTTGCGACTCTGGTTTCTGCTGCTCACCGGTTCAACCTTAACGTCCCCACAACTGGTTACCCTCGCGTCACTCCGATCCGCGGGGAGATGAATCCGGTCCGGGTGTTTAAAGACCAAACCATTCAATAAAAAAGGACCCAGGCCGTGCTTAAACATTAAACTCACACGACAATACACCTTAGTGGTCCGCTTATATCATGTTATTATGAGTTTGGATGGTGGGAAATGTTTTACTGGGTGCCATATAAAAAAATTGTGCTCCATCCACACTGCCGTCGTAAAATTCAATTATCCAAGCGCGGGCAATAAGAAATGGTGCGGTTTGCGAAATTAATTATTTTGGACTTATGCTTCTTGCGTTATATAACCATGCGGCCATTGCCAACCATAACCAGAATTAATTGAGTAGTAGAAAGAGATATGCTCTGTCCCTGGAGTCATTGCTGTTACTTTGCCCAGTTGTGTGTATGTGTGTGTGTGTGTGTGTGCTTGTGGGTGTGTATGTGTGTGTGTGTGTGTGTATGTGTCCGACTATTAGCATGTGTGTCTGTGTGTGTGTGTGTGTGTGTGTATGCATGTGTGTGTGTCTGTGTGTGTATATGTGTGCGCGCTTGTGTGCCTGTGTGTGTCTGTGTGTGTCTGCGTCTGTGTGTCTGTGTGCACGTTTGTGTGTGCACGTCTGTGTGTGCACGTGCGTCTGTGTGTATGTGTGTGTATGTGTGCATCTACGTATGTGTTTGTGTGTCTATGTGTATGTGTGCATGCTTGTGCGCCTGTGTGTGTGTGTCTGTGTATGCGTTTGTGTGCACTGTATGCGTGCGTCTGTGCATCTGCATCTGTCTGCCTGTGTGTGTGTGTTTGTGTGAGTCTGCGTTTGTGCGCGTGTGTACTGTATGTGTGTGTGATGTGGTTCCCTCCACCGTCCTACCTAATGCCCACTGCAGTGTTGATTACTCCCATGTGTGTGGTTCAGTGTGGGGCTTTGTGTAAACAGCATAAGCCACACCCCCCCCCCACCCCACAACCCCCCGCACACCCCCACCCCCTGCACTCTACAAATGCCCCCCCCCCTACACCCCCCCCCCCCCCCCCCCCTGCGATTACAACTTGGGTTGTGTTGTGTAGTCCATGTCCTACACAACACAACACACAGTACGATGTATTACCATTTATTATAACATAGTGATTTATTTCGTTTAAACCTCAATGGTTTTCTGTTCTCTTTGAATCAGCGTCACCGTGAGTAGAAATCGAAGCGGCCGTACACCATGAGGTTTTTATTATTATTATTATGCGTTTCCGACCGAAAGTTTCCCATGCTGTTTGTCTGCTCAGTGTTTTTTTTTTTGGCGGGGGGGGGGGGGGGGGGGGGGGTAGCACATTATGTCACGCTTTCAGATCACCTCCGTCTGCTGGATGCATTATGTGTGTGTGTGTGTGTGTGTGTGTGTGTGTGTGTGTGACTGGTCTCAGCTGTTCCCCGTAGAGGTTCATTATAACAATAAAATGGTGTTATTACACAGATCAAATGTTGCCAGATACAGGATCGTCTCAGGATACTCTCAGCAGAAAAAAAAACGTTGAAAAAAAACGTAGAAAAATGTGAAAGGCCTTTTAGAAATTAATTTGGAGGGTTTTTGCATTTCAACAGTAGACAAAAATGTCAAAACCACTGTATCATTAAAACAACACAAAAACTTTTAGAAAACTTGGAATTTCTAAATTGTTTAACTTTTCTAAAACTCTGCTCGGCGCCATCACCCTACAACTCACTTTTTTTTTTATTTTTTTACACTGGCTGCAATTCTACTTTTTCCCCAAAAACTAAGAACTCTTGCGAAGTTTCCAAAACATTTTACATTTTTTTTTTTATCCTGCCACACTCACCTGAAGCCTGGGCGTCCACGTGCACGCCACACGTCAAGATGAGGAGTTGTGTGATCACAGCGGTCACCGTTATCCCCCGGCACCAACCCATGACGAGAGAGAGCTTCACGATATTAGCACGACCGGCACGGCGGGGGTCCCTCCAGTGTATCTGCCTCCCCTCTCTCTCTCTCTCTCTCTCTCTCTCTCTCTCCTGGGTATTATTGCAGTCTGTGTGTTGGCGTGAGGGCTCCTCCTGGGGTCTCCTGGGAATTGTAGTCTAGCGCTTGAGAGCTCCTCGCACGCGACGACTCAGGAGAAGAAAAGACCGGGCGACTCTGGAAGCGAGCTTAAAAGCCCACTGCTCAGGTTTCTTCAGTGTGTGTGTGCGTTGTGTGTATGTTTCCCTGCATACGAGTGTGTAGAGAGGCCTGCGCTTGTAAGTCTGTCTGTCTGTCTGTCTGTGTGTGTGTGTGTGTGTGTGTGAGTGAGAAAGTGTGGTGTGTGTGTGGTGTGTGTGTGTGTGTGTGAGGAGGGTGTGGGTCAAGGAGAACAGAGGAAATGAAAGGAGGAGCATCATGGAAGGTTCCCCCCCCCCCACCCCTCACTCCTCGGGGGGTGAGGTGGGAACAGTGCACTCCTGTTGCACGCCTACACACACACACACACACACACACACACACACACACACACACACACACACACACACACACACACACACACACACACACACACGGCACGCACAAACACACACACTCGCACGCACACAAACACACACTGGGTGTCCGAAGCGGTCATCTGACTGCCCCCCCCCCCCCCCTCCTCTCTCCCCCCCAAAAACCTGAAACAAACTCTAATTGTTTATAATCCCAGTTGATTTTTGTGGTCGGGACACACACGCACACACACACACACACACACCACACACACACACACACACACACACACACACACACACACACACACACACCACACACACACACACACACACACACACACACACACACACACACACACACACACACACACACACACACACACACACACACAAAAAAACACTGGGGGTCCGATGCGGTCAACTGACTCATGTTTTTACCCATGTGGAAATACATTCTACACACACACACACGACACACACCACACACACACACACACACACACACTTAAAACAACGTGTACGTCCAGAGCAGTCCTGCCACCTCTTTTATGGGCCTCACACACCTCCTCTAGACCAGGCGGCTTCTGTCACTTTCTCTTCCTCTGATCCACACAACACCTCTCTCTCCCTCACACTCTCCCTCCCTCTCTCTACCTCTCTCCTTCTCCTGATCTCCCTCTCCCCCCTCTCTCTACCTCTCTACCTCTCTCCAACTCTGTCTCCCTCTCTCTTTCTTTCTCCCACCTCCTCACCGCCCTCCTTCTCTCTCTCCCCTCCCCCCCCCCCCCATCTCTCTCTCTTTCCACCTCTGCCTCTCTCTCGTTTTTTTCTCCCTCTCTCCCTCTCTCTTTCGCCTCTGTCTCTCTCTCTCCCTCTCCCCCCTCTCTCCCTCTCCCCCCTTCCTCCCTCCCCCTCTGGGCAGGAAGGAACCGGGACGTTAAGGAGGCCGTGGAGTTCTTTACAAGCCGTCAAAGGGCTCAGGCTGGCTCCACTTATGGCCGGCCGGAAGGTTGTCTGCTGCGTCCGCACGTCTGGCACCGCAACAAACATCCCTGTCACATGTCACATTTGGGCGGGGAACGGTATTGCAACCGTATTTGGTTATTTTGTCCTATTTCGAAGGTCGAACCTTGTGCACGAATACCCTGACGACGCTTCTGTGGCGCTTCACCATTGATTCTTTTTTTTATTCTGGATGAAATCCGAGAATAAAAAACGGCAGAAAAACAGAAAGAGGAAAGCAATTAGTGACTCATGACTTGTGGCGCATTAGAAGTGGAAATCCTTCATTGGCGATCAACAAACAAATCGTAAACACCGGTTTCTATGGAAACCCGACCCAACAGGTCCTAGTTTTGCCAATCGATGGCGGCCTCGCGGCTGCTCCACCACCACCACCACCACCACCACCACCCCCTCAATCACCCCACCACCTCCACCCCTGTGCCGGACCAGACTACGATTGATCAATCGGTTCCTCCCTTCCAGGCACTCCCTGGGTTTTTCATCTATTCCTTGTTGACCTTTGACCTCTTCTTCTGGACAGTTCTCTCTCTCTCTCTCTCTCTCTCTCTCTCTCTACACAGAGCCAGGAATAGGGGAGTCCAGGACGATCACGTCATGATGGTGGTTAATGAGATCAGCCACGGACCGGCTGGCACTGACTCACAGACCCACCAACAGCTGCGGTCTCTGAGACCCTCCGTCTGTCTGTCTGTCTGTCTTTCTGTCTGCGTGTGTTTGGTAAGAGGTCACATGGAAGACATGGTTATCATCGGTGTGTGTGGTTTCAGGTGTGTGTGTGTGTGTGTGTGTGTGTGTGTGTGTGTGTTGTGTGCTGTGTGTGTGTGGTTGTGTCTGGCCTTTATACCACCGAACCAGAAGTAGCAGAGAGAGAGAGAGAGATCGCTGTCATTGGATAACACAGTAATTCTATATAAAAAAGGTTGTTGTAAATGAACTTATATTATATATAATAAACTCCACAATTAATCTGTGATCATTAATCCGTATACCCAGAGCGAGTTAAAGGTCTTACACATTGATACTTATAAAGAGCTTCAGGAATTAAACTACATTCACGGAAACCATTTTTACCGGTGACACTCTTCGGATTAAACTTCTTTTTGCTAACTTAACATTTGTTTACTTGCAAAAAAAATACAGCTCGGGAGTATCTAGAAGTACTCCCGAGCGGTGGCGGCGGCGGCGGCGGCGGCGGTGGTGGCAGCTAGTTGAGGTTTACAGTACAACAACATGACAACATGACAACATGACAACAACAGGAGCCGCGGACGCTCTGCTCACTGCTCGTTAGCCTCTGGCCTCGCGTTGTTAGCTTGAGACTCGGTCTGCGTGAGACCCGCGAGTCAATTACAAGCCTGGGTTTTCTGTTACAAGACAAAAAAACCCTCCAAACCACTCCGGAGGAAAGGAAAGGAAAGGAAAGGAAAGCAGGAGGCGGGAGACCGACTCCCAGACCCCAAAATTACAGCGAGCAGCGAGAGTCTCTGTTATTAGCGCCTGACTGTACGTCTCAAGCGAACAGGGGAGCCTAATAAATACTTTCTTGCTTCCTGAGAAGCCCGGCTGTTTCGTCTGCACAATCTCCCTCCTCGGACGAATTTATAGCCATGACTTGAAATTATACGTGGTGGGTTTTTTCGCAGGGGGTCCAAAGAAAACATACATTTTTATTTCCGCAGTCGATGTGAGTAAAAGGAGAAACTTTAATCATCGATGGCGCTCGTAATAAATATAATAATAATGATGATTTGAAATGCATTTGAAATGTAGACGGGTAGGATTAGGGCTTGGCCTATGACTTGGAGATGGTCGACCACGATGTCGAAACCGCTGAATAACAAATTACGTCACTTCCTGCGAGGTGCACGCATATCATCAAGTCTGGGGGGAACATTGAGTTTTTAGGAAGGTACACTCTGTCACAGGGTGAGTAGTAGATTTCTCTGGAAATCAGATTTTTTTGTAATCCCAAGAGAACTCTCAGCTGTCTGTGAAACCGCTCAAAATAGTTGCAATTGTCCACAGTGTAACACAATATGAATAAAAAAACCCCACGTGGGTTACGCAGCGAGAGATTGATGGTCGGTGAGTGTGAAAGGGTAACCTGGAGGAATCACACAAGTCCCACGGGACGGGACGTGTCCTTTCGGGGAAAAAGAAAGAAAAACACACACACACACACACACACACACACGGTCCACTCGGTATCATTCATGCGAGTAGCCGGTATAGTATAGCCGACAACGCCCTCCCTCCCCTTCAGTGCCACGCCCTACACTGTAAGTGGCAGTAGCTCAGGAGCTAAGAGCGGTTTGTCTTGCAACAGGAAGGTTGCGGGTTCGATCCCCTACGCGTGTCGAGGTGTCCCTCAGCAAGACACCACCTAACCCTAACTGCTCCTGACGTCTTTGGTTGTTACTTGCGGATGGTTGACACCACCGTCGGTGTATGAATGGGTGAATGTGAGGCAACACTGGAAAGCGCTTTTTGAATTTTGATCCCTTCCCGTATAGAACCTCGCTCTAACACGTACCAGATCCCGCCTGCCCCGTCCTGGAATTCCCTCCTGCCCTGTCGACCGGCCTTCTTCCTGCCTGTCTACCTGCCTGCCTGCCTGTCTGTCTGTCTGTCCTTCCCGGTTCCCTACCTGTCGTCCCAGCCGTCGCCCCAGCCTCGCCCTATCGCCTGCTCCCCATCTTTTGTGTGTTATTCTGCTTGAAGGATTATATAAAAACCTTTTCGTGGCATTTATGCTTCCCCGTCTCCATGTGTCTGCACCTGGGTCCTATATACACACGACCGTAACAGTCAGGGCAGGTAGAGCGAGGGAGAGAGGGAGGGTGGTGGTGGTGGTGGTGGTTTGTGGTTTGGTGAGGAGAGGAGGAGGTGGTGAACGTACATACACACGCAAACTCCACCCGAGAGTGAACTCCACCCGAGTTCACTCTCAGAACACAGCCTCTCCATCTGCTTCAGCTCAGTTCTCCCCCACCACCACCACCACCACCACCCCCCACCCTCACCCTCACCCACTCCCACCACCACCCATCCCACACCCACCCCTGACGAGACAGCTGGGTGCTGGACGATGTTAAGAGCCTCACCTACGACACAAAGAGCGGCCGCCGCCGATGTAAATCATCTCTGGAGATGTTGATGATGAGAATAAAATAAAAAGAAGTCACCCTCGCTAGGGATGGCCGTGTTGTGTTGTTCGACACACACACACGCACGCGCAAATGCATACACACACGCAAATGCATACACACACGCACACACATGAATGCACACAGACACATGGATACACACACACACACACACACACACACACATACACACACCACACACACACACACACACACAGACACACAACACACCACGCATCTCTCTGTCACACACACACATGCACACACAAACACACAAACAAACACACACACACAACACACACACACACACACACACACACACACACACACACACACCACACACACACACACATACCAACACACACACACACACACACACACACACACACATACACACACCACACACACACACACACGCAAATGCACACACACACACACACCACACACACACACACACACACATACACACCACGCTCTCTCTGTCACAAACACATACACACACACACACACTCTCACACATTTGCTGACTCTTTGAGCGGCGGAATCCGACAAGCAGAGAAAGAGAGAAAGAAGAGAAAAACGCCGACGGCAACACTATTTACATTAGAATGCCGGGTCGCCGTCAAATCCGCAAGCAAGTCATTAATCGCGTGGACTCTGTTGTGTTGGCGCCGCGACAGAGCCGAGACAGAGCCGAGACAGAGCCGAGCAATGTGTGCGCGCTGCTAGCTTCCCCCTGCACTTGGACGGGGCTCTGAGGAACTGGAGCACAGTGGGTCAATTGTGCAGACACAGTTCAGCCCGAGGTCCTCGCCAGTCACCCACTCTGGTGCTCTGATGGAGAGCGCTACCAGGAATACAGGGACGGGGGGGACGGGGGGGACGGGGGACGGGGGACGGGGGGGGGGCAAGAGGTGGGGGGTGCACGGCGAGCGGGGCGAACAGGGCCATGGGGGAGCGGTGCTGTTGCCAGATGGAAGCTATTATTACTACTCATTCCCGGGGTCCAATCTGGCATCCCAGATTCGGGCAGATTTGGGCAGCTGCTTTAGGGTGTGTGTGTGTGTGTGTGTGTGTGTGTGTGTGTGTGTGTGTGTGTGTGTGTGTGTGTGTGTGTGTGTGTGTGTGTGTGTATGTATGTGTGTTTAGGTGTGTGTGTGGTGTTAGGTGTGTGGTGTGTTGCGGTGGTGTTTCGGTGTGTGTGTGTATGTCGGTGTGTGTTACTGGGTGTGTGTGTGTATTGTGTTGTGTGTGTGTGTGTGTGTGTTCATGGTGTGTTATGTATGTGTGTGTGTTTATGGGTGTGTGTGTGTGTGTTTATGATGTGTGTGTGTGTGTGTGTGTGTGTGTGTGTGTGTATTTACGGTGTGCATGTGTTGTGGTGTGTGGTGTGTGGTGTGTGTGTGTGTGTGTGTGTATATACACAACAGGAAGCAAGCAGAATATGTTTACGCGTTCGTTGAAGTCCATGTGTGGAACACCGGGATGGATGGATGGCGCTCTCTCTCTCTCTCTCTCTCTCTCTCTCTCTCCTCAGTATATTAATGGTGGTGTGACACGAACACATGGGGGGACGGCTGACTGTCGTGAATAATCGAGGATAAACGCGCCCGCGTCACTCTGAGCGATGCACGCCCAATTTAACGACAGCGACAACAATCACCGCGGTAACAAATTGCAAACGAACAAATGTCTCTCGCCAAATAAATGTTGCGGCGAACATTAATCTCTTCGCACTTAATTTTGCCAATTTGCAAAGTCGTATTTTATTCACGTACAGAAGTGTGTGTGTGTGTGTGTGTGATTTTAGCCTGCTGCTTTGTTAGAACGTTTTTTATAATGTGATTTTACACTGTTGTAAAGCGTGATACGAAATCAATGCATCATTGTTATTATTATTATTATTGTTGTTTTGTCCAATATTGTTGTACCCCGGGTTAGAGACCACGTGGAGGAGGAGGAGGAGGAGGGGGAGGAGGAGGAGGGTGACCAACATGTGGTAAAGTTGTGAGATCACTCTTCATCCCCTGACCTTGTTTGAATGTCAAGCATTCCTTCTCAGCCCCGTATTCTTTGAAACTGGACCCCTCATCCCCCTTTCCTCCTTTCTCTTCTCCCCCCGCATTACCACCGCCCCCCTGCCCCCGACCCCCCAACCCCTTACCGGCCCCCTTACCGCCCGAGCAACCCTAGCGGCCGCCCGGGTAATGCTTTTCCCAGAGAGAGAGAGACAGCCGCCCCGCCAGCCTCCATCGCTGTCCAAGCAGCGGCGCTTGAAGAGAAGGAACGGATGCCGGTCCTTCACCATGTCTAGACCTGAGTCCTCCTCCTCCTCCTCCTCCTCCTCCTGCTACTACTTGGAGCCCACGTCGTCTCGCTGTGACGGGTGCCAAGGCGTAGGCAACCCAAACGGAGCTGCCATTTTGTAATAACGATCGACTCTGGGCCGACATCACACACACACACACACGCGCACACACACACACACACACACACACACACACACACACACACACACAACCAACACACACACACACACACACACACACACACACACACACACACACACACACACACACACACACACACACACAGACTCAGACACACAACACACCGCACCGCGCAGACTGGTGGTTAGCAGCCTACGATTGGACGAGTCGGCGACTATTAGATTTGTTCAACCAATTAGGAGTCACGGTTGGCACACAGAATGCGGCCTAACGTGCTTCTGGAATTCTGATTTGCCAAAACTTCTCGAATATGCTGATGTTTAGAATTGTAGAAGACGTCAACTTTTTAGAAAGATTTTAGAAAAGGCTTGTGTGTGAATAAGTCAACTTGAGATTTTTAGAATACGACTATGTTATGAGTATGTTAGAGTTTAAATCAACTGTGGAATTTGGGAATACATACTTAGATAGATCGTGAACATAGTTTGTGAAGTGTATATTACTCTGTCTAGAATAGAATTTTCACAAGAAATAATTTTTTATACAAGTTTTAAATCTTAAGTACTTGTTCAGAATGAAATTTGTGGGGAATTACATCTTTACCAGACTTGTGGTGATTCTT
>PIJE02000173.1:92168-95527 GCA_002895965.2 Coryphaenoides rupestris | reverse complement strand
AACAAACGCGCGCGCACCTCTTGGCCCGGGCGGCGCAGCCGGTCGTCGGCTTGCCTCCTCACCCTTCCCATCCCCGCTTGCCCCGCGCCTCCGCCCTACCAAAAATCTCTGTTTCCCTATAGCCCCGTCTTCGAGGTGCGCAAATCACACAAACAAAAACCCGGGTCATGGCCAGCCGTCCCAACCCCGCCTCCTCAGTGGGGCGCGCCCCCTTCCCTCCTCTCTCTCTTCTGCTTCCTACTACCCAGCTCCTCCCCTGCCCTCTTATGTCCTCTCACGGAACTACCCCAAACAATACATTGTTTCCCTGCCCGCCGCTAGAACCCCGCACAACCCTTGTCCTGCGCCCCCACATCCCCCTTCTGCTAATCCCCCCCTTACCACACAGCCCCCGCCCCCCCCCGGCCCAAAACACAACACACAACATCCTCCCCCTACAACACACACTCTCTGTGCTCCCAATCCGCCGGCGCTTCACACACACCACAACCACCAAACTCTCCTCACAGCTCCCCGCCCCGGCCCAGTTTACTGTGTCGTGTTGTATGGTGTGTGTGTGTGTGTGTGTGTGTGTGTGTGTGTGTGTGTGTGTATGTGTGTGTGTGTGTGTGTGCGTGTGTGTGTGTGTGTGTGTGTGTGTGTGTGTGTGTGCATGTTTGTGCACCACCACCACTGTCGTCGGGCCTGTGCTGAATGGCCGTGTCTCTGCTGCATTGTTGGACTTGAGGGCTCGTCCTCCTACACGCTCATCCCTGGGGCCGCCGCGCTGAGCGCCGGCGCGGCTGCCGCACACGCCGCCACACACACGCGCGCGCGCGCGCGCGGGACTGCGCGCGCGCGCCGCGACCGCGCCCTGCGCGCGCGGGGGTGCTGAGCGCGCGCGGGGGTGCGCGCGCGCGCGCGCGCGCCAGAGCGACAACGCGAGCGGGGGTGCGAAGCGCAGCGGGGGATTGCCGACGCCGCTACTACGGACAGGCTGCCATGCCCCTTATGGGTGCATGACCCCACTTCCCCCCTGCTACCCCTGACTTGGCCCAACACACCCAATTCCAACAATCCGATGACCAACAAGCTTCCCCATGACTGGCCTTCGCCACGCGCGGTTCGCCGGCCGTTGCCCCACTGAACACGACACAGTGTCCCGTATAAATAATCACGTATAAAATGCCCTTTCTCTCTCCTCTTTTCTCTGTATAATGTGGAAAAAAGTGTTAGCTGTACACATAAATAGACGTGTAGCCCTCCCCTCCTGCCCGCTATTTTTTTCGAACAAAAAAGCACAACAAGCGTCCCGTCACTTACACACACACACCATGTCCGGGGCAGCCTAAACACTGCAGACCACATCCGCGAACCAAACTAAGCGCACACACTCACAATATCTGCCCTTCCCACCGCGCCGCCTAGTCGAGCGCCGCCGCATAGCGATTGTCATGCGCTTGCCCTTCTCGCCTCTCCCGTCGTCCCTCCCCCCTAACACACACCCCCCACCCACAAACTCAACAACCCCACCTCTTATTTGGGCCCTGCTGGTTTCGATGCCCGACATTTGTTCCCGCCGTGGAGCATCGGACTGGACCCCCTGCCGCGCGCGGCAGGCGCCGTTTGCCTTCCTTGGCTGTGCCTGCCCCATACACCCCCGAACCACCACAGTCCGTTCCGTCCTCGCTAGCTCCGACACACCGTACCTATGCACAGACCCCTCCTGGCGCCCCCCCCCCCCTCTTTAATTTTCCTCTCCCCCCCCTTCATGTCTACTCCTTCCTTCCTCTAATTATTGCGCCGGCCCTGCACCCCGCCTCTTCCCCTCTCCCACGCACGCGATATCAGGCGCAGGAGCTGCTGTCTCGGGGACGCACCTAGCACATCACCCCCTACCCGGCGGTCCCCCCACCCCTCCACTCCTCCCCCTCCCTCTCCCTCCCTCCTCTGACTCCACCCCCCTCACCCCCTCCCTCTCTCCCTCACCCCTCCCTCCCCTGCCGCCTTGTCGCCCGCTGACCTCCGCTGACCTCTCCTCGCGCAGCTTCCAGCCTTTGTTGTCTGTTTGTTAGCGTTAGCATCTCTGCTCTCCCGGCTCCTTTGTCCCACAGCCGCCTCCCACGCCCATCGCGGCAGCTGCTCCCCCCCCTGGCGTATAAATTCCTCACGCCCGCTGCCCGGGTCCCCCGGCCCGCGGCACCGGCCCCGCCAAGGCCCCCCCACCCACACCAACACACACACCACACCCCTACCCCGACGCGGCCTCCCCCGGTGCCGCTGCTCCGCTCCCCTCTGCTCCCTCTCCCCTTCCCCGTTGCCTCTCGTCCGCGTTGTTGTCGGGGCCCTCCTGTCCGAGTCGTCCGGGTTTCCCTCCCGCCCCCTGTGCCCGCGCGCAGTCGCCCCCCTGCGCCGCGTGCAATTGCGTAGCGCTTTCCCCTCCCCGTCCTCCTCTCCCGGACATGTGTCATGTGACCGACCAGCGGTCCCGCCCCCCGCCCCCCCCTGCCCCCCCCCCTGCCCTCGTAGCATTCCTCCCGTCCACCGATGTCCTCTCACTTTAACGTTCGACGGCCCCCTCTCCTCCTCCTCCTTTCCTCCTCCCCTCTTCTCCTCTCCTCTCCAGCCGCTCCCCTTCCCCTCCCCTCCTCTCTTCCTCTTTTCCTCCTTTCCTCTCTTCTCGCCTCCTCCTCCTCCTCTCTCCTCCCCTCCCCTCCCCTGCCTCCTCCTCCCCTCTCCTCCCCTCTCTCCTCCCTCTCCTCCCCTCTCCTCCTCTCCTCTCCCCTCTCCTTCTCCTCCCCCCTCCCACCGCTGTCGCCCGTTTTCGCGGCGCGTGCCCTTGCCTGCTCCCGCCGTCCCGCGCTGTTGCCCCCCTTGCCTATTCCTTTCCCACCCCCGTCTCCCTTCGTTTCCCGCCTTTGGCCCCCTCCGCCCGGCGCTCCCCCGCCGACACCCCGTGTGCCCCCGCCCGCCCCGACCCCCCTCCGCCTCTTCCCTCCGCCGCTCGTCTCGCCCGCCGCCCGGCACGCCCGCTGCCCCACTTGTATTTTGCCTCCCGCCCCGCACAGTTGCCCCCCCTGTCCGTCCCCCGTCTCCGGGCCCGCCCTCTGCCTCTCTCGTCCCCCCACGGTCCTGCCCTGCCTGCCCGTTCGTCGCGTCCCCGCCTTGCGCGGAGCCCCTCCCCCTTCGCTGCTCTGGCCCTTGCCCGTGTTCCTTCCTCGGCTGCCTCCCGTTTCCTGTCCCGGGCGGCGGCGCCGGTGTCTGGCGTCTGTTGGGTGCCCGTTTAGCTGCTGTCCACCGTGTGCCCGCTGGCCCCTGGTGGCGGTGGTGTCTGGCGGCCGCCCTCTGCCTGCCGGCCCCCGCCCACGGGTGCCTTTCTG
>PIJE02000173.1:82168-87168 GCA_002895965.2 Coryphaenoides rupestris | reverse complement strand
ATTAAATAATGTAATGTAAATGTAATGTAAATGAATTAAACTACATTCACGGAAACCATTTTTACCGGTGACACTCTTCGGATTAAACTTCTTTTTGCTAACTTAACATTTGTTTACTTGCAAAAAAAATACAGCTCGGGAGTATCTAGAAGTACTCCCGAGCGGTGGCGGTGGCGGCGGTGGCGGCGGCGGTGGTGGCAGCTAGTTGAGGTTTACAGTACAACAACATGACAACATGACAACATGACAACAACAGGAGCCGCGGACGCTCTGCTCACTGCTCGTTAGCCTCTGGCCTCGCGTTGTTAGCTTGAGACTCGGTCTGCGTGAGACCCGCGAGTCAATTACAAGCCTGGGTTTCTGTTACAAGACAAAAAAACCCTCCAAACCACTCCGGAGGAAAGGAAAGGAAAGGAAAGGAAAGCAGGAGGCGGGAGACCGACTCCCAGACCCCAAAATTACAGCGAGCAGCGAGAGTCTCTGTTATTAGCGCCTGACTGTACGTCTCAAGCGAACAGGGGAGCCTAATAAATACTTTCTTGCTTCCTGAGAAGCCCGGCTGTTTCGTCTGCACAATCTCCCTCCTCGGACGAATTTATAGCCATGACTTGAAATTATACGTGGTGGGTTTTTTCGCAGGGGGGTCCAAAGAAAACATAAATTTTTATTTCCGCAGTCGATGTGAGTAAAAGGAGAAACTTTAATCATCGATGGCGCTCGTAATAAATATAATAATAATGATGATGCTTTGAAATGTATTTGAAATGTAGATGGGTAGGATTAGGGCTTGGCCTATGACTTGGAAATGGTCGACCACGATGTCGAAACCGCTGAATAACAAATTGCGTCACTTCCTGCGAGGTGCACGCATATCATCAAGTCTGGGGGGAACATTGAGTTTTTAGGAAGGTACACTCTGTCACAGGGTGAGTAGTAGATTTCTCTGGAAATCAGATTTTTTTGTAATCCCAAGAGAACTCTCAGCTGTCTGTGAAACCGCTCAAAATAGTTGCAATTGTCCACAGTGTAACACAATATGAATAAAAAAAACCCACGTGGGTTACGCAGCGAGAGATTGATGGTCGGTGAGTGTGAAAGGGTAACCTGGAGGAATCACACAAGTCCCACGGGACGGGACGTGTCCTTTCGGGGAAAAAGAAAGAAAAACACACACACACACACACACACACACACACGGTCCACTCGGTATCATTCATGCGAGTAGCCGGTATAGTATAGCCGACAACGCCCTCCCTCCCCCTTCAGTGCCACGCCCTACACTGTAGTGGCAGTAGCTCAGGAGCTAAGAGCGGTTGTCTTGCAACAGGAAGGTTGCGGGTTCGATCCCCTAGCGTGTCGAGGTGTCCCTCAGCAAGACACCACCTAACCCTAACTGCTCCTGACGTCTTGGTTGTTACCTTGCATGGTTGACACCACCGTCGGTGTATGAATGGGTGAATGTGAGGCAACACTGGAAAGCGCTTTTGAATTTTGATCCCTTCCCGTATCGAACCTCGCTCTACCGTACCAGATCCCGCCTGCCCGTCCTGGAATTCCCTCCTGCCTGTCGACCGGCTTCTTCCTGCCTGTCTACCTGCCTGCCTGCCTGTCTGTCTGTCTGTCCTTCCCGGTTCCCTACCTGTCGTCCCAGCCGATCGCCCCAGCCTCGCCCTATCGCCTGCTCCCCATCTTTTGTGTGTTATTCTGCTTGAAGGATTATATAAAAACCTTTTCGTGGCATTTATGCTTCCCCGTCTCCATGTGTCTGCACCTGGGTCCTATATACACACGACCGTAACAGTCAGGGCAGGTAGAGCGAGGGAGAGAGGGAGGGTGGTGGTGGTGGTGGTGGTTTGTGGTTTGGTGAGGAGAGGAGGAGGTGGTGAACGTACATACACACGCAAACTCCACCCGAGAGTGAACTCCACCCGAGTTCACTCTCAGAACACAGCCTCTCCATCTGCTTCAGCTCAGTTCTCCCCCACCACCACCACCACCACCACCCCCCACCCTCACCCTCACCCACTCCCACCACCACCCATCCCACACCCACCCCTGACGAGACAGCTGGGTGCTGGACGATGTTAAGAGCCTCACCTACGACACAAAGAGCGGCCGCCGCCGATGTAAATCATCTCTGGAGATGTTGATGATGAGAATAAAATAAAAAGAAGTCACCCTCGCTAGGGATGGCCGTGTTGTGTTGTTCGACACACACACACGCACGCGCAAATGCATACACACACGCAAATGCATACACACACGCACACACATGAATGCACACAGACACATGGATACACACACACACACACACACACACATGAAAATACACACACACACACACGTATGCACACACACACACACACACACATACACACCACGCTCTCTCTGTCACACACACACACACAAAAATGCACACACACACACACACACACACACACACACACACAGCACACACACACACACACACACACACACACACACGTATGCACACACACACACACACACACACATACACACCACGCTCTCTCTGTCACACACACACACACACATGCACACACTCACTCACACACACCCACACACAGACACAACTCTAAATTAACTCATATTATATATACACACACACACACCACACTCACCCTCACACACACACACACCACGCTCTCTCTGTCACAAACACATACACACACACACACACTCTCACACATTTGCTGACTCTTTGAGCGGCGGAATCCGACAAGCAGAGAAAGAGAGAAAGAAGAGAAAAACGCCGACGGCAACACTATTTACATTAGAATGCCGGGTCGCCGTCAAATCCGCAAGCAAGTCATTAATCGCGTGGACTCTGTTGTGTTGGCGCCGCGACAGAGCCGAGACAGAGCCGAGACAGAGCCGAGCAATGTGTGCGCGCTGCTAGCTTCCCCCTGCACTTGGACGGGGCTCTGAGGAACTGGAGCACAGTGGGTCAATTGTGCAGACACAGTTCAGCCCGAGGTCCTCGCCAGTCACCCACTCTGGTGCTCTGATGGAGAGCGCTACCAGGAATACAGGGACGGGGGGGACGGGGGGGACGGGGGTGTGTGTGTGTGTGTGTGTGTGTGTGTTTAGTGTGTGTGTGTGTGTGTGTGTGTGTGTGTGTGGTGTGTGTGTGTAGGTGTGTGTGTGTGTGTTTGGGTGTGTGTGTGTGTGTGTGCGTGTGTGTTTACGGTGTGTGTGTGTATGTGTGTGTGTGTGTGTGTGTGTGTTCATGGTGTGTATGTATGTGTGTGTGTTTAGGGTGTGTGTGTGTGTTTATGATGTGTGTGTGTGTGTGTGTGTGTGTGTGTGTGTGTGTGTGTGTGTATATACACAACAGGAAGCAAGCAGAATATGTTTACGCGTTCGTTGAAGTCCATGTGTGGAACACCGGGATGGATGGATGGCGCTCTCTCTCTCTCTCTCTCTCTCTCTCTCTCTCCTCAGTATATTAATGGTGGGGTGACACGAACACATGGGGGGACGGCTGACTGTCGTGAATAATCGAGGATAAACGCGCCCGCGTCACTCTGAGCGATGCACGCCCAATTTAACGACAGCGACAACAATCACCGCGGTAACAAATTGCAAACGAACAAATGTCTCTCGCCAAATAAATGTTGCGGCGAACATTAATCTCTTCGCACTTAATTTTGCCAATTTGCAAAGTCGTATTTTATTCACGTACAGAAGTGTGTGTGTGTGTGTGTGTGATTTTAGCCTGCTGCTTTGTTAGAACGTTTTTTATAATGTGATTTTACACTGTTGTAAAGCGTGATACGAAATCAATGCATCATTGTTATTATTATTATTATTGTTGTTTTGTCCAATATTGTTGTACCCCGGGTTAGAGACCACGTGGAGGAGGAGGAGGAGGAGGGGGAGGAGGAGGAGGGTGACCAACATGTGGTAAAGTTGTGAGATCACTCTTCATCCCCTGACCTTGTTTGAATGTCAAGCATTCCTTCTCAGCCCCGTATTCTTTGAAACTGGACCCCTCATCCCCCTTTCCTCCTTTCTCTTCTCCCCCCGCATTACCACCGCCCCCCTGCCCCCGACCCCCCAACCCCTTACCGGCCCCCTTACCGCCCGAGCAACCCTAGCGGCCGCCCGGGTAATGCTTTTCCCAGAGAGAGAGAGACAGCCGCCCCGCCAGCCTCCATCGCTGTCCAAGCAGCAGCGCTTGAAGAGAAGGAACGGATGCCGGTCCTTCACCATGTCTAGACCTGAGTCCTCCTCCTCCTCCTCCTGCTACTACTTGGAGCCCACGTCGTCTCGCTGTGACGGGTGCCAAGGCGTAGGCAACCCAAACGGAGCTGCCATTTTGTAATAACGATCGACTCTGGGCCGACATCACACACACACACACGCACACACACACACACAGACTCAGACACACAACACACCGCACTGCGCAGACTGGTGGTTAGCAGCCTACGATTGGACGAGTCGGCGACTATTAGATTTGTTCAACCAATTAGGAGTCACGGTTGGCGCACAGAATGCGGCCTAACGTGCTTCTGGAATTCTGATTTGCCAAAACTTCTCGAATATGCTGATGTTTAGAATTGTAGAAGACGTCAACTTTTTAGAAAGATTTTAGAAAAGGCTCCATCGACTTGTGTGTGAATAAGTCAACTTGAGATTTTTAGAATACGACAATTTTTGAATTTTAGAGTTTAAATCAACTGTGGAATTTGGGAATACATCCACTTTTGAATTTTAGAAATTGACATAACAACTGAATAGATTCACTTTACAATTTTAGAATACATACGGCAGCTGTTTTAGAGTATGTCAACTTACTTGAGTAAATCTACTGATTTATGACACCCGCTGCTCTGGCCATTACACGGCGCGGCCGTTAAGTCCGAGAACACGTTTGAAAACATCGGAGCATCACCTGTGACCCTCCGTCTGCTGGGAGACGAGGTGAAAAGGTGACGATATGGCCTTTAGTCATATCGTCCGCCCCCCCCCCCCCC
>PIJE02000173.1:68417-81136 GCA_002895965.2 Coryphaenoides rupestris | reverse complement strand
CCCCCCCCCCCCCCCCCAACAGAGGGTACTGGGGTTCAACGCCTCTCGACGACGGCAACGGGGCCTGGGTAGTATTATATTATAAGATAAGATAAGATAAGATAGAACTTTATTAATCCCGAAGGAAATTCTTGTGCCAGGTTGCATAGCAATAGAATAAAACAATAGATAAATAAACAGTAGAATAATACAAATAATATAACAGATTTACAGTCGGTGAAAATCCTAGTAGAAGTATGATGATAAAAATATAGGTGAGCGTAATAAGTACTGAAAAGAAAAGAAATGTGCCGGATCCCGGACCATGTGAGCGTGAGTGGAGTGTGAATAGAGTCCAGCTGTTTGGGTGTTTTTCCAAGAAAGACAGCTTTTTTAAATTTTATATCTTTTTTTCTTGCATCGTCAGCGTGGAGTGTTTTAGAAGGTGCCGTTACCCTCCCAGCGGGACCCTCCACACACGCACACACACACACACACACACACACACACACACACACACAGACACACACACACACACACACACACACACACACACAGACACGCACACACAGACACACACACACAGACACACACA
Source organism: Coryphaenoides rupestris (assembly GCA_002895965.2). Taxonomy (NCBI): domain Eukaryota; kingdom Metazoa; phylum Chordata; class Actinopteri; order Gadiformes; family Macrouridae; genus Coryphaenoides; species Coryphaenoides rupestris. The sequence goes on along the minus strand of PIJE02000173.1, from coordinate 80,562 downwards.
CACAGACACACACTACAGGCTACAAAGCATGCAGGCACTCTCACTGTAGTGTACTGTACGGCACGTGGACACTTTTACTATACTTTGCACCACCAGCCAGAGTATTGCGAGTTTTACTTCTCACTTTTTACTTTTTACTGTACTTATTGGGTACTACTGTATCTTACTAATTGTTCAGAGTTGTTTGAGAATTTCTGTTTATAAGATGACTGTTTAGACGAATACATTTTACTGCACTTATTAGGTACTATTACAATTTGTTTAGAGTTGTTTTGGAATGTTTGTTTCAAAGAATACTGCAGGAGGATTGTACTTGGTACATACGGCAATAAAGAAATCTTGAATCTTGAACACACACTTTAAACAAACACCACCACCACCACCACTATCACCACTCCGGCGTCTCCAAAATCCCAGCAGATAAACTCTGGTGCGTGGCTCCGTCTGGGCCCTCGGTTTATTGGGTCCTTTTCTCTTTTTTTTTACGCGATAAAACGCTCAGAGACACAAAGGTGACGGTTCGCTGACCCCGCTGTCCTCCCTAAAGCCTCGCCGTCGTTTCATGTGTCGCGTTTCATACATACGGCTTGTTAAAACCAAAAGACCCGAAAAGGAAAGCAGAGGGGCGGGGTTAGAATTGGGATGGGGTGGGGGTGGGTGGAGGTCAGTGTGTGGTATTGTGTGAGGTCAAGAACGACAGAGCCAGATGGAGGAGGAGGAGGAGGAGGAGGAGGAGGAGGAGGAGGAAGGGTGATGTCATACATACGGTCAGTGCGAGGAGTCTTTACAGCTCGCGGTGTGTCAACACCACCATGATATAACACACACACACACACACACACACACACACACACACACACACACACACACACACACACACCACACACACACACACACACACACACACACACACACAGACACACACACACACACACACACACACACACACACACAGACACACACACACACACACACACACACACACACGCAGACTGACTGATTTACAATCATGGCGTCTCGGCCTGGGAAAGCAGTTAGGGTTCGTTTTTTAAAGCAGCTGCTTTATCGCAGCGCCGTGGGCTGATAGCTGTTTTGCGGGACCTCTGGGGGCCTCACTCATGTTGAGGTTTTCGTCTATTTCGTCTGCGGCTATGACGACGATGACGGGATATTCGAGAATCGTTCAACCGTGTATTTACAGGGGGGGGGGGGGACCGAGGGTGAAGTCTTCTCCGTCCACGGTGTGTCGGTGGTGGAGGTGGTGGTCATATAATATGCATATCGTTTGCGCCGCCAGAACAAACTTTCGAAGGCAGACGGTGGATGGATTAGCGAGGTAAGAACGAGATCGGGAATAAACGCCCGCCCACGTGGAGCGAGGAGCGATGTTTAATGGGTCGTAATATCGGTTGAAACGGTTTCCGAGACGCCACAGCCGCAAAAACAAACAAACTCCTTTTAAAAAAAACAACAACAAACCACACCTCCGGTCCCCCCTAACTCACCACCAAAACACCCGACGTAAACAAGACGATTGTTATATTTAATTCCGGGAGACGTCGGTACTCGGAGGTGCGAATACCGCTGACGTCGGTCGGCGTGCGGCGCTTTTGATGCGTGATTTACATTTTTTTCGCTCGTTCCCCGTAAACGGATAATATCGTCGCTGCTCGGAGCGGCGGCATCAAACCGCTGACTCGGTGCGTCGGGCTTCCCGGGTCAGCAGTATATATATTTTGTATTTTGTGTACAGACGGCGTATTCCATTCAAAGGGAAATTACAAACATTAGCATATAAAGAGCAAAATGAGCACAAAAAAAAAAACGACGTCGCCACCCAATGAAGACGACACGACCGTTTTTTTTTATTCCGTCGGGTGTGATCAGTGGTGTGAGATATTGGGTGCCCAGGAGGTTATGTCTTTAGCCACAGGAACAAGCTTCAGGTCACGGCAGACGCACAAGCAAACACACCTGCGTTTTTTTATGACTTTACATTTTTTCCCCTCGTTTTTTTTTTTGGTCTCGGTTCGTTGCTGGGTTTTAGAAGTACACGCGCGAAGTTTAACGGCGACATGAAGTTCCGTTTTGGAGCGGCGTGTCTCGCGTCAGTAACGTGAGGTCGGCCAAAACATAGATATACTGTATGTGATAGAACGTGATGTATTTCCATCGCGATTTGATTGGCTTGTTGGAAAAAAGCGTCTCAGCATGCTAGCCAGCGGTGTGCGTATGTCAGCGTAAAACTGTAGGCTTTATATGAACGGAACTTTTTTAAACATCTGGAATGTCTTTGTTGAATGGGTGAATGAATAGCACGTGTGCCGTTGATACAATTACAATAAAGACTTTATTGAACGACATTATCGTGCAACAATCATGTTATTTCATAAGGAAATGCAGACACTGCATCGCCAAAACAGCGATTAGAAATATGTGAGATATTCTGAAATACTTTATGCAATACAATTTGCACAGATGTGATACTGTCGGTAACTTTTTTGCTATGAAAATTGTATTTGCAGTGGTGTCTTCAATTTGCAATGTGCAATCTGGGGTACATAATTCATATGAACACATCAAACAGGCAGTAAAGGTTTTATAAGTTAAAAAATTATGAGTCCAAACAGCAAATAAATCGACGTCCAATATTCAAACAGGATGCATTCAAAGACACACCCAATCACCCTAAACAACCACCAGCCAGCGGCTCCTTAATGTGGCTGCCCGGAAACAGCCTGTTTAAATATTTACAGCTTTCATTAAATTAAATAAATTAAGTGTATTTCATTTTGTAGGGAATTGACTTATTAAAAGTAGCTGTGGCATGCAAATATTGACCATCGCGTAACACGATGGAGGATAAATTCTTCCTATACGAGGGCTTAGGATTTGTGAAGGCATATAAATAAAATGACTGATGTAGCCGACGGACAAAACTCGCCAGTCATTCCGTTGACCTCAATTAATGGAGACAAAAAAAATCTTTTGGAGCAAAATATTACTCATCTCTCTTGGGTCATGAAAAAGGGCTGAGAGGCGTCCAACGCAGCTTTTTCTGACTGACAGTTTGAAAAAAAGAAAAAGCTCGTAAAAAAAAAAAAAAAAAAGCCAGGCTGTTTTTTCCGCGTGTTGGTTTTCTTTTTTTTTAGGAGCAGGAAGTGACTGACAGCGGGAACATGAGCCAGAGAACAAATGGCGCAGCAGAAGGTCTGGCGCCATGGTGCATTCTGGGTAATTAAGCCATTTCGGCGCGACGCTTAACAAACATCGGAATCGCCCCCACGCGCTACGGAGTATAGCGGCGATGCGACGAAGCAGCGCGGCGCACAGTCTAGCGAACAGAAGTGGATGTATTTAGGCGGCGTCACGCATGAGGACGTCCCCCGTTGGAGCATATGCCCGCCCGGGTTCAGCCCGCGAACGCACTCAGTCTTCGGCGTCGTTGTGACTGTTGTTGCACGACTGTTGCGCGTACTGGCGCTCAAAAAAAGACCGCTTTTTTTCGTACTCCCGTCTCCCGTAGCGCTGCTCCGACTCCAGCTGCGGCCCCCAGCGGCATGCTCTCTAGCGCCCCCCTGCGGGCCGACGGGGGGGGGCGACGGCGTGTCCTGAGGGCCCGGTGAGACTCTCCACCTCCACCCAGGAGCCTGAGGTAGAGTTGGAGGTGGAGGTGGAGGAGCAATACAATTAAAACATTGATTGGGGGAGACTAGGGTGTTGAAATGGCGGTCGGAGAAGGTACTGGGTTCAGGTTCAATTCCCACATGGCCATAGACCCCTTGAGCGAGATGCCCCCGAACCCCCTACCTGCTCTTTAATCTTATTGTATTTATTGATTTATTTGACAGGGACAATGGACATTCAGTCATTGACTGTCCCAGAGTTAGCTAGGGAGCTACATTTCATAAGCAGTCCCTGGATAATGAGTATGACTCCGCTGTAAGTACCTAGCTTTGTGTAAAGGAGGTCTCCTAAATTACTGAAGAGCTATAGAAAACATAGCTCATCAAACGACGCGGCGGCGAGAGCTATTCCATAAAACGGAACCGGAATTTAATGTGAAAAAATAAAAGTACACGATGGACTTCATCGTTATCCAGCAATAAATATGGTCTGCATGAATGAATACATAATACATACCCTACATAAAGTCACGACGCGCATATATAGTCACGTTGATGTTCGCTAAATAAAAAGCGTGTGTGTTCACAATACAAAGAGTGTTCACCACACCATCACACACACTCACACACACACACACACACACACACGTGTCATGGTGTCTAGGACACACACACACATGCAGGGGCCAGCAGCCGAGCAGGCAAGGCCTTACGTAAGACCTTGTTCCAGTTTGAGATTAGCTATCCATCCACTTCCTTCTCTTCCTCCCTCCCTCCCTCCCCCCCTCCCTCCCCCCTCCACATCAAACTCTCTCTCTTATCTTTCCCTGAGATAACCAGCGCTACTACAACTACTAGTGTTAACACCTGCCCCGCCCCCTCTCTCCGCAATCCCCTCCCCTCCCACGCCTCCAGGTAATCCATTCGCTTCCCATCGCATCTCATCAGTTATATCCTCCATCCCCCCCCACCTCCCCACCTCCCCACCGGCCCCCCAATCCCCTTTCCCTCCTGAATCGTCGCATGATGTAATTATGTAAACAGCGGCTCGGGCTCGGAGATGAACGAGGCTCCTCTCTCCATTCACGGAGATCGGAGCGAGGGAAGAGAGAGAGAGAGGGAGGGAGGGAAGGAGGGAAGGAGGGAAGGAGGGAAGGAGGCGAGGCTGCTGGTGCAAGTGTAGAACTGTGCCATCGGCCTACTTAATTTCCCAGCGTGAGCCCGGTGTTACATAACATAACGCCTTGACTTTCCCCCCCCCCCTTCTCCTGTTGCTGGATCTAGAGTGTTGTTGTGCTGGACCGATGCTTCCGCCAATCACAACATTGTTGAGCTATCACTGCCGTCGTTCATGAGAGCAGCCGCGCTAAATCATTCAAGGCCCTGACTGATTCATTCTGTGTCCGTATCTTTTGATCTCTGTTCTCTATATCGAACCATTTTTGGCAATCGCACCGCGATCCATCCAAGTAAGTGCGTCTGGAAATCTCGTGCCCTTTAATTGGCTCACACAGATACCAACAGGGGAGTCATTTGGTGAAATCTCGTCACACACACTAAATGGTGTCAGTAGTCAACGGCAATGTCTGCTAAAAGTCTTTAGCCCATGTGGTGCCACGTGAATTAAGGCCTAAATCATGATAAGATAAGATAAGATAAGATTAGATTAGATAAGATAAGATAAGATAAGATAAGATAAGATTAGATAAGATCGAACTTTGTTGAAAACAAAATAATAATACATGTACAGTGTATAAGCATAATAGAGTAACAATATAGGTAAGATATATTTAGTAAAAAAAAAAGTTGGCAAGGAAGGTATTGAAGTAGTATTGCACATGATATTAGGAATATTGCACACGCTGATGAAAGGTAATATTGCAAGGTAATATTGGAAGTTAATATTGAGAAGAAGTATTGCACGTCATATTAAGACTCTTGCACATGATGATGAAAGGTAACGTTGTGCAAGGTAATATTGAAAGGTAATATTGAGAAGTAGTATGAATGACTATCAACTGACAGCACAGGTCACGATTAAACTATTAAAGGTGCTGTATGTAAGAATCATGAATCTGTTCAGGGACTACATTTTACAGCACAAATTGCTTTAAATTGCCAGTTAATTAGCAGGTTGTGGTTGAAGTTAAAACATGAGAGCTTCCCCGACTCTCTCTGTTGGTAGAACAGCTTTTGGGCTGATTTCTCTTATATTTGAGTCGGGTCGGATTTCACGGGAAAAAGGAACGAAGTGAAGTGGATAATTATAAAATATATATATTTCACAGCTTTTTTAATTGTGTACAAGGTTTAATTATGATTAGAACTAACATTAGTTTCTGATTGTTATTGTCTCAACCCACGGAGCTCACAATGCACTTCTGATTGTTACATATAGAAACTTTAACATAATATTGAATCACAAAACATACATATCTGGGTCGTTTATGCCTACATGCCATGCTTACTTATATCCAGTAATATATAACAAGGATGTTCAAGATTTCAACGAGGAAAAGTAGAACAGCACCCACATAAAAGCCTGGCTTAACATCCACACAGACCTATTTGATATATTAGTTTAATATGCTAATATGACCAAAGATAATAGCAGCAGCAACGCAACATGATCGATCCCACGGACACGGCCACTTACCGTAAAGTGTGTGTAGCTGCGCGTCAGACATGTTGACGCGACAGGAGGGCGTTTTTTTCTTAATTGTCTGTGCATATATATACATACATACATACATACATACAATTACATATACATAATACATATAGGCTATATACATACATAAAATTGAGAAAAACATCTAACATTTAAAATGTATAGAATAAATATATATATATATTGCATGCTTTATTTCTTGATTTTGTGTATTATTATTATTATTATTATTTATTTTATTATATTATATTATCAGAAGAAGAAGAAGGAAGAACACAATCAATGGCGCACTCTCTAATAATCTGCATCTATTCTGAAAAAGATTCAGGGCGTTCAGTTTCAATGGAGCTCTCTCACGTCTGTTGCCTTGTGAACCTCTTAGAGTCGTGTCATCGTCCATTAATTCAAGGGCTTTGGACAAGTCTAAAATGTTAATGGCTCATGTCAAAGTGTTCCTAATGTATATAAATGTATGTGTGCAGCCAAGTCATTCATTTGAATTGTTTATCGTAATCATTATTCCACAGCAGCCTGGTGATTAGTATTGTGCGCCCGTGTTGTTATAGGGCAGAAGCAAAACGCTATCAGCAGCCAAGCACACTTTGTTCACAGTACAGCAAACAAAAACTCACAAACACAAACTGCTTGGCTGGCAATGGCTGGCAAGCACCTAGCTTCCCTGGCAGGGTGTTGACCTGCCAAGAAAGACTTAACATGCTAAACCGTATCAACGCCTAAACCCGTTCTAATTCTTGTCACTTGTTGTTCAGTTGAACACTGAACCCTGAAGACTTAGGTGGGGACGCCCCTGTCACAGATGAGAGACCAACATTTGGCATCCAAATATCATTTAGTGGTGAAGATGAAGCCAATCGAAGCCCTCGGGATTCTGTGCATGGGCGGCAGTAGCTCAGGAGGTATAAGAGCGGCTGTCTGGCAACTGGAAGGTTGCTGGTTCGAAGTGTCGAGGCGTCCCTGAGCAAGACGCCACCTAACCCTAACTGCTCCTGACGTGTTGGTTGTTACCTTGCATGGTTGGCACCGCCGTTGGTGTGTGAATGGGTGAATGTGAGGCAACTGTAAAGCGCTTCGGGTAAAAGTCGGCTAAGTAGGCCCAGAAGAGCGGAATTCACACCTTCTCAGAATCTCTGTTAGCTTACTTTGCCACCATTGGAAGGCCGGTGGGTTATAATGGAGAGACACTCTCGGGCCTAATATATCTGTGGTGCTGGACTTTGCGGCATGCATGTCAACTAGTCCATCAACGCTACACCGCGGGCCTAATGCCCATCACGCTGGTTAATCTTGCTGGAAGACCAATCTGTTCAATGAATGTATAATCAGTCAGTGTCAGGACACTGACTATATAGACGTGCAGATTCAGGAGGTTGAACAAAGGGGTCTAGTGGAGACTATTGGGCGAGCTCATTCAAGCTCTGATAGATAGCTAGTTGTGTGGAAAATATATTACAATTGTTACAACTGATTTATCCATTTTGTATGTTTTTATCCAATGCTGTGTCCACATTTTTAGATTCAATACTTTTTACTGTTCCTATTAGGTACGATCTTATTAATTTAGATCGTACCTAATATAATAAGATATATAATAAGATAAATATAATAAGATTTAAAAAAATACAAATATAATATTTTAGAATTTATGTTTATAAGAATACTGTTCAGAAGAATACTTTTTACTGTACTTATTAGGTTGCTTTAGTGTTGTTTTAGAATGTATGTTCAGAAGAATACTGCAGGAGTGAATGGGAAGTAAGAATTCCATTGTATTTCCGTTGTAGTAAGAAATCTCAAATCTTGAATCTTGAATCTTGAAAGCAGAAGGATGTGTGTGAAGGCTCTCAGATGCCCGAGAGAGGTCCCTGCCTCCACCTGTTCTTAAGCATTCCACCCGTGTTTTCCGGCCCAGTTCTGGCCCAGTCAAGGTCAGACACAGCCAGCCCTGCCCAGCAGACACAGGCACCCCTCTCCCTCATCATTAAGTCTGGATGGCTTGGCTTGCCGTGTTGTTTTTGTCTGCTAAATTGGTAGGCCAGTAGATAACCTGGAGTGTGGAATAATTGAACGGCTACAGAGGCGGCCAGGGTTTAGCAAGCAGGCTTTTTTCTTTTTTTCTCCTTCGTTCTCAAGTCGAGCACTGAAATTAAAACGCAGAGAGAGAGAGAGAGAGAGAGAGAGAGAGAGAGAGAGAGAGAGAGAGAGAGAGAGCATCAGAGGGACTCACCACGGCTCTGTTGTCGGAACCAGAGTGTGGTCAGCTCAGACAATCGGCGTGATAAGGCAGAGTGTCCCTCGGTGGCTGACAGACAAACAAGAAAATCATTTTATTCTCTCTTTTTTTGTCATGAAATGGCCCTGCACGGCACGATCCTCAGCACCAGTAACAATTGCCCGACGGCGTCGACCAATGGAAAGTTTTGGTGTTTTTGTGTTGTGAACAATCTCTTTCAACTGCGTCTCGCTGGCATTAACACTGGCAGGTTATTAGAGTGTTCAATTCTCAGTTGCAGGGGGCCACCCGCGTGTCACTGGATAGCAAGACGCTTTGCATCAACGTGCGTAATAAATGGCATAAATGCACATCAACTATGTGGCCTTGGAGACGTCTCTTGAATAAATATAGATATTTTTTAGACAGTCTATAGCGGCTACAGTGTCGCTTCCCTTAGCAACAGAACAATGAGTCAGCATGGGACAGCATATTTATAGCCGGAAATTCTAGTTAGTGTGAGTTTGTGAGTGTGTGACCGCAACAATCTGCTTCTTAGAAAAGTAGGCAGTCCGGTGATATATCGTATTCTTTTTAAAGAGTTTGCTTGGCTTGGCTTCTCTGTACGCTGCCCACCTATGACTACAATAGACCTATATGTATTTTAATATTGAAAATGGAAAAACCGTCCTATATTTCACATTCAAAAGAATCCAGAGCAGCATTTTCCTGCTCTGAAGAGACACCCTCATGGACACTTTTCATCACCATTCTTGATACCCAACATCACCTCACTTGACGCCTAACAAGACTGTATTCCTTCCTGACCTCCATTTTTTCGAACCGTTTCGGCAACGAGATCGTTTCTCGTTCACGCGTCTATCCCCACATCCCAACTCAAAAAGTCGAGTCACAAGTCCTTGAAAATAGAAGGGCAGCATCGACAGTTACACAACACTGAAAAACATTTATTTTTGATAAACATAAACTGCAGAATGAACACGTACACACAACCTGACACTTTAAATGCAACAGCACCCCCTGGTGGACAGGCCGACCACAAGTGATGCTCTAGGTCAGAAACACCACAACAAAAAGCCAAGGTATTGTACCTTCACTAGAATGCACTTGATTAGGTGTGGCTTAATATGGTTTCCTGTGCTTCTTACTCTTGATTAAGGCACAGTGTTGTTAGTAAGTGGCCACTAAGCAGACGACGGTCGGCTAAACGACGACGGCCTTGCTTGTGTGTTTGCTGGTTCCCGGTGCAGCCGCTGGCGTCACACCGCAGTCTTAACGAAGTCTTACTCTGCACCCTTAACCGTCTGTCCTCCCATCGCGCGATCCCATTTGTTTCATGTTGTTTTACCGCGTCGCTTATCTGACCTCCAGGCTCGAGTGTTTTCTCTTTTTTCCGCCGCCCCCTCTCCTCTCCTCCCAGACAGCTGGACAGTCAAAGAAAGGCATTACTCTACCACAGAATAATACAAAAATACGCCCAAAAAATGAAAAAGTTGCCTCATTCATCAAAGGAACGAAGATATTTTTTGACAATGTCCTGGGTCTAGCCCAGATCAAAGTGGAAACGGTGCGGCCCTTTTTCTTTTCCTATTCTTTTTTTGTCCAACAAATGAGCCCGCAATCCTTCTCATCTATCATGCTTTGAGATAGTAAAATAATAAAAAAACCCTTTCAGAAAATGGCTGCCACTATATCTCTCTCCCCCCACCACCAGCACTGCCACCGCCACCACCACCACCGCCACCCCTGCCCTCCGTCCCCCCCTCATCCCCTCCGCCTCCCCCCCGTGCCCCTGCCCCACCTATTAGGCATGTCCCTTTCAGAACACACGCTCGTACGGGGAGCATGATGGATGGGTTGATCTGGATGACATTAAAGACACTGCTTAAAATTCATTGCATTGCATTGTCTCCCCCACCCCCCACCCCCCCGTGCGCTGATTAACGACCTCGTCAAACGGGAAGGGACCGGCCGTTCCGCGGCGATGCCGTCCGGTGACGACGACCGGGATTCAGCCGTGGCGGGAAAAGCTCATTGGCTGTCTGTCGGCAGAGGAGCCTTCATATTATTCGTCTCGTACGCAGAAGTTTGACAACACCGTAGCCGTTTTTTGTTTTTTTTTCATCTGGCCGGAAACCAGGAAGTGGGAGGGGCGGAGTTACGGAGTGTTTCCTGTTTTGTTACGGATATCGACTCAAAAATATCTGACGTCCGTATAAAACCAGTATATACGAATAAAGTGGTTTATTGCAGAGTTCTCCGATTGTTTGGTGGACAGAGCAGATGGTAAGAGCTGAGCTCTCTTGAGTGTGTGTGTGTGTGTGTGTGTGTGTGTGGTGACGGCTGGTTTATCTTGTGGTGCATTGGCCAATCAACGCGCACCACAGGTGTGCAGCCCCAGACTCTAATCAGCCTGACTCCGGGGGGGCCAGGTGAGGCTGCTTAAACCGGCCACCAACCACACACACACACACACACACACCACACACACACACACACACACACACACACACACTCCACAACAGGTTTGACTGTCAACGTTCGTGGGAGAGCTGGAATCGGTGGCTTCGTCGTCTGTGGTTCCGCCGTCGTCAAGTCAGGACCGAAATCCTGCCACCTGCGACGCGAACGAACAGAGAGGACCCGCCTCTTTGTGGAGCTCTCTCTCCTGATTGGATGAAGTGGGAACGGGATCCCAGGAAACGAAATAAAACGTCTGTTTACTGCCGAGCGGCGGGACTAAGACTAGGAGACCCACGTAACTGACCAAACACTCGATACCAGTGATGGCTGTCAGAGTATAGAGCTATGTAACACACTCACTTTAACAAAAAAAAAAATCACTTACAGCGCCTTTAAAAGTCCATTAATACCACAGGCATGACATAATTCACCCAAATTAAGTCTCAAAGCAATCTAATTTGCATGGACGGAGGGCAGGAAAGCGTGCGACAAATGTGCACGTGCCCTGCCCTTGTGCATGTGTAGGCACACACGCACACACACACACACACGCACACACACACACGCGCACGCGCACACACACACGCGCACACGCACACACACGCGCACACATGCAAGGATCTAATTAGAGGCTGCGACCAAAGAAACTGAATTCATTGTCATTTTTCCCGCCAAAATCCTCCTCCTTGCTGAATAAAGCACAAAGCGATTGTGTGATGATTTGACAGGGGGGTGGGGGTGGGGGGGGGGCATAAAAAAGAAAAAAGAGAGAGTAGGTGGAGGAGAGGAGGAGAGGAGGAGTGGTGGAGAGGAGGAGAGAGCAGCTGGAGGAGAGGAGAGAGGAGGAGGAGAGAGGAGGAGAGAGCGGGTAGAGGAGAGGAGAGAGGAGGAGAGAGCAGGTGGAGGAGAGGAGAGAGGAGGAGGAGAGAGGAGGAGAGAGCGGGTGGAGGAGAGGAGAGAGGAGGAGGAGAGAGGAGGAGAGAGCAGGTGGAGGAGAGATGAGGAGAGAGGAGGAGAGAGCGGGTGGAGGAGAGGAGGAGAGAGCAGGTGGAGGAGAGGAGAGAGGAGGAGAGAGCGGGTGGAGGAGAGGAGAGAGGAGGAGAGAGCGGGTGGAGGAGAGGAGGAGAGAGCAGG
>PIJE02000173.1:60917-63417 GCA_002895965.2 Coryphaenoides rupestris | reverse complement strand
ACACACACACACACACACACACACACACACACACAAACAAACAGATTTGAATCTTATCTTGGCTTAGAACGCTCAGCGATCAATATTACCCGTGCCTTGTTATGAACACTTGAGTCACCGACGTCCTAAGAGGGTGGGGGGGAGTGGAGTTCTTATTTTATTATTAGTTTTTTTCATGTCCATTTAATAGATCTGTGGTGAATTTCCGCCCAATAAAATTGCAATTTAATTTCCAGGGCTCCACCTTCATCTGGGTCTTTTACAGGGCGCCTCATTCCGATGAATGGGCCAGCGGTTGGTGATTGGCTACGCTTCAATTTTAGCTGGAAGATGAAAATTGCTGAACGTGTGTTCTATGAAAGGCCCTGCGGTCCCCTCAGCCAGCGCCACGCCAGCTCAGCTCAGTAAAAGGCAGTGGATTGTACTTCCACTTTCCTTTATTTTAAGAGTATATCGCCTTGACTTGTGAGCCTCCAGCTTCAGCTTCTACCTTCCCTCTCTTATTACACTTCGCCTTTTTACATTAAAACAAAAGAGTAACGGCGAGCGCAACGTAAATGCGAGCAAAGTAAAATTAAACAGTAACCCTCCCAAAGAATAGAATTATTGAAGTAACGGTTTAAGGATTAAAGTCAAAAGTCAAGTCAAAGTTCTTGTGAAAAGATATAATAGCAAGAAGAGAGATTTATATATATATACTGTATACAGAAATAAATCACACAGAAAGTACAAGTACAGCACCTTTCAATCTCCTGCCACAAACAACATTGATTATTGATTGTTTAATTGGAAAATCATGTGGGGAAAAAAGACACGTCGAAGCAACGTTCACTTCCCCCATGTCGTGTCATACTATTAATAGACAAACCGACACACACACACACACACACACACACACACACACACACAACAGGGTGGTGCGAAGATGGTGGTGAAGGTGATGGTGGTGGTGGTGTTCCTTCTGCCGAAAAGTGTGAGCGCGGTTTTTGGGGGGCGGCGGCAGAATAACACAAACGCCTCGAGCTGTTCCCGGGCTCGCCGGCGTTCCTGCACGCCTCTGCTCAGCCTACCGCGGATAATGTGCGGCGCCGTCCGGCGAAACCGAAGGTGCTGCGAAAGATGTTTACTCGACGGCTGACTCCGCGGTATTCCTGCTTCCTTCTCTCTCTCCCGTGTGTCCTCGTGTTTACTCTCTCTGCCCGGAATACGATCACGGAGAAAAGGCACCCACCGCCACCACCACCACCATCACCACCCTGGCGTTGTTGTTGTTGTTGTTGTTGGTGTTGTTGTTGTTGTTGTTGTTTGTTGTTTTTCCGAAGACTGTTGGCTAACACGTGCGGTTTTATTGCTATTCTTGTCGATTGCTTGTGAACAGCCGGTTCAGTGCATTCATTTAGCAAAATATAATAAAGCATGAAACAGCGGCCCTGTTAAAGTGGCCCTTTTACGGCGCTAATGTACTTTGAGACAGTGTTGCGTAGCGCGTAGCGTGTGGCGCCGCTGGAACGCTCACCTTAGCTCAGCCCCCCCCCCCCCCCCGCCCTCCCCGCCAAGACGACCGATCCAGCCTGGGTGTGTAAGACAGAGAGAGAGAGAGAGGGAGAGAGAGAGGGAGAGAGGGAAGGCTAAAAAGAAAGACACACACATACAACGAGAGAGAGAGAGAGCAGAACACAACCGTGTCTGAAAGATGCCACGATCACCATCCGGATCTGATCGTATCAACACCCACTCCCCCCCATTTCCACCTGGCCGTACGCAGGTATATCCCCCTCCCCCTACCCCCTCCTCCCTCCCCCTCCTCCTCCCTTTCTTAATTCTCCCCCTCCTTTCAATCCCTGCGCTTTTATTGGCCAATCAGCCACCCCCCCGCCCCCCCCCGTTCCCATCCGCTGCTCCCTTAAACGCCTGACACACTGATGCTCCTGATTTACCACTCGGCTGAACCTCACGCCATGACATTTCCTCCTCCTCCTCCTCCTCCTCCTCCTCCATCTCCATCCTCTTCCTCCCTGCTCCTCCACCCTGCTCCTTCTTGCCTCGATTTGCTTTTACGTGAGCATCACCTCCTGCTAGCTCTATGTATAAACCAATGGCGCTCTCCTCCATCTCCTCCTCCTTCTCCTCCTCCTCCTCTTCCTCCTCTTCCGCCGCCTCCTCCTCCTCCTCTTCCATCAACTCCGTTGCTTCTCAGCTCGTGCCTGAACCCCATAGCAGAGCGTATAGCGTATGGCGTATAGCATATAGCATAGCGCTGTCCCATCATGGAGTCAAGGAGGAACCTATTGCATTGTCTGACAGGGCTATTACACAGACAATCAATGTCCTGGGATCTAGTGCTGCTTCCCGTTAGCGCCTAGGGGGGAGGGGGGGTGGAGGGGGGAGGGGCGAGGTGGGGGACGGGAGGTCGAAAGGTTACAGTACTACAGTGGCAGGGCGGGGTTTCACATTGATCATCATGAAGGTTGCTGCAGCAACGCTGGCTGTAATTGGCTGG
>PIJE02000173.1:48417-55917 GCA_002895965.2 Coryphaenoides rupestris | reverse complement strand
TTTAGTTGCAATACTTAAAAATACACTATACTCTAAAGCTGTGATTATTTCCATCTCTGATTTCCAAACTGTGTACAAACAAGGCTCCCAGTCTCTACGGACGTAAAGTAAGACGACGCCATCGCAATCAAACAAATAGCGGAGGACGCTGCATTCCCAATCTATTGTGTGATGGACCTGGAGCTCGCCAAATGACATCTAAATGTCTCTTGCGGTCGTAATAAATATCCAATAAAGCAGGGAGCATATCTCATTGACACGCAGTAATACCGAGAGACGTTTATCATATCATAAGTGCTCGCCGAGACTGTGGATGTCGGGGGACGGAGATAGACAGAAGACATGGTGAGCAAAGAGCCCAACCAAGTGATCACAGGCCACACAAACAGCAAGAGCACCTTGGCGGACAAGCTGCCCGGCACCATGACCGTGCGCTCTGTGCTGCTCAACCGCGACTCCCCGGACATCGAGAGCCGACTGAAGCGGCGCCGCAATCGCACCCACCAGGTCCGCTTTAAGGACTTGGAGGATGGCAGCAGCAGCAGCAGTGGCGCCAGCGGTACTGCGGAGACCAGGACCCTGCAGAGTCCCCATCCCCTCCGCAAGCAGAGCAGCAGCAGCAGGGTCCATCGGGGGTGGACGGACCGGGATGGCCCGGGTACCGCGGCTCTACCCGGGAGGACTTCTGTGGTGGGGGCAGTGCGAGGGGACATGGCCGGTACCATAGAAGTAGTCGCTGCCTTCTTGGCCAGGGCCCCGCCTCATCCATTAACCCCGGGACCCACGCGCCGCTGCTGGGTCCCACCTCAGGCCAATTCCTTAACTTTGCCAATGACGCGCAAGTCCAGCACGAGCACCAGCACAGCCATACAGACTTCCCCATGCCTAAAGAAGCCCCAGTCTCACTCTTCCAACCGCACACACAGCTACAGCCTGAGGGATTCGGTTGGTGTAGATGGGGATGATGAGCAGGATTCACAGGATGAATACCTGACTAACAACCGTGTATCGTCCACAAGATCCAGAAAAGAAATTGTTTCACCTGAGCCGCAGCAGCAAACAGTGGTTGAGCGGAAGGCCAAAGGCCCAAGATCAGATGCTGAGACATCTGTTGCTTTGGTGAAAAACTCGAGACACAGTTGCCCTCTGCCAACCGTCCACCACGCGGAGCCCTGTTATTGCTCATCAGTGCCCTGCCGAGAGGGCTCCAAGCGCCCGGGGAGCACTACCCCATCTCTGGTTCGGAGGAGGAAGCGATTTAACAGGACAATAAGTGACCCCGGGAAAGAGGTGTCATTCTGCACCACCCCAACACAGACTGACACTCCCGCAAAAACACAAAAAGTCTGCACCATTGAAGGCCAGACTCAGAGCCCTTGCCATTCTCCGCCTCCACGCTGCACCGCTCAAAGTCCAACAAAGAGACAGAGTTTTAGTTCATCTTCGTTTCCTGTTGAAAAACACAGCTTCACCCAAAGTTCAACAAAAGTGTCATGTTCATCTCTTACTCCACAAGAAAAGCACTGCACCACACAAAGTTCAATGAAGAGCTCATGCCCATGTCCACCCCAAGATCCTAAACACTGTAACACCAAAGTCCAAACTGAGATTCCTTGTCCATCTCCACTTGCAGAGGGAAAACACATCACCACTCAAAGCCCAACAAAGAGTATATTTCCAAGTTCAACAAAAGTGTCATGTTCATCTCTTAGTCCAGATGAAAAACATTGCACCACACAAATTCCAACAAACAAATCAGGCCCATGTCCACTTCGAGATCCAAAACACTGTACCACTCAGGTCCAAACTGAGAGTCCTTGTCAATCTCCATCTCTCTATCCAAAACACAGCACCACCCAAAGTCCCACAAAGCGTGTATGTCCATCATCATTTCTTGATGAAAAACTCTGCACCACTCAAAGGCCAACAAAGAGTGTATGCCCATCATCATTTCGTGATGAAAAACCCTGCACCACCCAAAGTCAAACAAAGAGTTCATCCCCATCACCATCTCCTGATGAAAAACCCTGCATCACCCAAAGTCCAACAAAGAGTTCATCCCGATCATCATGTCCTGATCAAGAACCCTGCACCACCCAACGTCCAACAAATAGTTCATCCCCATCACCATCTCCTGATGAAAAACCCTGCACCACCCAAAATCAAACAAAGAGTCCATTCCCACCATCATCTCCTGATCAAGAACCCTGCACCACCCAACATCCAGCAAAGAGTTCATCCCCACCATCATCTCCTGATAAAAAACCCTGCACCACCCAAAGTCCAACAAATAGTTCATGCCCATCTCTACCTTTAGATCAAACACCCCCCACAGCCCAAAATCAAGTAGAAAACCTAAATCTAACGTATCTTTCAAGTGATAAACCAGGCAACACCCCAGAACAATCGGAGACACCCGGCTCTTATCCTTTCAGTTGTCAACCTTGCAGTACCCAGGCACCAATTAACAACCTCTGCTCTTCGCTAGATGTAACAATTAATCCGAGCTCAACTGTCATTCAACCAGATAACTTGTCTATGTCCGGCACTTCTCTATCCCCAGTGCAGTGTCAGGAGCCTCCCAGCACCATAATCAATATTGTGCCTTATCTTCCTACCCCTCTGTCTACAGTCGCAACAACACTGACACCCCAATCTCGCGCTATCTCCCCGTGCCCTCCATCAGCCAAGCCAGCTTGCACCACCCCGAGCCCAAGTCCCTCAGCCCCTTCCCCCGATACGTCTTGCCCCGCTTCAGCCCTTATGTTAGATCCCCAATCAGTCCCTTATTATACTGTGGTGTCTCCGCCACCCGAACCTGCCAAAGCAGCAGCTGTCAGCTTCGGCCATTCCACGATAACATGTCTCGATGAGAACGCCATCTCTTCCGAATCAAACAAACGGCCTTCCACATCCATCTCTTTCTCCACCGTCACCCCATGCGTTGCCCCCCATATAACTCTGAATGGCCCCACCATTGCTTTCGCCACTGGCCCAAATACCAACGTTCAAGCTGCACCGCCAACTAATCAACCATCATACAATACACCACCAATACACGCATCGTCTTGTGCGTTTGTCACCCAAACTGCTTTGTCATGCACCTCCATATCCTACTATACCACCACACACCCAACTGGGCTCACTGGCATCCATTCAGGCTCCACATTACCACCTTATGCCACTGTGATACAGACAGTATCTCACTGTAAAATCCCATGCCAAAGTGGACAAATTATCTCCGCTGCCAACCCAGGAATACCCCCATATTCTTCCCCAGTTCCAAAGCTTAAATCATGCACATCTCCACCTTTACTTGTTCAGACATACACATCCACTCTCCATAGCGTGCAATCCTGTGCCACTCCAAGCAAGACCGCTCCTTTATATTCTTCCACTTTTCGGGCCGCACCTCCATACACACCCCCATCTCAGGATAAGAAGGCTATTCGACTCCCGCCACCACCCCCACCTCCACCTCCACCGTACACCCCACGCAAAGAGGACAGCATCAAGCCGGACCCTGGAACCAGACCCGCCACACCTGGGGCAGGTTGCAATAAAAAGGAAAAAGCGACAGAGAAAAGGCAGGATTCGACAGAAACAAAGACACCCCACCACTGTAGGAGAGCCAGCTCTCTGAAGCACAGAGCACCCACCCCTCCGGTTTCTGTAATTACGGCAGAGAAACAGTCCTACACTTTGCCTGCCAAGGCCTGTTCTAGGCCCAGCTGTCTCAGCTCCGCCCAAGCTCAGCTGGGGGTGTTACACAAGATGCTCTGCTCAGGAGCCAATACGAGGTCCATCGCCTCCAGTAGCCAGCAAGCCCTCCCTCCAAGCCAGCAGGACTCTGGCTCTGGTTCTGGGGGGCAACCCACAGCAGGACCCCTGACTGCTACCCAGGCCGAGACATTAAGGCAGGTCCAGGAGATTTTGGGAGGGCTGGTGTCTGGAGCCAGGTGCAAACTGGACCCGGCCAAGGTAACAGAGAAGCTTCTGGGGCCTAATGGACCCCTGCATGACATCCGGACCTTGCAAACTCAGCTCCAGAGTCTAGAGGGGGTGTTGGAGACCAGCCAGAATACCATCAAGGTCCTGCTGGATGTCATTCAAGACCTTGAGAAAAAAGAGGCAGAGAGAGATGGGTGAGTTTGTCAGAGGCGTCATTAAAATACAATCTTTTTCAAACATTTTTTATTTTAGTTTTTATGTATATATAATATAATTCATATTGTAATGAAAAGATCAGCGACAACGTGATTAGGAACAAAGCCCAATATCAGCCCAACTTACAATAACCTTGGATAAGGTTATTGCAAATTGATAAGGATAATGAATTAGGTTATTAACGACAGCAATTCCTTTTTTAAAACTCCATGTTCCTTTCTCGTGCCAATAGTAGTTTGGTTGTATGAGTGCTTGTAAAAAATGACGCGGCACTTTTTGTTATTGTAAGCTTGATATGCTAATCAGCCTGAAATTCATCACTTTGGAGCGAGATAATGAATTAAAGAGCTGTTCCTGAAAAAAACCACAAAAAGCCCTAACCACAAAAAACGGAAAAAATGCAACGACAAAAACAACCCAAACCAAAACAACATGGGCCTTCAACATTTTAGGCACACTGTGTGTTTCTGAGAGCCCAACGCTCAATGTCAGCATGGTCGCTCGGAGCCTGCAAATTCAATTTTGAGAGGGTTATTTTCTCGCATACACATTTTCTGTCACCCTCCTCTGCCCCGAAGAAAAAAGCTAAACCAATAGGAATGCCACGAAACAGAGTGATGGTAGCTTTGTACCCGGGGATTGTCAACCCTCTCCTGGAATATGTTATATACAAGGGTTTTTGTATTTGTATTTGTATTTCGTTCACCGCAACGGAAGGAAGGACGAGACGTGTGCGATCCAACGGTAATAACCTTCCTACTTCAGGTGTGGTGAATATTACAGGTTATTATGTTGGAGGTTCGGTTCTGCTGCGAGGCAGACGCTGTATTTATAGCCAATATTCCCCGTGTGCGGTCGTGAGTCAGTAGCCGCCGCGGCGTGGACATAATACAGCAGGGAAATTCATGAGAAATTAGATGGCAAAAAAACAACGAGACGGCACGAGGAACACATGATGAAATGTACAGAAAAAAAAGGCGGGGAACGCACCGATTAAACACGCTAGGCGAGAGCGGTGCGTCATACCGTCACTCATGAACGTCTCTGTAGTTCGGTATTCACAGACTGTGGATATCTAGACTGCCCCTGTGTGTGTGTGTGTGTGTGTGTATTATTATATTTTTTTATTCCGATCCCTGAATGCATTTCCCTTCCGTCTTACTCTCTTGGGTTGAACTCGCGGGACGCTTCTCGAACGGGGTTTCATCTTATGTCCCAACTATTTCCTCATGCCCGAGCCTCCCACTGTAAGATATAGCAATCGGATTTAGCCTGTGTGATCGTGTTCACTCATTAAAAGAAAAAAAAATCTAAACATTATACAAGCTAATTAATCTACCCCCCCCACCCCCTAAATTCTAAGCCGCTTAGTGAATATTCCTTGCCTTATCTTGCCACCAAAAATTCCGGGCGAGGAGATAGAGGGGATTGATGGGTGTCTATGTATCTCATAAAATCCTGATAAGTACTCAGTAATCGACCTAAGTATTCAGTAATGTACCGATGTCACAGTATTCCATATTGGACCGAGTAGTATTCAGTAATGTACCTAAGTATAAGTATTCAGTAATTCAAGTATTCAGGACCTAAGTAATAAGTTATGGACCACAGTATAACGTTTCTCCAGTTTGCCTCCTTACAGATCCCCAACTCCAGCGCCACGATTGGTCGAAACACAAATATGTAAAAAAGCGAAAGAAAGTGACATGTCCCGTTCACCCGGATTTGAGCTCGCCTGCCATCAAAATTCAGATGTGAAGCTGAATCGTGAGACTAAACCACATGCAGACCTGACTCTTACCCTCACCGAGCCACTTTAGTGCCTGAAGCAATGCGAACGCAGTGAGTCATGAGCCTTTTTTTCTTTATTTTACGTAACAGTCCCCGGCCTCTGATGTAAGTTATTAATATTTATTAATTTAAAGCATGGATGCTGGGAGGGACACATTTACATGCCACGCTCCTTAAACAGCATCCGGGAAAACTGCTGGATCGTGGTAACTAGGTCCAAACAAGACGTGATCCGGCTCACACACACACACACGCACACACACGCATGCACACACACACACGCACGCACGCACACACACACACACACACACAGTGCAAGATCCTGACCCAATGACTAAATAGAGATGGAAGCGGTAAAAACTCCAATGGTGTCCTCCAGCGCTCCTGGTTGGAATTGGATTGACATTTAGTTGCTCTTTTAGACTTTTCTGGGTTTTCCCACAACCACACACACACACACACACACACACACACACACACACACACACACACACACGCACACACACGCACACACACATCTCCAGTCATACTCTCCATGCTCTCATTATGTGTGTTTCCCCTCCTGTCAGGAGGCACTCCTACAGGACCGGTCAGGACATAGAGAACTGTGGCACCTGCCGCGACTGCGCCTGCATCATCTACAGGTAGGAGGAGCCTGGCCTCGATACACTACGCTAGCCAGTACGCTAGCCCGCTAGTACGCTAGCCCGCTAGTCCGCTAGTCCGCTGAATGCAATCTTGAAGGTGCTGAACGTAGGCTAGGTTTTAAGAACACATACACACCCATGAAGTTTTAAGAGCTAACTAACCCTTACCCAGATACATTACGCTAGCCTGCTAACCCGCTAGCCTGCTAACCCGCTAGCCTGCTGAATGTAATCTTGAAGGTGCTGAAGGTAGGCTAGGTTTTAAGAGCTAATTAACCCTAATCCTAACCCTGGCCCAGATACACTACACTAGCCCGCTAGCCTGCTGAATGTAATCTTGAAGGTGCTGTAGGTAGGCTAGGTTTAAAGAGCTAACTAACCCTAACCCTGGCCCAGATAGGCTACGCTAGCTTGCTAACGTATTAGCCTGCTAGCCTGCTGAATGTCACTTTGAAGGTGCTGTCGGTAGGCTCGGTTTTGAGAGCTATCGTTTGAGTGTTATTTGGAGGGAAATGGCATCGCGATCCGTAGCTCTTATTAGCAAGTGACATATAATACAATAAATATCAGTTTTTTACGAGCAGACGGCGCCGCCCGCCCGCCCTGCCTCTGTCTGTATGAGATGGTTTAGATTTCAGACCAGTCCCCGGGTCACCTCCGTTGTTCTGTTCTGGGGGAATCCATCTTGCCTCACCTGTCGATCACAGGTGCGTGAAATGTAACGCGTCTCAATGGCGGGAAAACGTCGGGATGGAGGGAGGGAGGGAGGGATGGAAGGAGGGAGGGAGGGAGGGAGCAGAGAGAGAGAGAGGGAGGGATGGGATTGTTAACACTGTCAAATCTTACGTTGAAGTACTTCCTGCAAAAAAAATAAATGGCGCCGGGTGTGAGAGAA
>PIJE02000173.1:38417-40917 GCA_002895965.2 Coryphaenoides rupestris | reverse complement strand
GTGTGTGTGTGTGTGTGTGTGTGTGTGTGTATACATCTGTGTGTGTGTGTGTGTGTGTGTGTGTGTGTGTGTGTGTGTGTGTGTGTGTGTGTGTGTGGATGAGAAAGAGAGAGCGGGGGGTGGCGGGGGTGGGGGAGAGGGGCATGGCGCTGTGTATGTGTGTGTGTGTGGGGGGGGGGGGGGGGTAAGAAAAGACAAGGAAGCAAACATGTCATGTCGGCTCTGATTTCCTGTCGGACGTAACTCTACTGCCGGCTAGCGCTGCACACTTTTTGCAGTTTTCCTAAAGAACAATTTGTCAAATCCAACACAGTGACCTTTCGTTAACAACCCTGTCAAGACTTTACCACCTGAGTGTGTGTGTGTGTGTGTGTGTGTCTGTGTGTCTGTGTGTGTGTGTGTCTGTGTGTGTGTGTGTGTGTGTGTGTGTGTGTGTGTGTGTGTGTGTGTGTACGTGTGTGTGTGTCTGCATACATGCGTGCCTCTGCGTACTTCTTCAGGCCTCTGTGTGTGTGTGTGTGTGTGTGTGTGCCTCTGTGTGTGTGTGTGCGTGTGTGTCTGTGTTAATATATCTATCTACCGTTACACACACACACACACACACACACACGCACACACACACACACACACACACGCAGGGCCAGAGCGGGGACTGGAGGGATGGTGTGTGAGCGTGTGTAAAGGGCAGACACTTATCCTGCAGTAATTCATCTGCACTGAGCCCCCGAGCATCAGACCCCCTGTGGGGAAACTCCCCTCCACATGAAACACAGTGATGCTCATCGCAGGCACCACACACACATACACACACACACACACACACACACGCAGGCACATACAGGCACGCACACATGGATGCGCACATGCACGCCAACCACACACACACACACACACACACACACACACACCACACACACACCACAACACACACACACACACACACACACCACACACACACACACACACACACAGATGTACACACACACACACACACCACACACACTCACATGAAATTGGAGGTAAAATGCAGAAAAGAATGTTTAACATGATCATATCAATAATGTAAGCCATCATATAACAGAGATCTTGTTTTGGGGAATAATATGAATAATGGATTGTGAGTGACGAGTTGGGGCGGGGGGGGATAGGTAGAGGAGGTAGAGGAGGCTCCAGCAGTGATGCATGTTTGAATAACAACATTGACAATACAGCAAGAGAGAGAGAGGAGAGGAGAGAGAGAGAGAGAGAGAGAGAGAGAGAGAGAGAGAGAGAGAGACAGAGACAGAGGCACAGACACAGAGATACAGAGAGAGAGAGAGAGAGAGACACAGGCACAGAGAGAGAGAGTTGAGAGAGAGATTAAACAAGATGTGATTATTTCATCACCATCATCTCTCCAGTCCTCTAATAATATTCGTTATTGCATTTAAACTCATGAATTTCAATAGTCGGTAATGTGGGGTTCATCATCGGTGTGTGTGAGTGGCTGTGTGTGTGTGTGTGTGTGTGTGTGTGAGTGGCTGTGTGTGTGTGTGTGTGTGTGTGAGGCTGTGTGTGTGTGTGTGTGTGTGTGTGTGTGTGTGTGTGTGTGTGTGTGTGTGTGTGTGTGTGTGTGTAGGGGGGAGGGGGGCGGGGTCCATAACATTGCTTCAATCAAATGTCCTGCAGGTGGTTTTATTTAAACATGAACACAATGTTGAATCTGTAATATAACTCGTAAGCGTAAGAAAGTGCGAACGTGTGTGTGTGTGTGCGTGCGTGCGTGCTGCGGTGTGCGTGCGTGCGTGTGTGTGTGTGCGTGTGTGTGTGTGTGTGGTTTAAATTGAGTCGGTTTGTTAGAGGAAGGCACAGCTCAACGCCGTGAACAAGACAGAGACAGACAGAGGGAGAGAGAGAGAGAGAGAGAGAGACAGAGTGAATGAGAGAGGGAGATAGAGTGACAGAGTTGGAGAGATGAAGAGAGAGAGGGGAAGAGGGAAAGAGTGACAGAGAGAGATAGAGAAAAGGGAGACAGAGGAAGAGAGTGAGAGAGAGAGTGAAAGAGAAACAGAGAGACGGCGAGAGAGAGAGAGAGAGAGAGAGAGAGAGAGTCTTGTGGCTCTCTGCTGCTTGGCAATAATCACAGATCCTGAGCCATGCCAATAGCCAGCACCAGATGGTCTGCATCGTGCATCGTCGCCGCGTCCCTGAAACCGGGGGCTGCAGGAGGGCGAGCGAGGAGCATCAGAAGTGTGTGCAGGCGGCCCGCGCCAAGCACACACACACACACACACACACACACGCCTAATGTGGACGGGGCGTCACATAAATAGCCATCACATTGGTGTCGCGCCCGTCGTGGCGAACGCTAGCGCCTGCGCCGTGGGCCGACTCGCGTCATCAGCGATGGCAGCGCGGAACCATGAATAGATTGAGAATTGAACAACGGGGTACTGCTAGAGTACCCCGTCGTACCCCATCGTACCCCGTACCCCGTGAGCATGCTAGAGTAGAGTCCCTT
>PIJE02000173.1:20917-30917 GCA_002895965.2 Coryphaenoides rupestris | reverse complement strand
GGAGTAGGAGGCGGTGGAATTCAGATGGATGTTGTACCCACCACCCATCTCCCCCTGCACACCCAACCCCTTCTGGCCTCATCCTCCTCCACACACACACACACACACACACACACACACACACACACACACACACACACAACACACACACACAAGCAGGCATTCATGCACACACACAGGTACGCACGCACACACACGCACACACACACACACACACACACACACACACACACACACACTAATAAGCAGGCACACATGCATGTCTACACACCCACACATACATACATACACACACACACACGCATGTATTCACACATCCATGCACACACACACACACACACACACACACACACGTGCACACACATATACATGCATACACACATGCACACACACACACACACACACAGTCATCCTGTGCCTTCTCTCTCTCTCTCTCTCTCTCTCTCTCTCTCTCTCTCTCTCTCTCTCTCTCTGTTACTCCCCAAAGCTTTTCCTCTCACCCCCACTTGGACCGATGGGGGAGGCTCAGTATTCCCAACCCCCTCCGGGTGGTGTGTGTGTGTGCATGTGCCTGCGTGTGTGTGTGTGTGTGTGTGTGTGTGACGGAGAAGCAGCACCACCAGCACCACCTATAAGTAGGACACCGCATAATGAGCCCGCGGTGCAGCAGAAAGTAACACAAAGCAAACAGTAAAAAAAAGACCGGGAACCCGGGAAGCTCCGCCCCCCCGACTGCCACCACCACCACCACCACCACCACCACCGCCGCAGCGGGAAGGGGAACGCCGCTGCTGACGAGCAAAAAATATTCCGGGTGTTTGTTTTTTTTCTCCATTGTTGTTGTTTTCCGTGATCTTAAGTGCTCATCTGTTTATTCAATTTACCCCGCGAGAGGCTCTCTCAAGACGCGGCCCCGGCGTGTAAAAAAAAAAAAAAAAGTGACAATGAAAGCCGACTGCTGCTGCTGACTTCACCGTCGGCGGTGCGTCGACTCACCGGGAGTTTATTAAAAATAGCCCCCGGCGTTGCAGTTTTATCTCCTCACGCTTTTCTCTTTTCGCTGTTAACGCAAGCTTCCGGCAGCGGGCAACCCAGGCCCAGTGCCCGCCCCCCCAACCGCCCCCCCGCGCGTGTGTGTGCGTTGGTGCGTCAGTGTGTGTGCGGTGTGTGCGTCCCGCTTCCCTCTCGGGTCCTCGCCACGCGGTGAGATCGTGCGTCTCTCTCGCCCGTCACCGTCGTCATGGTCACCGTCGATGTTGTTCCTTTTAGCGTTCCCGGCTTCAAGCGTCACTGCTGTTGTGTTTGTGTGTACTGTACTGTACTGTACTGTACTGTGAGGTCGACATATCGACGGGAACCTCGCTTTATATATTGTTCCTGATCTCGCCGTCCCCCCCCCCCCCCCCCCCGGGAGGCAGGCTCTCCCCTCGGGTCGAAGGTCGATAGGCTTAGGGCCGGTGGTGTCGTGTAATGTTACGTAATGTAAAGTGTGGGGCCCGTGAAGAAACATGGAGACTGGAACTGTGATTGAAGGCTGCATGGATACAAGTGACTTTTTCTGACTTGCTGTTTCTCTGTGTACGTGTCCCTCTCACCCCCCCCCCCCTCTCTCTCTCTTTCTTCTCTCTCCCCTCTGCTCCTCTCTCTCTCTCCCTCTCTGTCTCTTGCTCTCTCTATATATATATTCCTCTCTCTCTGTATCCCCTCTCTCTCTCTCTCTCTCTCTCTCTCTCTCTCTCTCCATCGCTGTCTCTCTCCGTCTCTGTCTCTCTCTCTCTTTCTCCTCTCCGCTGTTCTTTTATTTACCCCCACAGCGTGGAGCACGACTTCCGTCTGCAGGAGGGCCAGGTGGTGCAGAAGTGGAAGGTGGGAGACCCCCCGGAGGGCTCACCGCAGCAGACCGCGGCCAACCCCCCCTCCACCCAGCCGGGGACGCCCCACCGCCAGGACTCCCCCCTGCCAGCACAGCAGCAGCCCGGGCAGCCCGGGCAGCCTGGGCAACCTGGGCAGCCTGGGCAGCCTGGGCAGCCTGGGCAGCCTGGGCAGCAGCCCCCCGGGACAGGCAAGAAGACCAGGAAGAAATGCTTCTGGTTCCTCTGAGTCCATCCACCGCACTGGAGGAGGAGGAAGAGGAGGAGAAGGGGGAGAGAAAGATGTCGAGTAGAAGGTGAAAGGGGGATGGAGGAGAGAAAAAGGAGGAGAGAAGGCAGTGGAGGAGAAAGGGGGGGACATGGGAGAGGGTGGGAGGTGGGAGGAGGAGGAGGAAGAGGAGGCAGAGGAGTCGAATAAGGAGGAGCTGGAGTAAGAGGAGGTGGAGGGAAGGAGGAGAGAAGAGGAGAGAAGGAGGTGGTGGAGAAAGGGGAAGGGGAGGGAGGTGGAGAGGGGGAGGAGGAGGAGGGAGGAGGAGGAGGAAGAAAGAGGAGGAGGAGGAGGAGGAGGAGGAGGAGGAGAAGGGGAATGGGGGAGGTGGAGAGAGGGTGAAGAGAGGGAGGAAGAGGTAGAAGAGGAGCAGGAGGAGGAGGGAAGGAGAAGAGAAGGAGGTGGACGAGGAGGAGGAGGAGGAGGAGGAGGAGGAGGAGGAGGCGGCGGGGAAGGAACGAGACAAATCCGTTTTTGATACTGTACTGTACTGTGATGCACTGTGTAGACTTTCCTCTTGTGGAGAAAAAAACTAAAACCAGACAATGCCAAATGCAGGATGAAAGGCAGACGGCAGCATCATGAGAGGAGGACTCTGGAGTGATGGACAAGCTGCTGCAGTCTGAGGACGCTATGACGGAATAAATAAAAAAAAAAGGTTGTTTTGGACTGGGACACAACAACAACAACAACAACAACAACAACATACATACTATGTTGTTCTTGCTGAACGGATCGATGGGACAAAAAACGATTTTCAGCACTTCAGACTCTTATTTTCTTATCTTTTGTCTTTTTTTCTTTTTTGGGGGGGCGGGGGGGGGGGGGGGGCGTGGGTGTGTGTCCTGGTATATCGAGATGAAAAGTGCTGATGGTGGAGATGGTTCCAGTTCCAGTTAAGTCCACAATATGAGTCACATCGTCGGGGTGCAAATGAGGAGAGATAAAGAGAACATATCGCTGGCTCTGGCTCTGGTTGGAGAGAGAGAGAGAGAGAGAGAGAGAGAGAGAGAGAGAGAGAGAGAGAGAGAGAGAGGAGGGCTAGGTTGGGAGAAATACAAGAGGCAGCAGAGAGAATACGGCACAGATAAAAGATGAAAAGATCAGAGAGTACATGAAGTGTATGGGGTGAGACAGTCAGAGAGAGAGAGCGAGAGAGGAAGAGAAACAAAGAGAGACAGAGAGAGAGAGAGAGAGAGAGAGAGAGAGGGAGATAGAGAATGAGTTGCACCAGGATTTATCTTTGCTAATGGACTAATGAGGGTCAGAACACCAGCTTTTATATCCAGAGACGTTCGTTCAAGAAATCAATTATTATGACCCGTATTTAAGAGTTTTAATACAATCGATGATGAAATGCAAACGCTACACACGCACGCGCACACACACACACACACACAGGCACACACACACACACACTCACAGACACGCACACACCAACGACACACACAAAGAGAGATGATAAGCGAGGAAATGAAAGTTGGTTCTGTAAATAAAAAAAGCTGTTCTGCTTGGATGCTATATTTCAGATATGGATTATTGCTCTATATAAAAGAAAATGTATTTTACCACAACGTCTTTGTGTGTGATGTCATTTCCGGCGGGGGGGGGAGGGGGGGGTCGCGGCCAACGAAGTAACAAGTGAGCCAAAGTATTGTACTGTATTGCTATGCAACGTGGCACAAGAATTTCCCTCGGGATTAATACAGTTCTATCTTATCTTATCTTATCTTAATTAGAGAGAGAGAGAGAGAGAGAGAGAGAGAGAGAAGCGACGGTTATGAGGAGTCGACGGCCGAGTTATAACGAGCCACCACGATGCGTGCGGCCCAAAAAGATGCCCGACTAGAAACCCCTTCATTTGTGGATCCCCCTCCAGCGACACAACAGACCATCCATCTTAACATGTGTTTTCGAAAAGAGGGATTTTTTACAAAAATGAAGCAAGTAAGAGAGCGAGAGAGAGAGAGCGAGAGAGAGAGAGAGAGAGAGAGAGAGAGAGAGAGAGAGAGAGCGCCCGCTTTTCCCCCAGCAACCACTCCGGGCAGAGTCTTTTTCCGGAAAGTACCGCCACAGACTTCTAAGGACTTGGAGCAAAGGGAGCCCTGAATCTGGACTGAGCCCTATTTAGTAATTCATGATACACATCAGGTGCCCCCGCAAGCCATCGGCGGCGGCATCGACAGCCCTTGTGAGGCGCCCCGGCTCGGCCTAATTTGCTCCCGAGTTCCAGACAAGAGAGAGAGAGAGAGAGAGAGAGAGAGAGAGAGAGAGAGAGAGAGAGAGAGAGAGAGAGAGGGCCACTGCGTCCGTTTCATGTTTTTTTCTTTTCTTTGTACTTTATTCTTGTTTTTTCCGCAGCGGAACAAGTGAAATAATAAGTCACCAGAATCAGAATCGGCTGTATTGTCTTGGTTTTTGCAAACGAAAAAAGGAATGTGCTTTTGTGCAATTGGTGCCTAACATTGCACATAAAACAGAACGTAATAACATAGAAATTCTCAAAAAAAAGCTAAAAAATCTAAAAATATACGTCAAAAATATATAAAAAATAAGCAATAAGCAATAAAACGTCATCGATGCTACATTATCCAAATGGATGAGAAAATATGTTCCGCAAGTAATTGCCATGATGTGTTTATCTCTTTTATTTTCGTTTGATTTGATTTAAAACGCACACTTTTGACACACTCATTGCGACACTCTTCATCTCCAAGCATTAAAAAAAGATCGGATTCGATGCCGCGTTTGAAGTTTTTGACGCGAGTGTGTTTTGAAAGTGTGCTTTCCGGTCGGGTCTATCGAGTGGACGTTTTTTTTGTCTTTGTTTGCCTGTCCTGCCCAAGCAAACAACAACAACACAAACAAACAAACAAACAGTCGACAAGCAGTCGGTGGAGGAGAGTTTGAAGACGGAGACGCGGTGAAGAAAATTGATGTTTTTTAAAAGAGTGCCTCGTCAGGGTATGGACTGGCCAGGGTTCCGCGGTGTTGCTGCCTGGAACCAGCCTTCAGCTCCCCGGACGTTAGATAGATAGCAGGAGTCTATCTGTCTATACTTGGCTCGCATTGCTGAGCTGAGCTGTGCTGTGCTGTGCGGGGCAGCAGGTCTATTACTGCCAGGTTTGTTTGCTTTGTTATGTACATGGATCTATCTGGATGTGCATGTGCTCAGGTGGACCGGATCAGAGAGGTGCGCGCGCACAATGCACACACACACACACACACACACACACACACACGCATGCATGCACATACACACATACACACACACAGGTAAACATACACGCATATACACAAGCAAACTCAAACACACTCTCATAAGTAAACTCACACAGACACACGCAAGAAAACTCTCACACACACACACACACACACACACACACACAAGCAACTGCACACACACAGACTCACACCAGCAATCTCTCTCACACACACACACACACACAGCCACTCGCACACACAAGCAACTACACACACACACACACACACACACACACACAGGCAAACATACCCACAGACACACACAAGCAAACTCTCTCACACACACACACACACTCACACACAAAATCAACTGCACACACACACACACACACACACACACACACACACACACACACACACACACACAAGCAAACTCACAGACTCACACCAGCAAACTCACACATACACTCGCACACACAAGCAACTAGATACACACACACACACACACATACACACACTACTGCATACACACCGCATAAGTATGCATTCGCACACGCATGCAAAAAGCCCAGAGAGCCAGGCTTTAATATTCGATGCGCGCAACCATACGTGAATGATTGTGTGTGTGTGTGTGTGTGTGTGTGTGTGTGTGTGTGTGTGTGTGTGTGTGTGTGTGTGTGTGTATTAGTATTAACGCCTGCAGGACTGTTGACGTATTGTTGTGAGACTATTACAATATATTTCGCCCCCCACCACCACCACCATCACCACCACCAACACCACCACCACCACTGTCACCACCACCACCACCACCACCACCACCACCACCACCACCACCACCACCACCATCACCAGCGTCACCAATAGAACCACCACCAGCGTCACCACCACCACCACCACCACCAGCGTCACCACCACCACCACCACCAACACCACCACCACCAGCGTCACCACCAGCATCACCACCACCACCACCACCACCAACACCACCACCACCAGCGTCACCACCACCACCACCACCACGCCACATAACCCTCCCAGTGCACTATGTGTGTGTGTGTGTGCATGTGTGTGTGTGTGTGTGTGTGTGTGTGTGTGTGTGCATGTGTGTGTGTGCATGTGTGTGCGTGCCGTGCATGTGCGTGCGTGTGTATGCGTACTGCAGACAGAGTTGTCAGTCATTAATCCCTATACACTACGGCAACCCTGATGACAGAGCAGCAGAGTGGTAGAGCGGGCTCACAGAGAGCAGAGAGAGAGAGAGAGAGAGAGAGAGAGAGAGAGAGGAATCGAGAGAGAGAGAGAGATGGAGAGAGGAAGAGAGAGAGGTGGAGAGAGAGAGAGAGAGAGGATCTGAGCACCTGAGCCCGGAGTGTGGAACAAAGGGAGAAAAAAATATCCGGAGCTAAGAATCCATAAAGAGGGAGAGAGGGGGGGGGGCGTGAGATGGATGAGGAGGAGAGAGAGAGGGGGGGGTGAGAGAGAGAGAAAGGGAGAAATGTGTGTGTGTGTGTGGGGGGGGGGGGGGCAGAGGGAGGGAAAGGGGTGAGAAAGAGAGAGGAGAGAGTGGGAACAGGTCGGGGTGAGAGGAAGGAGAGAGAGAGAGAGAGAGAGAGAGAGAGAGAGAGAGAGAGGGAGAGTGGATGAAGAGGGTGGGTGGTGGGTGGTGGGTGGTGGGTGGTGGGTGGTGGGTGGGTGGGGGTGGGGGTTCTGCG
This sequence comes from Coryphaenoides rupestris, assembly GCA_002895965.2. NCBI lineage: Eukaryota > Metazoa > Chordata > Actinopteri > Gadiformes > Macrouridae > Coryphaenoides > Coryphaenoides rupestris. Next base: position 23,859 of record PIJE02000173.1, on the reverse strand, counting down.
GTGAATGGAGAGAGGTAACTATTTTGTCAGTGGCAATGCAGCAGTATTCAGGGCAGCTGCCACGCGCCGAGAAACGAGAGCAAAGAGGTGGACGCGTGAGACCACTCAAACTGCCACATCTTCCTCCCTTTTCCTCTTCTTCTTCTTCCTCCCGTTCCACATCTCGAAACGAACCGACGGGAGACCAGAGCAGGAGGCAGCGAGGGCTACCAATGCCTGCTTGTGTTCCCGCTTGTCTCTCCCGTCCACCCTCCCCTCCCCTCCCCTCCCATCTCTCCAACCCCCCGCCCCCCCCTCCTCCAAAAGCAACAACAACAACAACAACAACAACAGAAACAAAAAGCAAACAAAAACGACAAATCCGACGAAAATGGAAGAGCGGGAGAAGAAAATAACGATGTTGCCTCCAAGCCGGTGTGTGCGCAGAATGAGGCCCATGTGAAAACACGGTCTGGTCGGTACGCTCGCACGTTCTGTGAGGTTCCTGATCCCTGATCCGTGGCCCCCCCACAGCGCTGCAGAGGCACGGCGCGGTACTGCTGGTGGCGGTACTGTCGAGGAAGCTCCGCCCCCTAACCGAACCGAGGCCTCGCCTTGCCTGTGGCCAGGTGTGGCCGATTAAGAGCTGGTTTTAAGCAACAGACTGGCTTGGGCGATAGACAGTGGAGACGGTCCACTGGGCCAGTCTCAGAGCTGGGATGCCACATAAAATGACTTATTTACTTACACTAAAACATACCCACATATAAAAAAAAACTGAAATGCACACACTTAAGTGCATACTTAGCACACTCTTAAGCATATGACTGAAGTGAACACTTAAAATGCAGAAAATGAAGAATTTAAGAGATTGAATACATTTGTGGACGAAACAAGTCCTGTCCCGGCGTTCCGGCGTACCCCTTTTACACAGACGATTGATCCGGCATTGTTACCACCGTCGCAACATTGCCGCAAAGACACAGCAGAGTAAAAATTGCTGAGGCGAGGCTATCTGAGGCTATCTGAGGCTAGTCGTATTAATATTCAATAGTAAGTCATAGAAGCGAATGGAATAAGCGATGCAAGCGAGCTATGGCTACGTTTTTTTTTCTTTTGAATAATTAATATTCATATTAGTGTGTGCAATACAATAACTTTTGACGACAGGATAATTTTGCTGTTATTTTAAATGTCTATTAGTAATATGATTATTATTACCTATTATACAGGAATGACACATTATGTATCATATAAATAGAATTTCATTTGAATATATATATTTAGAATGGTTTGCCAGTATATGTTTCCATTATGTGCTATAGTTGCAGGTGACAAGAGTATATAACGCTGCAAAGAAAAATAACTAAATATATAACTTTAACAAAATGAAATCATGAAAGAAGCTGAACCACGCAGGTATATAGCGAGCTACCAGTTTGATCCTCCTCCTCCCTCCTCCACTGCCTCCTTTCACGGCCCCGTCAATGACGGCCACTTACGGACACACACACCACACACCACCACAGCACCCCACAACCACACACCAACACACACACAGCACACACAGCACACACACACACAGCACACAGCACACACCCTTGATCAAGATTAGCAGTGTGGCGGTCTGGATAATGATAGGACAGCTTCGTGTTCCCGGACTGCCACTTCACATGATCAGCGGTTCTGATCTCCCCGGGTACCTTTGATCGCCTCGCGGGGGGACATCTTCCGGCACCACCGGCGCCAGCAGCAGGTGTGAATGTATTCCCTGTCACACGTCACACATCACAGTCCACCTGCCGCGCTGTCACTCTTCCCACCAACCCCATCCCCCGTCCCCCCATTCCCCTGCTTCCGTGACTAATAGGACCAGACCTTTACTGGAGACCATACTGGTGGAAGAACCCCTTGTTCATTTATTCCTTCCAGCTAGCTCTACCCAGAGAGCAAGGAAGACATGAAACTCGTGACATGGTGGTAACTTGGATCCTTTTTTTTTTTAACTTGCTGATGCTCCCTAGATGTGGAATTCTGCCGCTGTCGCCGAACAGTGAATTCCTGTACTCACTGGTCATAAACAACACACTAAAACACACTTAAACACACGCACACACTTAGACATACACACGCAACACACTTAAACATGTATTGAAGGCGATGTATGTAAGAAAAAAAAACAGTCGTCATAAGCCCATTAAAAGCACACTTAAAAAATACACTTAAACCACACTCACACTTTAAACACACTTAAACACACGCTCGTCACAAACATGCTTAAACACACGTACACACTCACACTTAAACACACACACACACACACTCACACATACATACTCACACTTAAAACACACATCACGCTTAAACACACAGTCACACTTAAACACACACTCATCAAAACACAATTAAACAAACACAGACACACTCACACTTGAAAACACACCTTACACACCCACTCACGCTTAAACACACCACAGCACATACACGACTAACACTTAACACACTTAAACAGCACACTGTCACGCTTAAACACAACACACATGCACACTCACACATCAGCTACTAACACACTTAACACACACTCATCACAAACACATTCTTAAACCCACACGGCCCACACGCCTCAAACTAAAACGCACAGTCACACACACGTCACACTTAAACACAACACCACACACACACTCACAACTTTAAAGACACACACACACACCACACACATTAAAACACACCGCTCACGCTTAAAGAGTGAAAAAGAGTTTACACACGGAAAGGAAACGACTGCAAATGTTAGACACTACACAGCATGTGATGCGATGCAGGAGCCCCTTATGTTTCCTGGTTGGCTTTTTAATTTTTTTTTTATGGCACCTGCAATCTACAACTCCTGTCACTCGATCGAGTCTTCATGACCAGATTCATTTGCATCCACGTGGTGGCAGCCCCATGTTCAGAGATGTGATCGC
>PIJE02000173.1:7500-19460 GCA_002895965.2 Coryphaenoides rupestris | reverse complement strand
CATGTGGGCGGACACAAGGTAAAAACAAATTGACAATAAAACAAACACAAAATGAGACGCGATCACATCTCTGAACATGGAGGCTGCCAACGTGACGCCAAATGAATCCTGGATGAAGACTCATGAGGACAGGAGTTGTAATTCAGTGCAATAAAAAAAAAATTAAAAAGCCACCAGAACCATAAGGGCTCCTGCATCCATCACATGCTGTGTAGTGTCTAACATGCAGTCGTTTCCTTTCCAGTGTGTAAACTCTTTTCACTCTTTAAGTGTGTGTGTGTGTGTGTGTGTGTGTGTCTTTAAGTGTGAGTGTGTGTGTGTGTGTGTGTGTGTTTAAGTGTGACTGTGTGTGACTGTGCGTTTAAGTTTGAGCGTGTGTGGGCGTGTGGGTTTAAATGTGTTTGTGATGAGTGTGTGTTTAAGTGTGTTTAAGTGTGATGTGTGTGTTTAAGCGTGAGTGTGTGTTTAAGTGTGTTTAAGTGTTAGTGTGTATGTGTGTGTGTGTGTTTAAGCGTGAGTGTGTGTTTAAGTGTGTTTAAGTGTGAGTGTGTCTGTGTGTTTAATTGTGTTTGTGATGAGTGTGTGTTTAAGTGTGACTGTGTGTTTAAGGTGAGTGTGTGTTTAAGTGTGGTATGTGTGTAGTGTGTGTGTGTGTGTGTTTAAGTGTGAGTGTGTCGTGTGTTTAAGTGTTTGTGAGAGCGTGTGTTTAAGTGTGTTTAAGTGTGAGTGTGTTTAAGTGTATTTTTAAGTGGGCTTATACGAGTGTTTTTTTTCATACATACATCGCCTTCATACATGTTTAAGTGTGTTGCGTGTGTATGTCTAAGTGTGCGCGTGTGTTTAAGTGTGTTTTAGTGTGTTGTTTATGACCAGTGAGTACAGGAATTCACTGTTCGGCGACAGCGGCAGAATTCCATATCTAGGAGCATCGGCAAGTTAAAAAAAAAAAAGCACCATGTCACGAGTTTCATGTCTTCCTTGCTCTCTGGGTAGAGCTAGCTGGAAGGAATAAATGAACAAGGGGTTTTAGATGGACACTCTGGAGTCGGTAGGTGGCTGGCGAGGCCTTCATGGTGCTCAGGGTTGCCCAGAGAGGCACCCTTTGGCTGGGGCTACAAGAGGCTGCATCTGCATCTCCGGCCCACACTAACATGCTAGCGTAGTATGAAGTGAGAAAGAAAGTACGGAGGTGATGTCCGAGATCTTATTTCCACGTAGTACGCAAAAATAAACTATAACTAAAAGTACCCGGATGGCGTGCTGTTTTCCGCCAAATTCGCAGTGTGCAAACTATGGGCACTGCAGTCGCTTGGATTACCCACAATGCATTTCAACAGGAGGACGCCGACCTCTCGTTTTTATTTTTTTTTCTGAACCGAAACTTGTAAACACACTTTTACGGTTAATAGCCTCTCAAACCCTCAGACTGGCAACAACCCGCATGAACTGGCAACACGAAATCATATTTCACAAATCATTTTTGTTTGTAATACATACTGTTTATAATTCATGTGTTTTTATTATGCCATCTGAGTACACTGTACACAGTTTCCAACGCAGCCATAAACCTATCCTTGCGTGGCAAAGCAGCTTTTAGTTTTTATTATGTGCGCCACACAGCTCCGGAACAAACTTCCAGCACAAGGTCTGCGTCAACGCTTTATTCCTTTATGTGTTTATTTATTGTACTTGTAAGGGACCATGTACAATATTAAACATAAATGTTACCATTTGGTGCATTGGACCAGAGTTAGCCGAGGTACATTTTCATCTGCAGTCCCCTGGCAGGTCGCGATTAAAACATCCACACAGCGGCAGAACAGCAATAAACAAACCAGACAAACAAGAACACATAATACACATTTCACACAGTAATACATATACTCTCTCTCTCTCTCTCTCTCTCACACACACACACCACACACACACCATGTCGGCCCCAAGTGTACAGTATGTCAGACAATTAAAAGCAAAGGATATTTGTATACCAAGCAAAACGAATGAAATTGTCAGTGGTTACAGCAGATTTTTCAATTTTAGTTCAAAGCCACTGATAGAACTACGACTCTTTATGCTGTCTGGTCGGGTGTTCCACTGAGTTGTGGCTTTCACAGAAAAAGCTGACTGCCCAAAGTCGGTGCGACAAAAGGGTGCAGAATAATCTCTAATAGAAGATATTCTTGTGGAGTTGACAGAGTTCTCCGAGCCAAAGCAAACAAAGTCACGGAATGAAGGAGGGGCCAAACCATTAAAAATTGTGTCCACTTTAAATCAGGCCTCAAAACTTTTCTGTTTGCCGCAGCTTTTAATTAAATATGTATGTCTGTGTCTTTTTTTTTTCATTTCTATTTTATCGTTTTTTGTATTTTATTGTTGTTGTATTTTACATGTTGTTCATCTCCATCTTTGTCGAAGCACGATGGATGTCCTTGATGGTGTTTGAACGACGCTATCATGGAAATAAACTCGCCTTGCTTTCCCTTGTTCCTGTTGCTGCTGCTGCCTCTCCTTCCCCTCCTCCTCTTCATCCTCCTCCTCCTCCTCCTCCTCCTCCTCACCCTCCTCCACCGCCACAGCACTGCAGCGGGGCGTCGGGGGCTGCCCGTGTGACATGCGCATCGAGGAGGCGTGGAGCCGGGGCTTCACGGGCCGGGGCGTGGCCGTGTCCGTCCTGGACGACGGCGTCCACGCGGATCATCCGGACCTCAGGGCCAATTATGTAAGTGCATGCGGAAGAACGACACACACACACACACACACACACACACACACACACACACACACACACACACACACACACACCACACACACACACACACACACAGACACACGGGCCTGGAAGACAACGTTATTTTCTAATTCATTATTTTGATTATTTTCATTAATCATCATTTTTTTGGCAACCAAACTCCCCCTCGCCGCCGCCTCCACTGACCCCTTCTGACCCGCGCGCATCTTGCAGAGTGGAGACAGATTGCTTGAGATTTTCTTTCGGGCCAAAGCCAGGGTTGTTTTCCATTTTTTTTATAAAAAGGTCAACTTGAAAGTGTATCGGAATTGCCGTTGGACGTGCGATGCACTTCACCGTCCAATTTACGAGTGAATAATTCAATTTGGCTGGATAAAAAGCAGACGGGCCCGCCAGCTCTTTTTGCCTCATGCCCGCGAATTGAGTACTAACTACTACTGGCCTTTCTTTCTCTCTCACTGGCAACAGGACCCTCTGGCCAGCGACGACGTGAACGGGAAATACAGCAGAGACTCCTCCCTGAGGGAAGTGGTGGCCAATGCTGACAAGTAAGGAACTGTTCTCCGTTTTGTCCATCGCACATCAACATCAACATCATCATCGTCCCATTCCTGTGCCATTATGTAGTAGAAGCATACGTGCTTTCCATTTATTTGGGGAAGGAGTAAATTTGGATATAATCTTATGGTCATTTCTGTGGTTTTTCCATTTAAGTTTTGTCTGTATGTTGTGTATTTGTCCTTGTGAAGCACTTGTGTGATCTTGTGTCTGTGAAAAGTGCTATACAAATACATTTGACTAACTTACTTACTTAAAGGTACTATAAGTAAGAATCAGTGCATTCTGGGCTCCGTGGGTTGAGACAATAACAATCAGAAACTAATGTTCGTTCTCGCAGGTTGTGGTTGAAGTTAAAACATGAGATCTTCCCCGACTCTCTCTGTTGTGTAGAACAGCTTTTGGGCTGATCTCTCTTATATTTGAGTCAGGTCGGATTTCGCGGGAAAAATGTAAGCGTGGATAATAAAAAATTATATATATTTCATAGCTTTTATAAATGTGTACAAGGTGTAATTATGATTAGAACTAACATTAGTTTCTGATTGTTATTGTCTCAACCCACGGAGCTCAGAATGCACTGATTCTTACTTATAGTACCTTTAAGAATCAAGAATCAAGAACTTTAAGTGGATGCGACCATTAAAGTTCTTGATTCTTGATTCTTAAGTAAGTAAGCAAGTAAGTAAGTAACATTTATTTGTATAGCGCTAAGATCACAAACATACAGAAAAGTCATAAAAGATGATAACACAACACAGAAAAAAATTAATAATAATTATAATAATTATAATAATAATATGGATGTATTATACGGATGTATACGGCTTTTTAGACCGAAACTGACTTATTATAATGAATGACTTGATGTCATGATGTCATGAATGCACAGGTAAGGGTTGCTCAACAACAAGGTCATTGGGGGTTTCGAAGCCAAAACCTTCCTGCTGTCTCGAGTCAAAACCGTAACCACCACGAAAGAGTCTCCTCTGACCACCACGATGAGAGGCTATAAATAGTGAGCCATGTGTTTATATATCGTATCTCATATCTAATCTAACACTGACGCACGTGTTTATCTGTCCCGACGTTCCCGACAGCCACGGCACCAAATGTGCGGGGATCGTTGCCGCGGCAGCCAACAACTCCCAGTGCACCGTGGGAGTCTCCTTCCATGCCTCCGTAGGCGGTGAGGGTTTCCGTCGGTGTGTGTGTGTGTGTGTGTGTGTGTGTGTGTGTGTGTGTGTGTGTGTGTGTGTGTGTGTCATTGCAGGCCGTCCTCAATGCTGCCGGGACACTTTACATTCCAATTTTTTTACATTACGTTCACATTTACATTTAGGGCATTTGTGGGGCAATACTTACATTTAATTCTTCACTTTGATTCTTATCGTCTCCTCAACGTCCGATGCAGATGACAACGTGTGTTCTGCGTTGTCCTCCTAAGAGTTTGGCTTGCTCAGAGAGCGACCTGTGAGGTGTTTTTTACCGTCATGTTGATGCTCCGCCCCCTCCGTCCCCCCCACCAGGTGTGCGCATGTTGGCCGGGGACGTGACGGACACGGTGGAGGCCCAGGCCCTGGGCGTGAGGCCGGACCACGTGGACATCTACCTGGCCGTCTGGGGCCCAGCGGACGACGGAGCCACGCTGGAGGGTCCCGGACCGCTGGCCAGCCTGGCCCTGAAGACCGGCGCTCTGACCGTAAGATACACACAGGGTGGCGGGGGGGGGCGGGGGGGGCGGGGGGGGGGGGGCCGTGAGACGGGAATAGATTTACTCCTAACTACTACGAATACGACTCGCAGGTATAGGGGGGAAGCATCTCAGCTCAAGGATGCTTCGGTTAGGGCTGGATGTGACTTCAGATCAACATCACGATTTCTTTCCGTTACCTCGATGCGATGGAGATGCGAGAGAGTGTGGATGTGTATATGATGTGTATATGTGTGCGTGTGTGTGTGTGTGTGAAGGAGATGGGCTGTATCCTTAATAGATGAGGTGTGTGTGAGCCTGCAGCAGCACCACCACCACCACCACCACCAGCAGGAGGAGAGTGTTCGATGTTTGTCTCTCCCCCACCGCCTCTCCCTCGCACCTGAGGCTGTGTGTTTACTGTAACAGGCGGGTCTCTATCTGCACATCCATATGTAAAGAGCATTAGCGTACTACCCCCCCGACCGCCGTGTCTCCTGCCTCCCGCCCAAAAAAAACCCCATCCAGGGCCGACGGGGAAAGGGATCCATCTTCGTCTGGGCGTCGGGTAACGGCGGGAGACGCGGCGACCACTGCTCCTGCGACGGCTACGCCAACAGCGTCTACACCGTCTCCATCAGCAGCACGGGGCAGGGCGGAGGGAGGCCCGACTACCTGGAGGAGTGCTCCTCCACCCTGGCCACGGCCTACGGCGGCGGGGAGGGAGATGGAAGCATGGTGAGAGGATGGAGGAAGCATTTGCACCGCACACTTGAATACTATAGACGCTGTCTGTCTGCCTGCCTGCCTGCCTGCCTGTCTATCTGTCTAATTTCTCTGTTTAATTTCACTACATATCCTGTATGTGTGCAGTATGTGACGAATAAACCTCTTGAATCTTGAATCTATCTATATATCATCTTTCTATATCTATCTATCTAGCTAAATAGCTCTCATCCTACCTCAATCTATCAATCATTCTATATCAATCTATCAATCATCCTATCTCAATCTATTCCTCAGTCTAACATCCTTAATAAATCTATCAATCTATCAATCAGTCTAACATACTATTTCAATCTATCTAACAGTCTATCTATCATCCTATATCCATCTATATAACAATCTATATGTCATCATATATACATCTATCTAACAGTCTATCATCCTATATCAATCTAACATTCAAGATGCTCAAATTATGGACTCAGTGAAAGGATTAGATGGGTTCAGCGGCAAACTGCAAGTGTGCCTTGTCTGTATTCTTGTCGCGGTTCTAATAAAAAAACAGAGAAAATAAGACAATCAAACCAGAAAAGCTGGAGCCTCCAGGCGATGAAGATCGTGGAAATTGTGGAGTCAGTCAGCCAACGTGGAATCACAAATGACTTTTGACTCAAAACATAAGATAATATTTCTGAATGGAATAACACCAATTAAGTACTTTTGGAGCAGGGGAATTGGATTTCTTGTTGCTTATCAGAAAAGTTATGATTGTTTATCAAAAGCTTCAATTATGTACCACTCGGTGTTAGTTGAAATGCTTGACCCAAGAGCTATCCAAATCGTAATGGGCACAAAATACATATTCCAGTAAATATAAATGACGGCGTTTCCTCAAATTATCCAGCCATAGCATGAAATTCAGGGATAAATGTAATTCTTAGGTTCTCTCAGGGAATTCCTTATGGAATCAGAGCAATTGTATTTTAGAGTGCAGTGAAAAACACACTTTTTTCGTCACATAAACAAAGCGGTTAATCAGTTCTACGCCATTGACTTTAGCACAAAATAAAATAGTGCAAAGAGTGCCTTTTTTGGGGGGGGGGGGCGGTAGATCCATTCCGTGGACGTCTGGCAGAAACAGCGGAAAATCAATTTACATATCAACACCAATATAGCGCGATACGGAGCCATAAAACAAAGACTTTTAAATCGCTGACTGCAGAACACCGCAAAGTAAGTTAGTCCAAAAAAATTACGAGACAACGGATTTCCATCTCGTTCGGCGAAACGACGAAAGCGACAACAAAAAAACAACAACAAACAATAATATACCTATGCGTCCGCCAGATTACTTTGGCGGGAAGCCGCGGGTGCATCAGGGATCATTCCGGAACGTCGGCCTCTTCCTCCATGGCCGCCGGAGTCATCGCCCTCGCTCTGGAAGCCAAGTATATAAACAACAAAGACACACAACACAACAACAAAAATCAATGCATTATAGCGGCGCCGGTGGACGGTCGGTCGATAGATGTGACCGGTCGGCGTCCGTCATGCCTATGTCTCTGTCTTGACCTTTGACCTCGCTCCGCGCACACACACAGCCCCATGCTAACGTGGAGGGACGTGCAACACATAATCGTGAAGACCTCGCAGGCGGAGCATCTGAGCGCACCGGACTGGCACACCAACGGGGCCGGATACAAGGGTACTGGTCTCGCCGCGCACACACACACACACGCGCCACACACACACACACACACACACAGCACAAACACACGCACACACACGTTCAGCCATAGTGGACTGTCTCTCTTTCCACACATACACACACACAGCACACATACACACACACACACACACACACACACAGACATTCAGCTATATTGAACTGTCTCTCTCCCCACACATACACACACACACACACACACACACACACACACACACACACACACACACATTCAGCTATATTGTACTGTCTCTCTCCACACACACGGGCGTAGCAAAACTGCATTTTAAATTCAATTAAAAAATCGACTTTAATTGATGATATCTAAATAAATATTATGGACACCTGGAGGACGTGTGTTGTGTGTGCTTGTGTCTGCTTGTGTCTGTGTGTGTGTGTGTGTGTGTGTGTGTGTGTGGTGTGTGCGTGCATTCGTCCACTTCGATGCGTGTTCATCTGTGTTGAGTGCCTCTCACCTGTGTGTGTGTGTGTGTATATGTGTGTGTGTGTGTGTGCGTGCGTGCTCACATGTGAAGGTTCCCATGGGTGTAGGTACGCGTGTCTTGTGTGTGTACGTGCCTGTGTGTGTACGTGCCTGTGTGTGTGTGTGCGTGTGCGTGTGTACGTGCCGATGCACGTGTGTGTGTGTGTGTGTGTGTGTGTGTGTGTGTGTGTGTGTTTGTACGTGCATGTCCCCCCCCCCCCCCCACCCCGCCCGTGCTCCTCCTTACTGCCCCCCCTCTACGTGTGGAGCCGTGATGGATTGTGTCTGCGCTTGCCTCGCCTCCCGTTTTCCACCAGTGAGCCATCTGTACGGCTTCGGCATGCTGGACGCCGAGGGCATGGTGACGGAGGCGGAGGGCTGGAGGGAGGTGTCCGCTCACCGCGTGTGCGAGGCGGAGGACGGCCCCGTGCAGGTGGACAGGTGAGGAGGAGGAGGAGGAGGGTGGTGCTGCTGCTGTTAGCATGCTGCTTCGCGGCGGTGTAGCATGCTGGCAGGTCCTATATCTATATATACTGTGGCTGTTTGGCGGTTTGAGGATCACAACGTGGAGGCTTTGTGACACTAGTGTGAAAGGTGCAGTTAAGAGTTCAAAATCAGAATCAGAATCAGACCCAGAATCAGCTTTAGAATCAAACGAGTCAGCCGGCCGTAAAAAAAGTAGAAATCGTCAACGGAGTGGAGCATCCCACACCATTACTATTATCATAAATGTAATAAATACATTTAATAAAATATCAGTACACCGATTCTCACTCGATTGTTTCTCGCTGTACAACGTTTGTGCAGCAAAAATTGCGGCCTAATTAATCCAATAGAGATCACGTCGGTAAGCGTCGTCACGCTAGCAGGCGTGCGCGGCAAACGACGACGACGCGACACGTTCCCAGCGCACAATGCAGTTGGGATTATTTCACGCCTCCGTGACCCCAACGCCCCCCAGTGACAGGAACATGTGACCTAAAAAGCTCTCACCTCCCGTGTGAGTTGTGTGCGGAAATCTCTCCGCCTCTCGATCTCTCACGCGGGCGTCTTTCTCTGTGTGCGTGTCCCTCTCTCTCCCCCCCCCCCCCCCCTCCTCTCTCTCTCTCTCTCTCTCTCTCTCTCTCCCCCTCGCTCTTTCTCCTCCCTCCCCTCTGCTCCTCTCTCTCCCCCTCGCTCTCTCTATAATATATCCCTCTCCTCTGTAATCCTTCTCTCTCTCTCTCTCTCTCTCTCTCTCTCTCTCTCTCTCTCTCTTCTCTCTCTCTCTCTCTCTCTCTCTCTCTCTCCTTCTCTTTCTCCTCCCTCCCTCTCTCCTCTCTCCCCTCTCTCTCTCCTCTCCTCTTCCTCTCTCTCCTTCCTCTCTCTCTCCTCTCTCTCCTCCCTCTCCTCTTTCCTCTTTCTCTATTTCTCTCTCTTCTCTTCTCTCTTGTATCCCCTTTCTCTTTCCTTTCTTTCTCTCGTCGTTCCCCCTCTCTCTCTCTCTCTCTCTCGCGCTCTGGTCTCTCTTTCTCTTTCTCCTTTCTCTGGTCTCTTCTCTTTCCTCTCTTCTCTCTGTATTCCCCCTCTCTTTCTTTCTCCTCTCTGTACCCCCCATCCCTCTCTTCACTCTGTCTTATATATATCCCTCTCTCTGTACCCCATTCTGCTCTCTCTTCTCTCCTTCTCCTGGTCTCTCTCTTGGTAACACCCCCCTTTTCTCTGGTCTCTCTATCTCTCTCCTCCTCTCCTCTCTTATCTTCTCTGTATCCGGCCCCCCCCCCTCTCTCTCTCTCTTCCTCTACCTCTCGCTCTCTCGCTCAGCTAATGTCTCTCCACCGCCCACGGCAGGCCCATCGGCGCCCGGTTCCCGCGCTGACGGTCCCCGTGCTGAAGGTAGCGGCGGCTTGCTCCGGCGATCCCACCGAGGCACGTGGCGTACGGTGGAGCACGTGGTGGTCCGCGGCCACCATCACCCACCGTCGCCGGGTTGACCTCTCATCCACGCTCACGTCACCGGGCTGGCACCGTGTCGCGGCTGTTGGCCAACAGGTACAAGATTAGAACACCCACCCCCCCCCCACTGGGCAGAATGTACGCACCTGTTTAAAAATAGCTCATTATATAGCTGTTCTGCCACTGGAAGGTTGCTGGTTCGATCCGATCTCCTAGCTAAGTGTGGAGGTGTCCCTGAGCAAGACACCACCTAACCCTACCTGCTCCTCCTAGCTAAGTGTGGAGGTGTCCCTGAGCAAGACACCACCTAACCCTACCTGCTCCTGACGTGTTGGTTGTTACCTTGCATGGTTGGCACCTCCGTCGGTGTATGAATGGTGAATGTGAGGCAATACTGTAAAACGCCTGACGTGTTGGTTGTTACCTTGCATGGTTGACACCGCCGTCGGTGTATGAATGGGTGAATGTGAGGCAATACTGTAAAGCGCTTTGGATAAAAGCGATGATATAAATGCAATCCATTTACCATTTGATTACCATTAGATCAGATCAGATGAACGATACACATACATACATACTGTACATACATACATACATACATACATACATACATACATATATACATACAGTACATACAGTACATAATTATATATACATACAGAGAGACTTCTTCTATTTTAGTTGGATATGTTATTTTCTAGGTGACTTTTATGTTCCATGTATAATATCATTCAAGACCACTATACAAAATAAAGTGTATTTCTTTCACTGTTGCTGTTTTATATGAACAGTACCAAATGTAAAATGTTTGGCGAGATATACTCCTGAAATAACAGTGGACTGCTTTGCTGGAATACATTTTGTTTGGTCATGAATAATTCAAATTACAACAACAAAAAATGTACAACGAGAGATACTAAAAACATTTTATGTGCGGTCTGAGTGACTAAATGGACGACATAGATCACCTATGTATCATTCGGTTCGTTAAGGAAGTCCTTTTTTCCCTCATGTGTGTGTGTGTGTGTGTGTGTGTGTCTGCGGTTAAACTGTAAAACTGGCAGCATTCATGTTTAGCCTTCACAACAACAACAACAACAACAACAACAACAACTAGAAAAGGCAATTTCTGAAGAAATTGCGGTGTGAATGCTGTATTCTGAAAGGCTGACGCTAGACTGAATTGCTGGCTTGAATGTGGAGCTGAAGGACTATGAAGAATTGGAAATCTTTATCACCTGCTTTGAATATTTTATAAAAGTATGAATGGGAATGTATGAAAGATGTAGAAAATGTAAATGTTTGAATGAGGTTTGTTGCTGAAAGTAGCGAATAAGTTGAATATGTTATTGAAAGGCTGACGCTAGACTGAATTGCTGGCTTGAATGTGGAGCTGAAGGACTATGAAGAATTGGAAATCTGAATCACTTGTTTTGAATCCAATTACGTTTGGAATCCATCGGATTCCAAACTTACAGTACAGCTTTGGCACACTCGGGGTGAGACATGGTTACATTTAGAAAAGGATTGGAAGAGAAAATCAAGTGTACCTACATTTTGATGTATAGATTACGTATGTGGAGTTAATATTGTGGGCGGGATGGCAGTTTTAAAAATATAAAAACAAAATGTGTCGTCTGCTCTACGCTGTGACGGTGACGTCACCCGCTCTAACTGACCCAATACACACTCATGTCAAAGTGTCTGAGGAGCTGAAAAATCAATTAAGTTTGAACTGTATGTATGTATTATGTAAAAAGTATAAATGTTATGAACATTTTGAAATTTTCCCCCAATTCATTTCAATGGGGGAGAATTGCTGAAAAACGTTGAATATTTCCGAAAGTATGAAGGGTATGAATAAGAAAAGATATAGCACCTATGTTCTAATTAAGCTGAATCTGTTAAACTTTGAACGGAGTGTCTACGTTGAAAACTGTGGGAGAAGATACACGGCAAAAAACGTGGCGGAATAATAATAATAAGAAAAATAAATGTTGTGAAAGCTTCTCAGCATTCACACCAACAACAACAATTGCTCATATGCTAATTTATACAAAAATAGTTTCTGGCCCTCCTCCTGGTCATC